>JAUYWH010000007.1:900175-926090 GCA_034779795.1 Ctenopoma multispine | reverse complement strand
CTGTCTGTCTGTCTGTCTGTCTGTCTGTCTGTCTGTCTGTCTGTCTGTCTGTCTGTCTGTCTGTCTGTCTGTCTGTGAAGCCTGACATATTGCAGTAGAACCTTGGATTGCGAGTATAATTAATTCTGGAAATGTGCTTATAATCCAAAGCACTCATATTAAAGCAAATGTACAAATATTTGTATAAAAATTATTAATAAAAATCACAAAAATACAACATATAAAGTAAAACCAGTCAAACCAGCATTTGCTTTCTGGATTGAAATGCACTGGTCACTGTACCTTTATTTCTTCTCTCAATAATGAAATCTGAACTTTTGCAGGGGGTGTTGTGCAAATGTTAATATGCAGACATCCCTCCCGCAGCACGTGAGGACAACATACAGTTTAATTAAATCATGAATAATTAATGAAGTAACCGCTGTTGCAACACCAGCAAAAATGTGCACTGAAGTTCTCTCTGTGGAGATGTTTCTTATGAATCCTCTTACTGAGCGATGTCTACTCACAGAAAATAATTCTACATACAGCTGGAAGCTATAAACAAAACTTTAGTGACTGAATGTTTTTTCAATTGAATTCAATTAATCTTTATTTGTATCATATATATATATATATATATAATCATAACAAAGGTCATCTCTAGGCACTTTACATAGCAAGTTTTGAAACAACTCAGAATACGCTGGAACGAGGAGACAATATTGGTGAATCTCATCCATGAGCTGATAATAAGCTGCAGAGAGAAGTTGTGATCACATGAGGCTCAGCAGTGTATACATGCTACTCATTTGCAAGACCTCACTCATTAATCAAGTAAAAATTTATAAAAACTTCTTGCTCGTCTTGCAAAACACTCGCAGGCCAAGTTACTCGCAATCCAAGGTTCCATTGTATATTACTCTGTACCACAGAGCTCCATTGTCAAAAAAACTGTAAAAGCAGACCAGTGAACGACACAATGTCAGTATCTTGAAGGAAAGATTAATCAATACACTGCAGTTTTTGCTCATGCTTTTTTATGGGATTACTGACAAGAGTTCTACTGGCAATAAGAAGGTAATGTTAAAATGAATAATATGTATCTGATGAAAATAAAAAGGTCCTACTGGATATTATACAGTAAAAATTTATTATATTAATAAGTCAAGTACAAAAAAAATATTTAAACATGTACAAATACTAAGAATATAAGTGCAGGTTAAAGCTGACCTGTCCATGGCAGCAGTCAACAGTGCAGCTGGTTCAGAAATAAAACACTCACCTTTGGTGCAGGCACAAAGACGGTCAGTCCCAGAGCAATAGGTAACTGATACAAAGGGGTCTGTCTCCTCTGCTGACCCTTCCTTCTTAGGCGGCTCCACCTTGGCTAGGACCTCCAACGTGGACAGGTCTAGAATCATAATGTACCCAGCCCGTGTGGTCACCACCAGGTGGCCCAGGCCTGCCACCTCTAACCGCTTGCTCTCTTTGTGGCTGGAGGCAGTGGTGGAGACGTTGGTGGCAGTAGCACTGCTGCTGGCTGTGGCAGCTCCACATGCATTCCCTGTTCCAAAACCAGCAGTGCCTTCAACGCCCGTTCGAAATCCAGAGCCACTTTTGGGCCCAGAGGGAAGAGGCTCCTCAGGAGTCTCTTCACTGTCGTCCTCCCTGCTATCTAGCACATCTGGAGGAAGTAAAATAAGAGAGGTGATGGCATCACAAGGGTCCCAGATCTGCTGCACCTTCACAGGCTCGTCGTCCAGTGTGACAATACGGGTGGAATAGTTGAGCTTGTAGAGTGCAAGATAACCCCCTCCACTCCCGCCGGTCAGGGATCGCTGCTGCTGGTCTCCCGGGGGCAGGATGAGAGGTGTCTGAGGTGGTGACCCCCCTTGATGGTGGCCCTCCACCCCATTGGCTACTGGGTGTAGGGGGTCTTGCTGGCTGCAGAGGGCAGAGTGCAGACGATTGAGATTGTTGAGAGCTTCCACTTGGTTTGAAGCACTCAGAGATTCAGTTGCACACGGCTGCAGCCCAACTAGAAGGTGCACACCGTCCCAGCAAGGCGTGATAGAGTCCACATAAAGATTTTCATCTTCCAACTGTTTGGGCAGCCTCAAACACTGCACCAGTGATCCAGGCCGAGATGGAGTGGAGACACTTCCTGTGGCCAGAGTGCTCCATTTGTCCAAGTGACAATCTAGCCCTGCCAAATTAGTTGCTGCATCAGCAAACTGTTGGATGTAGGTGATTGGGGGATCCTGAAGAAGAAGCTGTTCATGGCTGTCAAACTCCATCTCTATGATCTGTGGCACAGTGAAGCCTTCCTCATGGAGCCCCTTGCTCATAAGGTTGTTCATTTGAGCAAATACTTGTCCTGAGGACTTTTCATCCACCTCTCTGATACTGTACAGCAGCAGCACAGGTATAGTCCTGCGTACAGCCTGCAGAGTAGATGGGCTTGGAGGCTGGGAACGTGCTAGATTAGAAAAGCCTTGCTCCTGGCCTGCAGTCTGAGGGTGGCAGGTATCCATCTCCATCAGACCCTGGTCCTGTAGAGACACAGGATGGAAGGGCTCAGAGCCATGAGTCCTGAGGGGACCATCTGTGGTCCTACGCGTTGTAGCTGGAGTTGTGATTGGGGGTCCAGCCACTGGGGTGCTGGATGCTGAGCGGTAGCTGAGCAGGCCTCCGGCCAGTAGGCAGGGGAAGGGAATGTTATGGTGGTCCAGGACCTTGTCCTTTGCTTTGGCCTGACTGTGAGCCTTGGCTTGGTTTAATGATGGGTTGGCACCCAGCTCTTCCAGGTCCTTGACCGTGTCCTCCAGCACACTGGCCACAACTTCCCACTGAAGCTTCTCTGGCTGCTGGAGTACACTCAGTGCTGTCACCCCTAAACTAACATCCATACTCTCCCACTGAGACGGCTGGCCTAAAAAAGAACCAAGAAAAGAGGTCTGAGGTTTTATCAGTACATAACTTGACCCCATCGCTGGACAATCCAACTGCATTTGTATTCAAGCAACTTCAAATATCGTTCATTTATAGTTTAACGAGGGCCACAGATAACAATCAAAAACCTTCATACCTGTGACTGACTCTGATCGGGAATGCTCATCACTATCTGAATCCTCCAACTGGTCATCACTGAAAGATGTGAATAAAAAAAATGACTAACATCATAAAGCAAACCAAGAGCTGTGAATCACAAACAACTTTCTGATATATGATGATGATGAGCAAATAAAATTGTAGACAACTGTATATGATGATATTCAATACACTGGCTCCAAGATGTTTTACACCCTGTATGTGCTGGTATGCTGACTCACATTTACGCGTTACGTGAATGTGTGTGTGTTTCACCTGTCTCCCTCTAGCTTGGGTAGGTCAGAGCAGGATGACGACTCCTCTAGCCAGGCCAGAGTTGGTCTTCGAGACTCTGTTAGCGTCTGCTGGCTCTGTTCACCGCCACACAGGATCAGCTGCCTCAGGATGGCTGGGTCGTACGGGTTTATGTCAAACTTCAAGTGCACCTGTTTTTCACAATCACACACTCTTTAACCTGGGTTCAGTTTTAAAATTTAGTGGCAGACACAGCTCTGAAAGTGGAGAAGAAAGACGATTCTGTATTCATAGCTTGATGATCTGACCTTCATCATTTTGGAGACATCCCAGATGCACACCTTGCCTCTCTTGGTAGCAGCCGCCAGGAACTGGGGGCAGCTGCCGAAGCCGTAGCAAGCGATTTTCTCTGAACTGTCTGGGCTGTTGGGAAACTGGGCAGGGCTGGTCGCCAATGTCACTGACAGTGGGACATTTTGTGTGTGCTCACCCTTCACAAACGGACAATTGGGAGAATGTCTCTCGTGTTCTGACCTGGGGTATAATGGAGCAACACTGGGCATTGAGTATGGAACAAGATACTTTTAACTAGCATACTGCAGCTCTGTACTTCCTACATCTAGCAGCTAGATCAGTGCATAAATAAGGATCTATACTCACCATGGCTCATCTGTAGGTTCCCAACACACTAGACACACACTGCAGGTGAAACACATGGCTCTGTCGTCCCCTGTTGAGGCAGGCTATGGAGAGACAGCAGGATCATACACTTGCACAGCTACATTCTGAACCCTCCATCCACAGTGTAAGAGTCTGAGCACTAAGCACTATAGTTTAAGTTGTTGGCATCACACCCCAGAACACAGATTTGACCAAGAGTTGTCTCCATGGTTACATTCTGTTAAATGAGATAATTTTTCTTCCAAACAGAACAGTGACTGGAAATATAAACAACTCAACAGTTCTTTTATTTAATATAAATGCTGTGAATGTGTATGAGAATGAGCAGAGGTGTGAACTGAGTTTGTGCCCTTCAGAACATACCTGGTGGTAAAAACCTGCTTGAGCCATCGGATCAGGCTGAGCCCACCTGTACCCAGCATGTGGCCACGATGTAAATGTCTCCCTCCTGTTGGCCTCACTGTACATCAAAGATCTGCAAAGAGCAACATGTACAATTTTCTGTGTGCTAGTGTGAAACATGTCACTGGACCTCTACTGTAATGTGCATGAAATGTTTGTACCCTCTACAAAAGATAGCCCATGGGAAAATTCTATTTAAATACTGTTTGATAGGAATCAGCAGCACTTTTGTTCTTTTTAATCAGGTAATAAGTCAGCTGCAGCTAAACAAAATATCTCCCTCCTTCTCTCACTGTGTGTGTGTGTGTGTGTGTGCGTGCGTGCGTGCGCGTCTCCTGCTCCAATTATACACACATTCCAACTATTACAGGCAATAACAGTAAATATATCACAAGTAAATGTTAGGCTTCCAGTACATATATAAAAGCTGAATTAATAGAAATAGATACAGCCAGTGGATACACATATACACCTACAGGTCCCCCTCCCCCCATACTACCCTGGGTAGTATTCCATCTATATAGTACACTATATAGGCAGAATCAGTCCATGATGCTGCAATTTAGGGCAGTGGAAAAGTTCTGGTTAGTTTTTGAATCAATAACTCTACACAACCAACATGATTCAGAATTTATGTGTGAAGTGATCATGGGGGTTCCAGGCACAGTTGTATATTTACCAAATTCAAGAGTGAAAGAAAGACACATGCCAAGAAGAAAAAACTAAATGTGGTCTTTAAGATTCTTTTAAATGCAGCCTCTAAAGGTTGTTGATATGTTATACAACAGTTGATTTAAGTCTTCAAATAAATGAAATACATTGTATGTGTCGGTTGCCTACTTGCTCACCTATCTACAGAGCGTCCAGGCCCCACCCCGAGCTCAGGCCTAGCACTTGACAAGAGGTAGGAGAGCCTGTCCATGATGGATGAGGCCACAGACAAGGCAGCTACGTTCTGGTTGATCTTCTTCAGCTCATTAACGATGTTGCTGGCCACCAGCTTCAGCACATGGTGGGGAAGATGGAAGGTCACTGTTGCCCACTGAGAGAGGGAAAGACAGGCAGGAGGCAGTAGATGAGAAAAACAGGACCATAAACCTCTGAAGCAGTCTTCATTTCAGTACATGATGACAGGTTAGTGTTTGCATTACTTGTGTTCTGAGAAGTGCTGCTGCTGGCTGCACTGTAGTATTTTTTTACTAATCACAGACACAAATGTCATGGCAATAGTGGGCTTTCAAAGACTTTGAACAGAACTTTTTCCGGGACAGAATTTACATCTTTATGGTTACTCATTCAGACCAGATTCTTGGGAGTTTTGTAAGTTTAAGTTAATGTGTTAAATTAATGTAATTTTCTTAAATCAACACAGGGTCAGATTCACATATATGGCATCAACACCCACTTAGAATATTCATTCAGAGGTGCTGAAAGTTAAATGGTATGCACTTTTATGACATTTTTTGGTAGGAAAAGCACTTTATAACATTGCTTTTCATTCACATCACATTTAATCTACCAAGACCAAGATCTATCAAACTACAGAGTAACTGACAACAGATTTCATGTTTTCAGAGGAACAGAGAACGAGAATTTGGTGAGGACAGTCAAAGGTCTAACCATTTTTTATTTAACATTCTGCTACAAACAACCTTACAAGTGTGTTTCTTCCTGCAGCACACAGTACGTAGTTTCTTTTCAAATATTCCATGGATTTGTGCAATGACTCAATAACAAGAAGAACCAGATTTAGACAAACACTTGTTTGAATAAAATCTTACTAGTGTCTGAGTGTTATAATACTTCACTATGAAACCGTCACGAGAACCACATGAGATCACCACAGAGACTTCTCCAGCCGTTACTGCTCCGCAACCTGATTAGTATCTGACAGCCGACAACTGAGACACTGAATTGAAATAACAGTACTGCATTATGTAGTAAACACCCAGCAGAACATCCAACACTTTATAATGTAGAGTAACTTATATAGTGAAGGATGAATTTACTATATCTATGTATACAGCAGGTCTTAAAGAGTTCAGCCCAAAAGGATGAAATAATAACAAATGGGACACAAGGTGACTGTTAGGGGTAGCTGCTGGGTCAGAGTGATTGCTACTCTGCAGGGACCTACAGTACACAAAAAACAGCTGTTACTGCGTTAGCTGAAATTATGAATTTCAGCTGAAATTATGAATTTCAGATGAATGCTAAAAGAATCAGGCTAAATGAAGTATGAGAGTGAGAGTGTACTGTCTGCTTCGCTGACCTTTCCCATCAACCTGTGAAGCTTAAACATCAGCTGCACAGGACTACAGCAACACACACGTCATGTTAACATGGGCTGGGAATGCATTTTACTACACTGCATGTTGTGAACATCATTCTAGTCAAGTCACTCTGATCATCTTGCACCACATGAACATAAAAAGGGAAAAAAAAGCAGACCAGCAGCCGCTACAGTGCTAAGCACAGGTCAGCTGTGTTTTACTTCCAGTCTCTACACAGTCACTGCAATTATGTGGTATTACACAACACAATAGAGGTGTAAGCATAAAATGATTTTTTTATGTTGCATACAGCACAAGTGAAACATGAGCATTCCAGCTCCTGTGTAGGTGGTTAAAGAAGCATTTCAAAACATGTATGAGAAGAATGACTTTGCTCAAACACCTTCTGAGGAACTTCTGAGGAAATTTGTTGAGCTATGTAAGAAATAACAACATAAATAATTCAAACAACCATCACACATGCACACAGCATGCTGGAGCTTTGTTATCCGTCAGTTACAAACTGGTCAGATACACAGAAGGTGTGGAAGCTCTGCATCTTGTAGGGCAGGTATCAGAGAGAGACCACCACAGACTGCCTGAGTTTTAGGTTCCAATTTGTTGATGGTTCTCTGCTGTAACATCTAATACATCAAAATTATTATACTACATAAAGTTAATATATTTTCTGATGATCAATTTATTGGTTCCTAAACTATAGGTTTGACATCTAAACTTCTCCCTAGAAACCACTTATCATGGGTAAAATTTCTTTCAACCAAACAACATCATTACAGGAACAATGAACAAAGACAATCTTATGTGTTAACAGGCTCAGATCTCATTTCACATCTGACCTACTGGACATTGGCCTTGTTTCTTTCTGTCCTTCACTCAAACCAGAAGGAAAAGAATGGACCTTTCATTATGTTGTTTAGAGTATAAAGGCATAACGTCTGTAAAGATAAGAGGGATCAAACTACGGGACATCAATTGGCAGCCTCGTAGCTCAATGGGATAAGCATCTGGGATGCAAAAAGTGGCAGGATCGAATCCCAGCCCATCTCCTATACCAGGTGTGTCCTTGAGCGAGACACTCCCTGGGCGCCACCTGTGGCTGCCCACTGCTCACCCCAATGGGGGATGGGATCGTTGTAACATGCAAATTTAATCAATGACGATAAAGCTGATCAACATGTTGTGATAGCAGCTTTTTTCCTTTCATCTGCTACTAGACTGTAATCAGCTCCAGCAGCTTGATGTCAAAGAGACAACATCTGTCCTTTTGGACTGAAACCTTTCTATGGCTCTGTCCTTCTCAAAATTCTTGTCTTTTTTAAACCATTTTTGGGGATTTTCCAATTAATTCTCTTGATATTCGCAAAGATTCAGAACTATAAGGTACAAGCACATCATGAACATCAATGCTGCAGCCATCACATTATTAAAGTTGTAAGATCAAGAATAAAACAAAAAAGTGGAATTGATTTTCCCACAACAAGCAAATTACTGTATGTGCTAATGTTTACCCTGCTCCCATGTAAAGCCCATGGCTCAGGTGGAAACAACCCTGACAGAAAAACTGCCCCTGTTTCTTTAGAACAAGAAACCATGTTTGAACATGTGCACTTCATGAAGCTTGTTAGACATTAACAGTAGACAGTAGACAATAAGACAGTAAGCAGGTTACTTATATGACCATGGCTTCCAAAAACCTGACACCTCTCATGTAGGTTGTGTGACTGCATGCCACATCTAAAAGAAATTCTCCCAACCACATCCCTTCAGTCAAGAACAGCTGTCACTGACTCAAGTTCTTTTTAGTAACAACATCTGTCAAAAATTCTAAAGACACAAAGCAGAGTATAAAACATCCACTCCTTACACATGGTCCCAACACAAGCTAAGACATGTCTCAGTTCACACCTGCCCATATAAGCAGCGCAAGTTAATTTTATTTCATTAGATTTACTGTACAGTGCCAGATCACAGTAGAAGTCATTTCAGGTTCCCCTGTAGACTTATTTCCTCTGCGTTTAGAGACTTCTGGGTAAAAGGTTTCATATGAACTTCTGAGCCTATTTCTGCAGCTGACCACAGCACCAACTTTATTAATTATTCATGATTATTAATTGTCCAAGACAATGGATGTGTAAATTATTTTATGAACTCTTCCACACGCTGTCCTTGTGTGCTGCATCAGGAATTTCTTCACCCCCCAGGAAATACTAAGTATATATATATATATATATATATATATATATATATATATACAGTAGAATAACAGTAGTATATAACATTACAGTAGTAAATAAAACCTCAAATTTGCACTTTTATAATTTTTGAAGAAATCCAACATTAACACCTTAGTTTCATCATCTGATACAATACTAGAGGATTATAGATTAAGACAGATCTTGTACTAAAGACAGATCTTTCAGTAAAGCTGAAAAGACATTTACTTCTTTGCTAATGCATTTCAACATTTACCTGTAAACAACAAAAACATTAATTTTTTTGTGCAACCTTATGTATATCACGTTAGAATGAAGTAAAATAAAAGTGCTTTACGTTTGAAATCAACATAAAAATGTATCAAATAAATAAACCTAGGAAACCTGGAATACAAATCAGCAGAAACAAGATGTGACGTCTTGTTTTAGCTGATTTGTTTGTTTGACCAAGACTTTGCTGGAGTGAGCAGCTGGTGCTAGTTTGCTTCTTGTCTCCGTTTCTGATGTGAGTTGACTGTAAGTGGTGGTCACATGTGTTCTTGCGGGTCCAGGCTATCATGTGCTGGCAAAACTTACAAAAGAGAAGAGAGTCTCCTGACTCAACGCTAACTTTTTTCCTGTGTGTGGAAAGCTGAGTCCCGTCTAAACAGGTGACACGCACAGGGAGCTGCAGTGCAAGTCATTAGAAACTATTGCCTTGCTTTGCCCGCACATGGATATCACCGAATCCTACGATATTTCGCGTTTAACAACAGATTCCATTTTCATTTTATTTCCGCTGCTCACAGCACCACGATTTAAGCTGCTGATACTATTTACTGTAAGATGTTTGCTTTGATACCGTCATATACTCAGAATGTACTTTGTCAGTACTTCATTAATTGATGCAGTGTAGAGCTACACACAGCACATTTATTTGGGGGCATTTCAGTGGTTACACTGGATACTGTTTGATTTGAATACATTGCCATACCACAGAACGGGTAACATATAATGTAATCCATGACAAACAACAGCCTGTAAAACCAAAGACACAGCACAAGTATGATGAATTACTCTGAAATGATTAATTCTTCTTCTCACGTGACTTTCCCACATGCTGAAACAGTGCTGGTGACTTCCAGGTGTCAATAGCCAATCTACACACCTCAGATGTGAAAACAAGCAGCACACAATGATAAAGTCATTTATCATTATATATTTCTTTCCCTTTTTTCTGTCATACTAACCTTGGCCACTTTGTGATTGGCTGCTGTCTCATGTGAGGTATTCTTCAGTCCTTCTTTGAGCTGGGTGACAAAGAGTTCATAACCTTCTGTGTTGGATACATCTATCTTTTCCTGACAGGCTGACAACATCTGCTGGGCCTGAAAAAAAAATACACACACAAATATATTAGTTACAAGATGTAGAAAGTAGAACCTTTGGTGAATTTGAACTTGAGCAGTTTTCTTCTTGCACTGCTACTGAAGCGAGCACTGATTAAAAAACTGATGATTTCATTACATGCACAACAATGTGAATTTAGTCACACATCACAGTCACAATGGGATAATGCAGTCAGAAATGAACCTGAAAACCATTATATTTATAACTATCTGCTTCAACGTTTTCTGAAAAGAATCGCAAAGCCATGATCCATCACATTCCAGGTGGAACAAAGGTCCAGGTAATAAACAATACTAAAATGCAAATAAAATGCATCATAAATATTCACATCAAATTCAACGTAAAAATGCAAGTACAGGCTCTAAAAAAATTAATAAATATGCTACAAAAATGGATTTCACATCACACAATGATGATCTGGTGTTAATTCTACTGGATAAATAAATTTTTTAAACATAATTTTGGGTGTATCTCACACTGACAAGACAACATGCAGAGTTTGCTTGGTGCTGAAGTTGTACCACAGTCGCTTTCAGACCTACTTCACAATGTCTGGATGACAGCTTGAGTGCTCAAGAGCTGACACTGCACTTCAGGAAGCAAAAGGAGCAATTTCAGGGAGCGGATTACTCCGAACAGCACCTATCCATGTGTGTCAGAGGTAATATACAATGTAAATGCTACTTAGAAAAATACTTAGCTTATATTCAAATGTAACATTGATGTGAAACGTGCACATCAATGTTACAACTTGTCAGATAACAGCTCTGGCTATGCTTCTCTACACATTCTTTTGTCTTTTTTATGATAAAGTGCAATCCACCTCCACCAGATGTTTGGAAACTTGTCCTGATTCATTACGAGTGTATATGTTAATTTCTCCATCTTATATAGGGCCTAGCTTTCTTGCAGGATGCCAGTAAGATTGGCAGAATGGTTCTATGTTCTGGTTTTAACACTTAAGATAAGATATTACATAGGTAGAGAACTCAAATACCTCTTCCAAAATCTAGTGTGTTCTTTTTCCAGTAAAAAAACAATACAGGACAGCACCAAAATATATGATAGTGATTGGGGTTATCAGTCTGGTATAGTCGCCATCTAGCAGAGTTGATAGTGAAAAACCGAGCCAGAACTCTCTCCACTGAATCTGACAGGTCTTATACCACTCATTGGCAGTAATCCCTTTCTCTCTTCCAGCTTTCTTTGATGAACAATGCAACTCCTGACTTTGTATGTAGCTATGAAGCCCTTGTATGTTCTAAGGGCTATTTTAGTATTAATCCCTGAGTTATAGTTTCATAACTCCTTCTTCTAGATCTGTTAAATTGATGTCTTTTCTGCTTATGAAGACGTCGTGTTGCACTCATAGAAATCTAATGAGCTTTTTAAACACACACTCCCTCTAACTGGACTTCCTAGATGCTATTTCATTGTCTCGCACTCTGAAAACAACTGAAACCGTGAAAGTTATGAATATGGTTAAACAGTGAAATAGTTAATGTGTTAATTTTGTGGATACGTTAATTAGATGAGTACTGTGTACTGTTAAGCCACAGTGTTAGTCATACACAGTCCAGTAATCTGATGATTACTCTGAGCAGTCTGCAGGTGCTTTGTGGAAGAGCGTGATGAAAGGCTAGTGTGATTCTAAAGTAATATGCCAGAGTCTGCATAGCTTTCACCTGACTGAAAGGTTTTAACTTACCTTTCTTTATTCTGACAGGGGGAGGTTATAGTCTGACTGTGGAACAAAGGGCTTGGTGTAAACACATCTACCCAGGGCAAACAACAACTGGTGTTGAATATCAGGTCACACAAACACATCTCTGCACAGGGCTTCCTGCTGTCTCAGAACAGCAAAACATGGTAACTGTGGGCGTGCACTAGTAGCCTAGTGGTTTGTGCACGTCATGTAACTGCAACGTCCTTGGTTCGAGTCCGGCTGCATGTCACACCCTCTCTCTCTCTCCCCCGGTTTCCTGTCTGCCTCTCTCACTGTCAAGCCATCTATTAATGGCTAAAATGCAGAAAAGAATAGGTAACTGTGTACTCGTCTTTTACCTCTGTGACTGGCAGCTCCAGCTGAACCATATCCTCAGGCTTGGCCACTGGAGGCTGAAGGGCTGTGTCAAGGAGCAGGATACCGTTCAGGTCTTTCCTGCATCCCACTGCATAGTCGTCCACAAAAAGCACCTTGTCCACTGCGGGAAAGTACTGACACCTGACACGTCCGCCGGGTTTGGCTGGGGAACAGAAAAAGAAGACAACACAGCACCTCAGTGTCAGCAGGTTTGAAAGAAGCACATCCAAAACACCCACCAGAAAAGCACTACTAGTTAGTTACATTTATCTTCAGTGGAGTGTGATTTTTAAATAATAATATGTTTGCTCTCTACATGTGTTGATTTTCACTGTCTCAGTGTTTTACATTACAATTAAAAAAATCTGTTACTGTATTTGTACACATTAAGGTCTATGTTCTCAAGAGCAGACAGAGAAACAAAACTTATTCTAAAAATTTTCAATAACTTTTTTTTTTGCTTTTTCCTACTTAGACAGCTGATAGCAACATGCCACACCTTCTGAAAATTAACTGTGGACGATGCATTGAGGGGTTGTGCAGTAACTGTTGAAAAGCTCGCTCTCCCTCTGTAACTGGTAAGAGACTACCATATCTCTTTCTAAAAACATTTATTTCATTCAGACAACATCAAGAATTTAGGAATGCATTTGTTTTATACCGCAAATAAATATTACATGTTCGTTAGCGTTGCAGTAACAAGCTCAAGATCAGGGACTGCAAATAGATGGGCATGTTTAGAAATTAAAGGTTGATCTGTTCAGGTCCTAATAAACATGTTCTTAAATATCTGCATCTGCACCAAGCATCATAGCTAAACCTCAGCAGTCAAGTAATCATCAGGACCATAACCAGGATGTTATAAATACTGAGGTCATGAGTCTATCTGCTCCAATACACACCCACCCCAGTGCAGATCATTTTTACCAGGAGCTTAATTAATTTGGACATCTCCTGTTTTTCCTTGAATCAACCACAGTCTGGTCTGGCTTTTAGTAATCAATTGTTTGTACCAGTTCTTGTGAATGGCTTGAAAGCTTGCTGCCAAGGTCACACTTAAAATCCCTGTATAGGCCGCGATGTTTTTTAAAGCAACTGTGATTCAGGCGTTGTCCACAAAACAGTGTTGATGGATCAATTCCCAACATATTTTTTATGCTTCTGCATTGACACAAGCTGTCAAGATTATCATTTAAAAACAGGAAGAATTTGAATTCCAGACCCTGGTTACAGATGCAAATACAACAACAACAAGTTGGACTAGGGTTTTTGCTGGAGGTCATGAAAACTAGATGCATGGCTTTTATGATGCTGTAATGTGAGATCAATGTTCAGTTGGATTAAAATCACAGGAGCATTTAGTACCAACAAAATAAAAACAAAACTTCTGGCTGTTGTAATAGCAAACTTACAGTTAGAAACAGGTTCTACACAACAAGTACACAAGCAAATTATTACTGAGGTAACAAAGTGTTGTTTTTCTATTATGCATTACAATATTTTTTGTCTCTGCCCTCACACTTGGGGTCCTTGACAGAGTGGCATACTGACTTACAGTAGTAAGTTTTGTGAGTGTTGTTAGTAGCAGATCTGAAGCACACACACATTAGACTATGAATTTGGTGCATGTAAAATAAATTAATTGAAAATTACTTATGTTCAACAAAAAAGAACAGTAAACAATCCAAACATTACCTCAGGTTTTTTTGTATCGTCGAGCTGAACTATCCATCCATCACATTATCTATTACTTAAGTCTACTTAGGTTATACTGTCCCTTTGCTTTCGGGAGGTGTTGGTCACTGTTATGTACTGTGAAGGTGGTTTTTGTTAAAACCTAGATTTATTCTATCAAATCAAGGATGTATCTAAGTCCTACTTCCCAAAACAAGGCTTTATGTTAAGGTCACCTAGAATATTCTTCAAATGGGCTGGAACAGCTCAACACAACAGTCAGTGCAAAATAACACATCACTAATACAACATCTGTACAAATAAAAACTGAGTTGACTCAGGAGGGACACCATTAATGCCTCACACAAAAACAGGCGCTAATAAACAAGTGGGTTGCTTCACTTAATGCTTAAATGTGTGACTTTTGTTCAGTGATTAAGGTCAGAGTGAAGCCTCTTCCAGAAAGCGCAGCATCCGTCAGCAGATCAACATCAGTAGATGTAAACAAATTGTACAGTACGTTAACACCACAGTACTGTCTATACGTCACCCACATGCTGGGATGTGTGAACAAAGCAGAGGGTAATGATCAAAGCTAGACGTACAAAGTGAGTGTGGAGCACACCTTGAGAAGCTAATTCCTAACTTACTACACAAACCTTACACGTAATGTCCTGTCAATGCATTGTGACCGGACATTTCCTGCTGGCGTGCAGCACCAGCAACACCGGTGTTAAACTGACTAGTTGAATCGGTTACCTATGTTAGTTCTTCAAACAAGCAAGGCCTCACTACACCATCTCTCTTAACAAGTCATTTTACCTGCAGTTTGTCACCAGCGTCTGCAAATGACTGACAGCGGGAACGATAGGCTGTAAACTTAAGCAGCTGCAGAGCCGGTAGCTAGCGTTTTGGTTGTCACAATAATTTACATAGACACGTTTTACTAACTAAATTTAACTAAGTAATAGCAAGTGTGCTACTTCAGGTGTCCAAGATAGAAACTATTCTGCTAATGATGTATCGTGACAGACCACAAGAGTGACAGAAACTATCAAGGGAGGTTACCCGGCTAACTAGCGTTTTGCTAAGTTAACTAGCTAGCTATTAGCTTGGATGAGTAGATATGTCATGTTGCAGCTGTCATAAACAGTAAGTTAGCAAACACTGGTGTTGAATAATGATTAGTTTAGATTTATCAACAAACAGATCAATGTCCAAAGACGAGTTATACACAACACACAGGCTAGCAAAACAAATAATATTTGCCAAAAAATGTAGTTAACTAGCATTAGGCCCAAGGATATCTTGAACAGTCAATGTTAGCTAGCTAAGGTTACAACTCAGCCTGTGTCGAGTTTAGTGTCTGTTGACAGTCAGTGGTTGGTTTGTCAAAACTGAAAGTGTGAAGGTGTCAGGGCTTGACAGAGGGCGCCGGTACTTACCGTGCAAAGCCGAAGCCTGGAGAATGGCCCCTGAAGTGCCGTCAATTACTTTGATACTGCCGCGGCTGGTAACGGCCAAGATAGCGTTGAGGGCCGGGTGGTAGGAAAGGCTTCGCAGGCCCTCCTCGTCGCAACGCAGGCAACCGTCTCTCAGTACAATCCAGTCTGAGGAGGTGGACGAGCCGGAGCCCGGCGAGGCCGCGGCCGCCATCTTTCCTTATTTTCCCCTACCCTTCCCTTCTGGGGTTCGTAAGGATCCGATGATACACGTAATACTGCTAAATCTACAAGTATAACTCCAAACTAACTTATCACTCCTCTGCCACTACCGACTCCTTCTGCGGCTTCTTCTCCTCCGCCCGTTACCGCAGCAGTGGCTATTCACCATCAGCGCTAAGGAACTCCAGGCTGGGCTTTCTGTCAGTTACACGATAGGTCAACGGAGTTGGCGTATCTCTTCGCCACCTCCCGCGATAACACCAAACACAAACGAGAACAACGGGTGGACAAAATAGCAGGAACACCAAAATAATATATTTGTAACAAATAACAGCAAGTAACAATAGTTAAAATGTGACCAGCAGTTATTTACACAAATGGCTGCGATGCTGTCACAATACACATCACACTATCACTACGAACGACTGCTTCAAACGCAGTTACACAGCAGGTTTGGTCAACAATTCACATAAGCCTTTAGATAATATGAAGCTCAAATCTTACTGTTGTGCATCTCCAACACGGTTCATAAATGGCAGCTAGTCTTAAAAAAGGGTTCAGTAGACACTATACACACTCTAACACTATACATTTTGTTCTCTAACTGCATAAACTGCATCAGGTTTTTTTTTTCTTTTAGTGCAGATGGCTGGTGTTTCATTCACTTTCATTCTGCCACAAGATTAGTTGTCAAGCAATCGGAGCCACTAAGACAATAAAATAAAATAAAAAACTACCTGGCAGAAAAAATCATTTAATAAAAATGTTGTGCTTGTGTTTATTCATTTTCTGTTAAGTGACGACGTTTACTTTACTTTTGAAAGTCCCAACCAAAGGCTGTATATATGTACCTGGCTCACTGGATGAGACTTTCAAATCATTCAGTGTTTAAATACAGAAAAATACTCACTGCTATCATCAGGTTAACATTTTAATGTGTCCAATGTGTTTGATGATGAAATACCTGCAAAACTACTAACACCCCAGCAATGTTAAGCATGATGAACCAACAGCATGTTTGAAAGGTGTGCTCACACTTGAACAGTGACAAGATAAAGAAAGCTCAGACAGCACTGAATGTCGTTCTATTCTCATAATGGGAAGCTCAAGAAACTAAGTTTTAAATTGTAAGTGACAAGGTCTGTCTGAAATCCAACCACCTTCCTCACAATGGTTCCTGCTGCCACTGTGAACGGTCCATTACCCAGCAGATTAATAACTTACCACTCCTTCATACTTGGTACCTTGCGCCTACACTGCTGTGACAAAGTATTTGACCGCTTCCAGATGTTTTTGAATATTTGTCACATTTGGAAGACTCAGATCATCAAACTAATTTTTATATTACACCAAGATAATCTGACTAAATACAACATGCAGTTAAATGTTATTTATTAAGGGAAAAAAGCAGTTCAAACCTGCTATGCAAAGAAGTAATTGACAAAACAAAATTAAGGTTTTTTTAGTGGCCTACTCCAAGTCTGGACTGAAATCTAATTGAGATGCTCTGACATGATATTAAACAGGCCGTTAGTGCTCGAAAATCCTCCAATGTGACTGAATTAAAACAATTCTGCAAAGAAAGGCAGACCAAGATTTCGCCATAGTGAGGAAAAACCCATTGTCAGTTATCACAAACGCTTGATGCAGTTGTTGCAGCCAAGGATGGGACAACCAGTTATTAGGTTTAGGGGGCAATTACTTTTTCACAGCACTGTACATATCCAGAGTCCCTAGCCAGAAATAAATACAAATAAATAAATGAACAAACAGAGATAAAAAATGAATGCAGCATGCAGTTAAATGGGAGACAGTCACTGTCTTGATGGTCTCGTATTAATTATTATTCTCTATTATTTTGGCTTGGATTTGTCCAATCCAAGCCACCAAGACCATTTTCAGGTTATGGAAATGCAGAGCATTATTTAATGTTACTCTGCTGCAGCTGTGTTGGCTGTATAATTGTATAATATAAGTCAGAAAATCACTGTTATTTAGTGTCATCACTGAACAAATTATTTCTTCTTATATGACAGTGTTGATAGATGGGAGTCTGGCATGGGAAAACAAGGCACCACATCAATCAGATAACAATTTATACAGTATCACTGTAATATCTTCAGCTGCCGTGATTCTGCTGCTGAACCCCATCAGTTAAGAAGACAGGTCTATGACAAATGAGAAGCATAAATGGACATTTCTTCCCACATTACAACGACAAGTACTTTTCTCAACAATGCGCTTCTCTTCCTTTAGCATGAACATAAAAACAAATATTTGGCACCACATTTTTCAGCGTAAGAGAGTCAGTGTAGCATGTGTACTAAAAAACAATCATCACATTAATATGTAACCCTGTGATTTTCTCCAGCTTTATGAACTACAAATAAAAGCAGGACAGTTGTAACTGTTCTGTGAACCATACGTCTGCATACAGTCTACTGTTTAGGCTGTTAGAATATATGCATTTTATTGACCAAAGATATTAGGGGACAAAACTATATACAATAATATATATTCCCAACATCCCACCATCTACAGTTCAACAGAATTAAAAAAAAGAAATAAGACACCTTTTACAAAAATCCTGGTTCTGTAGTTTGACTTTTCATGGTCCATTAAAAAGGTCCACAGCTCCAACTCATTTAGTCACACACCAGTATATAATGACAAGAAGTAGATGTACAAAAGGAAAATGGGATATATGAGAAGGGGCTTCTTTGTTTTAAATTCATCTCCGACGAGCAGTGAAGCAGCGCTGTAAGCAGCCCAGAAGACTCCGAACAGCTGAAAGACAAGAACAGATATCATCAATATTAATCCATCATTATAATATAACTATGTGAGAAATACCACATATAAGGTTACCGCTATTACTAAAGTAACAACTTTCTGTGAGACCTTTCTCACAATCTGGATTAATCAAGATTTAGTTTATGTCATTCAAACATAATGTCAGACTGATTAATTTTACTGTCATCACTGCACTTTTGAGTGATCATACACGTCTTGTAATGGAAACCCCTGGAAAGTTAAACTAAAGAACTAGATGCCGTCTACTGTGGCTGACAAACTGACAGTGGACTCTGACCAGGAATCCCACATTTATATTGTCGTGACTGTGGAAACATGATGTCTTAAATCACAAATGACAAAGGCACTAAAATATCTTAAATAATTAAACAGAGACATTTACATTCATTATTCTCTATTGCATGTTCAACAAAACTGACTTTAGATTGTTTAAATACATAAATGAAAACAACATGGGCAATGATATTGGGGCCCTTCACTGAACCAATCCTTTTTAGACAATAACTGCTTATATGTGCTTCTTGTTCATCTTGATGATGCTCTTACGCTTCTCAACAGGTAGTCTGGTCTGCTCTTCTTAAACTGTTCTCTCAGTTCGGATGGACACATGCTGATTGGATTAAGACCTGGACTCATCACTGCCACAGCTGTTTCTCCCCATGCATTCTTTGTGCTTTTAGACAATATCTTTTGAATCATGATCCTGTTGGAGGAGCAATTAGCTGCGACTGACAGTCTTACGTACGTTTCTCTCAACCT
Source organism: Ctenopoma multispine (assembly GCA_034779795.1). Classification (NCBI taxonomy): domain Eukaryota; kingdom Metazoa; phylum Chordata; class Actinopteri; order Anabantiformes; family Anabantidae; genus Ctenopoma; species Ctenopoma multispine. The sequence goes on along the minus strand of JAUYWH010000007.1, from coordinate 906,790 downwards.
GGGTTCACTTTTCCTTTTGTTGCCATGTCCTGGGTACTTGACTACATTCCCAATAAATGTCTTTATAATATTAATAACTATAGTTCCCAAAACATCAAGCTTCTTGGACATTATGTTAAAAACCATGCATGGCAATGACTTTCTTTCTTTAAGTCCTCAGATAACTTTCTTTTTGTGCTTCTTTTTTATGTCCACAGATAACCTTTCCTCACCTCCTGTCCATATTCAGTGTGGTTCACACAATGACCAATGAACCACAATGAGACGTTTTCTCCATTTGAATAGGCTGAACAAACACTTGCCTTTTCTGGTCACTTATTTATCACGTCCTCAAAGGGGCACCAATAGTTTTGTTTAAACTAGTTTAGAAGACCTTTTTATAACGAGCAAGAATTCAGTTATGTTAGAGGTTTTTATTATGGAAATGAGATGAACTGTCAACAATGTTTCTAGTTGAATTATTATTTTTACACAACATGAAACATAAGCCTCGCTAACTCACTTTGATTAGTGTAGAGACCACCTCGAACCCCCCAATCACCAAGAGCAGAGGGGCTATAACGATGAGGGGAAGAAGGGAATATCCAATCACTCCAAGTACCTGCCCGTAGGAAACCTGAACAGAAGAACAACGGGACACCATAAAAATGTTTTACAGTAACATGTAACGTCTGAGGGTTTGTGGTGACTGGCTAGAGAAGATGACGACGTGGCAGCTACACCTACCTCACCACCCAGAACACGAGCCAGCAGGAAGATTGTTAGTGATCCAAATATCCAGATGGTGATAATCCAAGACACAACCTGCCAAATAAAAGTAAATATGAAGTTAACACAAGATTTACGTGACATCCAAACCAGATAATTATCATAGTTTACTATATGAACTAAACGTGCTTCACCGACATCTTTAGCTGCTGCTTTTTATTTCTGCTCTGAGATGCTTACAACCACTTTTCCATTTCAGGAACTGAACAAAGAACATCTTGTCTATCCATTATCACTGGTTTTCTACCGAGTTTAGTTCGTGGAACTAAATATGGTTTACTGCTCAGGCGGGGATACCACTGGAAGTGCAAGCTCCATGTACTTGAGGGGTTGGGAGTAGTGCCTACTCCAGTATGTAAAAGACAGCACAATTACAAGGATGACCCTAGTACCAAGCTTCACAGTGTTCCTGAAAGTTCAGATTATGGGAATGTTGCTGTGGAGATGGGCTGATAGACTATCCTGGAGCAGTACGGGAAACATGAATGTAGATATAGTGGAATTTCTTATGTCTTCCTCACCCTGAACTGTCCATAGATGGAGATCATAGAGAAAAGTAGCACAACAGCCAGAGGGCCCCAGAAGTCCGGGTTGTCTCTGACCACCTGGCGGTTGTAACCCAGTGTCGGCATTGGCATGAGTACACAACGAATCTTGTAGTAGATGTCCTTCAGGTCAATGTCCAGTTCCTCCCTGCTCACAAAGACAAGACCACATAATCATAAGTGCAAGTATTTTTTTTTCTCAAGTCAGACTGGAACTAGTTGGCACAATCAAGATATGTCACTAAAACAAGAGTATTGTAGTACTGACCACTTTCTGGTCTTTGCACTTCTCTCTGTGAGGTGCAGTGAAACATGCTTGTTCAACAGTATTAGCTGCCTTTTTTGATTGAACTGAATTGAATATACGTGGGATTGTATATTATCGCCTGACATTCTGCAACTTCTGCTTAAGAACAGAATTCAGATTTTTCTGTCTCCCAAAGTTCATTTAAATAATGACAATAAAATTTGACAAGAGTTATATTTAAGGAAAGGATTATGTTAAAAAAATAAAAAGGTGGAATGTACTCACAGAAGAGGCTTATACTCTTCATTATCATCCTCTTCGACCTCCAAAAGCCAGCCGTAACCTCGTTGCCTCAGGAAGGTGGTGGCGTATGGGTCTTTACCGCTGTCAGTGCTTATGTTTAGTTTAATATCGGGGGCACTGATCGTGCCGCTGAGGTCTGTGGGGGACATCTTTATTTATGCAGTCATTCATGACACTTTGTATCTGTGACTCATCTGCTGTTACCCTTCTAAAGCTGTTGTGTTTATCTTTTGCATTTCAACCCCTAATAAATAACTAGTGTACCTTCGTCTTTATGCATATATTAAAAGTGTTTAACAGTTGAGAACAATACTACACCTTACTCTACAGATAATATCTGCTTCAACTGCAGTAATGTAATTTATATTACCATAATTGTTCAGCTGTATACAGTAGGTGTCGGAGTAAATGTTGTAAGGCACCCAAGTTTTACCTTATTAACAAATGAGGTAATTAGTTATTTGTGGGTTTTCTACTGCACTACTGCTAAACTTACACGTGTCGACTTGCAAGTTAACTAACTAAAGTTAGTTAACTTGCAAACTTGCAAAGCTTGCAGATTTAATAATGTAATGACAACGTCACAGTAGCTGTGTGTAATAGTTTTTCGGCTCAGTATCGGCACACACCGCAGTACTAGTTTTAGCCTCAGATGCATTAGTATGTCAGTGACTTCATTTATGATAACACAAACAAGGTACGTAAACAGTTACGTGGTTAGTTAGCTCTTTTAAGGCCTACTAGCTAATGAGTTAGCTTTGCCTACCTTCAGCCTCAGTCGAAGAGACGAAAGTGAAATCTCCGTTGGTGGGAGAGAACTGCATGGTTGAATAACTATATTGTAGTCGCACGCCTCAGGTTAAAATAAATGTCATTTAAAGAGGCGGTCAGTGAAATATCTCTGTCAATAACGCTGTCATTGAGCACTGCTCATCAGTCAAGCTAAACCATCGCAATTTGTTTTCGTTCCGTTTCTCACTTCTACTGTGGAAGCAGGAAGTGCAAAGCATGCTGGGAAATTAGACACGTCTTATGAGGCATTCACGGCATCTCATACAGCTGGGACATGTGATCAGCTCACTCGGGAGAACACAGTGAAAATGCGGGCAGTACAAAATATTATTAATTTTAACATACACAGCAACCTGTGTGCTCAACAGAGAACATCCATGACACGTCAATGTAATGCATATGCGGTATGCACTTTATGAATGACAACAGTTTCAAATGATAAGACGAAAATATTTTTTTAAAAGTTGAAAGAGGGGGCTGCAAGTAGATGCCCCTTAAAGACGGCAAAGAAGAATTTCTTAGGGTAAACTTGTTTGCAGTATAGTTAGTGTTGTAGAAATACTGTCACCTGATTATGGTGACCCAACATAGGACTAGATAGTCCTCTTTACTCCAGTATGAGTATCACTCTGATGAAGAGTTATAACTTTCTTCTTGTACAGTGGTTCTTTTGATTTGTGGCAATGTGTGTTTCCAGAGAAACAGATCACTGTTAGAAGCCAAGAAGTGAACCTCTTTTTATGTTTAGGGTCCCTCAGGGAGATTCCACAGCATGTAATGAAAATACCCACAACAGTTTTCTAAAGTCTGAGATGAAGTCTTCAGATTACTTGTTTTGTCTGACCAACAGTTCCACAGATAAATGAATGTCCTCACAAGAGAAGGTATAAACGCCTCTTATTAAAATAAAAAAGAAATATAAAGCCTGCTGTTACAGTTAATTTAAGTCTTTATAGCACATTAAGAGGGAAGAAAGTTCTTCTGAGTCCATCATGATGGTATACTAAATGACTCTTTTCTGTGGACTTGTTTTCTGTGGTAATAAATAAAAGAATATTAACTACTTACTTTGATATTCTAAATGTGTATAATATGAGAATGGTTGTTGTAATTTGAAATACGGTACTACTACACTACTGTCTAAATTATTGTACCTCATTACATTATAAGACACACATGTGGTAAGTACACAGTAGAGTTGAACATGTTGAATTTACACACAGCTACATAAACACATGCCAAATGACTCTTAACTGTATGTGCAGCTGGGTGTGATGTGTACACACCTGAGAGCATTCTGCCACTCCTTAGTCCCTTTCATTGTGTGTTCCCTTTAATTAAGGTTTGGGTGCTGAGCCACATTGAGATCTTTCTGCTTTATATTTATACTCACATAATCTCATACTGTGGATGAATCAAAGAAACACAGACTGCAATAAAAACACGCACTCATGTGAAAGCTCTGTCTTTCTTGTCTGCTATGACTCTTGTTGCCAGTGTCAGGCACAAAATGACTTGTTTTGCCTGACCAACAGTTCCAAAGATAAATTCATGTCATCACAACAGAAGGTATAAAAGCCATTAGCCCACTTTTACAGACTACCACTTTTCAAAAACTGCAGAAACCAAGACACTTGATTTAACAGTGTTTCAATTCAAAGTGCTGCAGTAAAATGGTTTTATCCAATAAACTGCCAGGTACAACAGCATCCCCTTTGTACTTGCACAAAAGCTGATTGTTACACATGAAATTCACTTACTTTAGTCACATGTGCTGGTGGCAATTGTTTTATTTTGGGCTGCTAAAAAAAAGTGTCATTGACTTAATTGCACAATTTAGACTTAATAAACAAATTAAGTGTTTTTAAATGTACTGTCACAATAAAAACTCTATGAAAGAACTTCAAATATGCGTACAAACGAACAGAATGAACGTACCGCGTCTAATAAAAATTGAAGACATATGCATTTACCTTTTTTTGTTTGGTTTTCATATGTACATGCAATCTGGTCTTCTTTTATACTGAGACAAATGTCCAGGGCTTACATCTTGGACAAATCCAAGATAGCAGACAATTTTACCTTTTACTGTGCGGTACTCGATATACACACCGGCGTTCCGCTTTTAACAAAGTGGAAAGAGCGGGGTAACTAGTGGTGTATGCTGACTGACCATATGAATGGCTCTTCCGGGGTCTTGAGGATGCAGACGTACTGTACCGGTAACATTTTTAAACGAGCCCTGTTGCGTCCTTTAACCCCGCCCTCTCGCTCCATCTGACCAATAGCAGCAGGACATACTGAGTCACTTCTTTTGCCGCTAAAACTGAATTGACTCCAGCGCTCCTCTTGTCAATCACCTGTATGCGTGGATACAACCAGCAGGAAAGAAGTGAGTTTTATTTCAGAATTCATTCAATTCAGCATTAGCTGTATTGATTCTGAGAGTTGTCTTGGTCCGTGTGTGATAACGTTGACTCATTGTTCTTCGCGAACATCGGTTAAAACCACAGCATTAACTCTCTGCGAGTGAAAGACGTTGTTCTGCTAACGTTACGTGCTAACTAACGTTAGCCGCTTCTCGGGATAAAAGATGTCTTCAAGCTCTGCTCCAGCTTTAGGCGACGTTATGTCGAACGTAAAGTTCACTGCAGTTGGGTGTAGTGTTATCTGTTTAAAACTCACAGTATGTCCTTGACTTAGACAATCATTTAAAAGCTGCCAGTCTAATGTTAACTTGCTTATTAATAAACAGGTTTTAACACAGGTAATGTGAGCCCAGTCATGTTTGTGTGAACGTGTTTAGCTTAAATAAGCAAACTAAATACATTTCTGTATTTAAAACGGTGCACAGTATCACAAAGGTACCATGCAGGAGCTGTCTCCTTATTTATTCACAAGGGTTAAACAGAAACACGCAGCTGGTTCTTTACACAATGTGGAGATGAGCTCAGTGCACAGATTATTTGTGCATAGATTGACATATAGATGCAAAAATGAATAGAAAGTTTTTTTTAACCGCAGTGTTATATACACTGCTTAGTAACAGTTAACAGCACAACTGATAAAAGTATTTGGATTATTCCATGTGGAAAACAGATTGTACTCCTGGATGTGAGAAATGTCAAACCTAGTTATAAAAGAGAACCCTGCCTTTGTGTCCACAAATGTCTGTGGTCAACTTAAGGATTCTCCAGTTGAGGGGCCATACAGCAACACATAAAGTGCCTACATGGTGAGCTTCAAAAATCCCAGCACATCTGTGCTCAGATCCATCCCTCTTAGTTTCAGGCCTTTTTCAGTCTGTCAGTCACATCACTAACCCACTATGAGACTAATGTCCACATTCAAAGTCATTTTCATTATCCCAAAGTTACATTGCAGTGTTACCAAAGTCAATGAAGTAGGTCAAGACAAATGTCATTTATTTTGTACCTAATTTTCTAACATTGAAAATAAAATGGTTATTATAGTGGTTGTTGAATGACATGATGTGTAAACATAGACAGAAAAGAATATAATAAATAAGATTGACACCAAGGACAGAAGTATATTTAATGTGCTCAGTGTACTAATCCAGTGGGTATTCTAAAAGTAAGTAGAAATGGAGCAGGTGTTTTGGATGATGACCTACAGTATGCAAATATAAAGGAAGTGAGCTTATTTAATTACAGAGTTCCTATTTCCCTCAAATCTGATTGGATCAGGAGTGGCTCCACTTAAGATAGTGAAGGGTGATGTCAATCGTACTGTGTATTTAGAAGGTCAGCAGAATGAGAAGTGGTTTCCAAGTTACTCATCTGAAGTTTTGTTAGGTGTTTGTATTTGTTTGGCCCTAGATTGTGAAAAGAGCCTTGTTTGTTATTGCTGCATACAGTTGTTAATATACAGCGGGGAAAATAAGTATTTGACACATCAGCATTTTTATCAGTAAGGGGATTTCTAAGTGGGCTATTGATG
>JAUYWH010000007.1:885820-896975 GCA_034779795.1 Ctenopoma multispine | reverse complement strand
ATAGCCCACTTAGAAATCCCCTTACTGATAAAAATGCTGATGTGTCAAATACTTATTTCCCCCGCTGTATGTCAATTCAGCTCTTATTCAAATTCTTTCTTTACTCAGCATATGAGCTTTTGTTATAATAAGTTGTTATTTTCACAGGTTCAGGATCAGGTCTGCTCAGTTTTGCAGTTAAAATGGGAATCTCTGGACTGCTGCAGTTTATCAAAGATGCAGCTGAGCCCATCAATGTGAAAAAATACAAAGGCCAGACAGTGGCTGTGGACACATACTGTTGGCTGCATAAAGGAGCATTTTCATGTGCAGAGAAGCTTGCTAAAGGAGAACCAACTGATCAGTAAGCATTTTAATAATTTAGATCAATGAAAAATAAAGGGTTTTCAGAAACTTGTCACTGTTTACCTTGGAATGTGGGTTGATTGTCCAGATTCGATGCTGACATTTGAATTTGTCCAATCCTAGGTATGTGTGGTACTGCATGAAATTTGTGGACATGCTGTTGACCTTCAGTGTCAAACCAATACTAGTGTTTGATGGACAGAATCTACCTTCCAAAAAAGAGGTGGAGAAGGCTCGCAGAGTGTGAGTACTTACCTTAATTGTGTCTAAGTGTAAGTATGAGGGTGACAAGGATTCAGGAGTATTTACATGTATAAGGTGGCGCAAACAATAAAACCATACCTTATACAATGCACACCAGTACGACAACCACATAAAATTAGAATCCATAGCAGAGGTGCTGTATCAGACTGGATTAGACTCACAGCTTGTGTCCAAACAGGAGTTAACAACTATTGAAAATAAAAGCAGTTACAGCTTCTACCTGTGACCAAGTCATCTGTGATCAAAGACTCAACACACACAAAGGACAGCAGCACTAATTCAAATGTAATGAGTGTCTTACAGTTCCATGCCACTGTTACATAGTACTGAAGAAGACACACTGAACAATAGAACAGACGTCATCTTCAGAGAGGAGAAAGGCACTGAATATCTACTGTTGGGACAAAGTGAGCCGCTGCATCCAAGAAATGCTGAAACCAAATCTCAGTTTTCAGTTTTACAGTTGATTTATTGTTTAAGTCATTCATTCATAAATACAAAAAAAAGGAAAATACTGCAGCAACACAGAAATGTGTCCAGAACAGAAAATGGAGCTACATTATCATTTGTTAGTGAGACGTGCTGGTGGCCCGTGCCTAACACAGTAATGTAGTGTTTTTCACATCCAGTAACAAACATGCTCAGACAGTGCTTGTTTTTGTTTTCTTTCTTTCTTTTTTTATTTGAAGAACAGCAACATGTGTGAAACTGCTTAGAGGACTGTGCAGACTTGTAGGCAGGTGAGACCAGACCACCCTCTGACAGATGAATGCATTAACATCAAGCATCAGAGCATCCAGAACTTGAAACCCTTTACAAGAAAGCTGAGTTGTATTCATCACAGTCTGTATTTTCATATTGCTGGAAACTGTCGCCACAATATTAATACCTCCAACAGAGCGTTAGACACCTTTAAGAAATTAAGAAAATAAAACCCTGAGAGTGGTTTACCAGGAGAGTTGTCTTTTTGTACGTTTATATCCTTGTCCAGAAAAATATCCTTTTCAATTTCAGGACAAATGTTTCTTTTTTTTTCCTCAAATGGACTTTTCTCTGACTGTACCAAGTATGTCCACTGTGCAAATGTTCCAATTATGAATAGTTTTTCCTTGATGTACCTTTTAGTCGCAGAGAAGCAAATCTTCAAAAAGGTCGGCAGCTGCTACGTGAAGGAAAATTGTCTGAAGCCAGAGACTGTTTTACCCGTTGTGTTAACATCACACCAGCCATGGCTCATAAACTTATTAAGGTAAGGACTTCTATGAATGGCTTAAGACATTATGTTAGGCATCTTAATTTCTCACCACATTCTACTGGGTGTGGTGCTGCACACTAGCTTCCACTGAAAAACAATGCTATATACAGTATATTTAAATAGTTATTGCCACGGTGTTGTTAAGCCACTAGTCATAGCAGTTGAATACTGGCTTTCTGAAGGACTGTAGCGATGGGAAAAGAGGTTGAGTTGCTGGGATTCCACAGGACTGAAAAAGAGGATAAATGTTATAGGGACATAGTATAAGCCCGTCCACTGACTCATACATTGAAATGTACATTAATTTGTGTTCTCTCGAACCAGGCTGCAAGGGCAAAGGGGGTGGACTGTGTGGTGGCTCCATATGAAGCTGATGCTCAGTTAGCTTACCTCACTAAGTCTGGTTTGGCCCAGGCTGTGATCACAGAGGATTCTGACCTGCTGGCATTTGGCTGCAAAAAGGTATCATGGACTAGACCCAGTGCATGTTTCAAGCCATATATACAGTTTTTTTTTATCCAATGTAATTACATACAGAAAACTTTGCTGTATACCTAAAACATTTGGGATTAAGATCACACAGAGGATAAAAAATGTCACATTTCAGCTTGTATTTGATGTTTGCATGTTGTGATACAGTAAATAACAAAGAAAGATAAAATGAAAGACTTGTTCATTGAATAGAAGCATTTAAAAAAGTCTGAGAAGATTCTCAGTCATCCAGGTAAAGTTGTCTGAAGATTGAGTCATGGCAACTGGACTTCTTTCTTTAAAGTACTGCCTTAAAGAAAGAAGTCCAGTTGCAGGTTAGGTTTAAAGAAGTACTTCTTTAAAGTAGTACTTTAAAGAGAGAAGTCCAGTTGCCATGACTCAATCTTCAGACTTCTTTCTTTAAAGTAGTACTCTACTTGGAAGAAAGAAGTCCAGTTGCCATGACTCAATCTTCAGACAACTTTACCTAGATGACTGAGAATCTTCACAGACATTCAATTTCGTTGTTCTTTGTAAAAGTGACAATGACAATAAAGATTTATTTTATCTTATCCATTGATTGATCTTGAACCCAAATGTCTTTAGTGTAAAAACAAAGAAATAAGCCTTTTCATTCCAATACTTTTATAGGACACTGTATCTGTTAGATGAAGGCAAACATCAGCTGCCCAGCTCGTAAATCCGTTATCTTTCACAACCATGTAGGTCATCCTCAAAATGGACAAACAGGGCAACGGTCTGGAGATAGATCAAAGTAACCTGGGCCGCTGTCGCTCCCTGGGGAACGTCTTCACAGAGGAGAAGTTTCGCTACATGTGCATCCTCTCTGGCTGTGACTATCTGGCCTCCCTGCATGGCATCGGCCTGGGCAAGGCCTGCAAGCTGCTGCGGCTCGCCACAGACCCTGACATCCTCAAGGTGAGACCATTTGAAGTGGACTGAGGGTTTAGCAATGTAACTACAATTTAAACTTTGAACTGTAGCTGTCATTAATGAGTAAGTTTATTAAGTCTGACTGTTGAATGTAAAAGTGAATTTCTTGCCTTGGAAACAGTAGTTTGACAAAATAATCATAACCCGTAATTGGCTTTCTGTGGAAAATTTCAACACATCCTAGTTTGCTGTGTTGCCATGAAGATGGGAGTAGCTCTGTTTTCAGCTGCTGTACTTCACTCTTTGTGCTACTGTGGCAATACATCTCAGCATGAAAATGAAACCGTATCCCATAATTGTTCATTGTGGCCACAGATATTATTGGTCAACAATAAAGTTACAGAGGTCCATTCGAATAAATGAAAACGAGTATTATGCAACATAAAGTATGTGACTTTAGAAAATACATAAGTCACAGTCAAAGTGTACACTTCACATGTTGCAACATATCTCCACTGTCAGGTGATCAGGAAGATGAGCCAGTACTTAAAGATGAGTCTAGTAGTACCTGAACAGTACATCAAGGGATTTATCAGAGCCAATAACACCTTCCTGTACCAGCTGGTCTTTGATCCTGTCAGAAGGAAAGTTGTACCCCTCAACCCATACCCAGAGCACATCGACCCAGCTACCCTCACGTACGCTGGGCTGTATCCTCTTGTCCTGAATCACACCTGGTAACGCGTCACCGTTGTAAATGTCATTGCACACTTAGTTACTTTCTTGCTCAATAGAAAGTTGTATCATCTAGTTTTGGATCCTTCATGATGCTGAATCCAGTAATGTAGGTGATGACAAAGGCTTACAGATGGCTTTAGGAAACCTGGATATCAACACAATGGAGAGGATAGATGACTTCAGTCCAGACAGACCCATTCAACAGGTATCAGATGAAAATAAATTAACAGAGTCCTAATGATCCAAATTATATGTTGCATATGCAATTAAATATATACATTTTATTTTAAAGCTATCTAAACCCCGAAGTCACAGCTGGAATGACTCTCCCGCCTCCCTTGGGCCCAGTATTTGGAGTGTAAGCTTCAAGCCATCATTTACTGCCCCGCCCCTCCCTGCTGCTTCTCCAGACAGGCCTCCCTCCACCAGGGGGAAGGAGAGAGTCATCAGCCTGGACAGTCTGAGGCTGTCCTGCAGAGAGCTGCAGGTGAAGAGACCAAGAGAAGGTGAGAGGGTGTCATAAAATAATACATGTCATTTCTATGAATGCACACAATGATATCTTCTCACTACTCAATAAAATAAATAATAAACCAGATCCTCCACACCAGAGAACTTTTTCATACTAATACTAATCAGTACAACCAATTATTATGCACGTCATGTTTTGTTTTTTTGGAAAGGATTTAATTACATTTTTTAAACATATATTTTAAAATAATATTTGCATGTGCAAGTTTTACTTAAAACATAAAAATAACTCAAATTCTGTTACTAAAAGCATAAACAATAATAACAATGATGATGATTGTGGAAATAAAAGGAAAAATAAAGCTTTGGTGGGTAGCTCAATATGACAAAGAAAAAGTGTGTGTTTTTATTTTTCCTCACATAGAGTCCAGTATATCAGACCAGAATGTGCTGCAGCAGTACTCCACCTCCAGTCAGAAGCGATTCAGGTCAGAACGGCTGCCAGAAAAACTCACAGCAACCAGTGAGCCTCGGCCTCGCAACCGCTTTGCCACCCTGCTTCAGAGGAGAAACCAGGAAGCTGAGCAGGATGGGCAGGCCACACATAGCAGGTGATATCACAGAGATTCAAGTCGAGTCTTTATAGACTAATAGACATTCCTTTACATCACAGCATGCAGCATAACAAGTTAAACTAAAATACTTCTGTGTAAAGTCAGTTAAACTTCAGGGATAATCTGTACACTTAGGAAGCACAAGTGTGGATCAGTTTCAACTGCTTTGGTGCCAGTGGAAATGCAACAGGTGCAATGAAAACAAAAGCAAGAGAACCTCCAAAAAGAGATTAATTTCACATGTGGTGGCCACAGATGAATGTTTTCTTCTTTTCCTTCCTGATGGATTTTTCTCAAGGTCTAGTGTTCTTGGTACTACTGATGCAGTAGCTGTAGCCCAATCAGGCTGCATAGTCCACCTTATACACGATGGCATGTCCATACATGCTGTCACAAGAGGGTTTGCTGTGTCTCCCAGCACAGTGTCAAGAGCATGTAGCAGATACCAGGAGACTCACTGTTACAACAGGAGAGCTGGACAGGACTGTAGAGGGGCAACAACCCAGCAGCAGGACTGGTATTTGCTGCTTAGTGCAAGAAGGAACAGGGGGAATCCTACAAAATGAGGCTACTGATGTGCATGTTTCTGAGCAAACTGTCATGGTCTTCATGCTTCACTGACCTCACACTAGTTGAGCATGTTTAGTAAGTTTTGTATCGGTGCATCCAGCATCACAAAATAAAACCAGACTGTCCAGGAGCTCACTGATGCCCTGATCCAGTTCTGGGAGGAATTCCCCAGGACACCATTCAGTGACTGATCAGGAACATGCCCAGCTGCCGATGGGAGTCACATTATTAGTTGCTGTGATGAAATTCACAAAGCGTGAATGAGCCTGTGATTTCAGTTTTTTACTTACAGATTTTTACTGTGATTCTGAATTGAATGGACTGATAGTTTTGGTTTCCAGTGACCAGTGTTATGTGGACTACTACTATTACACAGTGTACATTAATACGATTTTAATTAAGATTTTCAACTTAAATAATTACTTTATCAAGATCCAATTTATGTGCAGTGTGGTTTAAGCTTGTCAAGTAAACAAATTCACTTTCTTTGTGATGGTAAGATAACAAGAACGATCTCATGCTAGTACATTTAGTATTGATATAGAATCAGGATGTGGTTAGTCCAGGTATGATCCTCATGCACTTTTTGTTGAGCATGTTATGTTCCTGCAGAGTATGGTTACAGTATAAAACACAGCACAGATTATGTTTTTCCTCTGTGTGGGACTATGTCTCAGCATGATTGCTGTGAGTGCAGTAATAATAGTGCTTTTAGTGGGAAATCATCTGGAGTAAAAGGAGCTTCAAGTGACTAATTAACAAGTTGAACTTTACACATAAACTGAAAGTAACAACCACAGTTTGTCGTTTAGGGGGGAGTTATATCCAGCAGCTGTTCACGAACAACAGCCAGGTGTCATGACTATGTTCTGCTTCCTGAAGTCTTCTTGTGACTCTTATGTTGAGGTATCATTCTCATCATCGTCTCATCATTCCTGTACAGAGACCAAAACTGACTGCAGCTGAAAGCTTCCACTCCAAATACTCCATAAAACCACAAGTTCATGTTTGTTTGTGTGTGGATGAAACAAAGACGTAAAGTGTTAGACAGATTTACATGTGGTGTTGGGTATAATGTTGAATGTATAATTTGCTGATGATTGTGTTCTTAATCTCGATGTGGCTGTGTTTGTTCCCACGTGTAGGTTCTTCAGCAGTTTCACTTCTGCAGCCAGCTGTAACACTAAGGAGTGTGCTCAGAAGGATTTACCTTACAGTGTGGAGCCCACAGCTGTGAGTCCCACTCAGAACAAATCATCCCCCGGTACTGAGACCAGTGACTGTGATGGTCCTGATGTTCCATCTGTGGACACCCCCAGTCCACCTCCACCACCTAGCACCATATCTCCCAGCTCAGCCAGTCAGGGCCTTAAACTGTTCAGCTGGTCAGGCAGCTGCTCCTTCAGTGAACTAACAAAAACGCCTAAGTCCACCTCAGGCCTGTCCACCCTGCAGCAGTTTCAGTATAAGAAGGAGAGTTCTTCCTCGTCTTCAAAGAGCCACAGACCCTCTGGAGAAACATTAAGCCTGTGTCCATCCTCTTCTGAGGAAAACCTGGGGGACAAAGACAACATTCCAGACTCCCCACCCTCCCAGGACAGTGCCTACTTCTCCCAGTCCCAGCCTTACCTCTCCTCTCTCGACAAAGAGGAAGTCCCCACCTACAGTTTCCCTTCCTCCTACCAGGAGGATGCACTATTGGTACGTTCATACAAATCCCCACAACTTTCTGAAGACCTATAAAGCCTGTAGACAGGTCGGCCCTCACACGAATGATTGTTGTCGGAGTGTCTTGGCTCATGAGTGGGTGTACAAAAAGCTATTTTGGTAGCATGGCTTTGTGTTTTCAGATGTGCTTTTTTATGTATTTTCCACAGGAAATGAATTCAAGTAAATATTCTGAGCCAGAAGAGCCTGGGATGCTGACCTCAAAGGTGAGTTTGAATTGTTTTTTTCTTTATTATTGGTGCCTGGAATGTGTCAGCCTGCCTTATATGCTGTAGCTACAAACCCCTAACAAGTATTGAGGGACATTCTAATTCACTGCAAGTGTACAGTTTCAGAAATTTAAATCTCTCATTTACTAAATTTTTCACACTCTTTATTCATTAGTGTGCCAGAGCTCACTTGGTAGCAGTCACAGCTTCAAGTCTTACTGAGTTCATCACATTCTTTCTGACATACTATCAAGCTCCATCAGACTACGTCTGAAGTGTCTGTGAACTGCCATCTTCAGGTCTCTCCACAGATGTTCTGTGGGGTTTAAGTCTGGGTTTGGTTCTCACTCGAGGACTGTCAGTGACTTTTTCTGAAACCAGTGTTGGCTGTTTGCTTTAGGTCAGTGTCTGTGCCATCTCATGGAGTCTAAAGCAGGTTTTCTTCAGGGACGTCTGTCTGTCTTTCATTCTTCTTTCAGTTCTGATCATAAGACTCAGTCTTTACAGTCAGTTTACCATAAAGTTAGAGTGACTGAGGTTCTTGATGATCCCCTAACTGAGGTTAAAGGTGAACTCTAGACGCATCTCAAGGACAATTAAAGCAAACATGATGCAACTGATTTATTAGGTTGTCTGCATATTGAATCTTCCAGCTTTAGAAATCCAAATCACACATGTTGTGTTGAACTGTCCTAGCCTCAGTTTGTTTAGCTTTTGTGTGGATGTCTGGGCCCATGTGGCTGAGAAGGCTTCTGGACATCCTACAACACACACTGGGGCTAGAAAACCAGCAGATTGTTTAATTCACCATTTAGAAATAGTGAATGTTTTAATCTCATCATTCTATATGTTTTTTTCTCTCTCCTGTAGGTTTCAGGTCTGTCCAAGCGGAAATCAAGCAGTCAGGGTCGAGCAGGAAAGGCATGGACGTTAGGCCCAGCCAGGGCCAGTGGACTGAGAAGGACGTCTGTGGGTTCTGGGAAGAAAGTCTCCTCCCCCAACAATGAGAACAACCCTGGTGTCCAGGCCACCATCAGCAGCCTCTGGAAGAACTTCAGCTTCAAAAAGTAAAAGAAGAATACTCCAGTGATTTCACAAATTTTTGTGAAATCACACATATTGTCTGAGTCGAGCATCACTGTCGCCCAAATACTGACCACTGACTTGAGTGATTAGTAGCTAAAACGTGCATCAGTGTCGTGAGCAGCTGGAGTGAACATTTTCACATACTATCACTGTTGCTGGAATTTTCTGTAATCAAGTCACTGATTACAACATTTATTTACAGTGGTATTACAAGTAGTAATTAACAACTGTGTGTTTATGAAGTCTTTCTGTCCTCATTTGGCACACATGTAGTCTACAGTAATAAGTGACTAAATTTAACATTCATCGTTTATATCTATATCAAATAATCCTTTTGGATGATTCCCATATCCGATCTGGGTAGGGAGCTGCTAATGTTAGCCTGCATGCTGCTGGCCTACCATTGAGGATTATCCTCCAGTAGGGAAAACAAACTACACAGTGACTTTCTAGCTGCTGGAGAGTAAGCTGTAACTCTAAAGACTAATCTACTTAGTCAATCATGCAGTGCATAAACATGTTAACAGCTTCTTACACACTACACTACCAGTCCAAAGTTTGGACACACCGAAATGAGCATGTTTCTGAAAGAAAAGCAGATTTCATAGCATCAAATTGATGAGAATGAATGTGTAGACATTGTTCATGTTGTAAATGACTGTTGTAGCTGAAAACAACATGAACATACAGAGACCTAAATTCAGCAAACATTAGTACCGCCTTCCAATACCATGTTATGTTTGCTAATGCTAATGTATTCATTTAAAAGGAGAACTGATCAATAGAAAACCATGTTCAGTGATGGTAACACAACTGAAGACATGTATCTTTTCATGACAAACATGGTCATTCCTATGTCGGTCCAAACTTTTGACTGGTAGTGTGTTAATTCTTATTCTTCTTTGCTAAGGGTGTAAGGGAGGGAGTAAGTTAATTACAATTAAAGACATGAATGGTAAGATAAATTTGATTGGTTATTCGTAAGTAAGACACTAATTACCATCTTACTTTATTAACAGCTTGACTATTAAATGCCTCAGTAGCCAGAAGAGGTTCCGATTGCTAACTTATAACAGATAATAAAATAAAAAGATGCTATCCTTTATGCATTTCTAAAAAATGTGTTAATTCTATAACTAGTAACACTTGGGCTCTTTGCTGGTCACAGAAATGTTACTGATCAATATTTAGTCATGGAAAGTTATGTAAGCACTCAGGCATTGTTATATCATGACTGTTATGGTAGACCAAGAACAGCTCTAAAACCACATTTCATGTGTTTTTCAGAGATACCCAGAAGATGTCTCTATGTAAAAAAGGAGAACCCATGTCCCCAGTCAAAGACAACCTGCTGGACAACTCGCCACAGAGAGACGTAATCAGCAGCTTATGATGCTGTAGGTGCTTTGAATGTTTCACACAGTGCTGACTGCTCTGTGTGGGTGAGAAGCTTTTAAACATACTGTGTATGTCAAGGATTTCTTAGAGTTTTAAATAAAATGTGATTCCCAGTGTATCCTGTGTTGGGTCTATGTTTGGTTTCCTAACAATACACAAGCAGTGTGAAGTATGTTTTGCATCACAGTCGAAGAATGTGTCACCTGGTAAGTTGGCTGTAAAAATGCACATACTTGAAAATGCTTTACCTGCGTACAAGCTGAGGAATGTGGTGATAAGACTGCCTTTCTATGTTGTCATAGACATGTTTAGTATCTTAACTTGTGACTTAATTGAGAAAGTACAATCTTTATAAAACACATTTACAACTAGAGAAGACATGCTGCAGCATGTTACATGGGACATTTTTAAAGCCTGTTGTTTTTAGAAGTCCAGACAATATAATCAACATAATCGTGTTGGCACCAGTTTGCAGAGTTAGACTTGACATCAAAGTGAGACCATATAGCTTCTGAAAGACAAAAAAAACATTCTTCTTGTTACAATGACATCATGACGGTCACACTGCAATAACCACATAAGACCTTTTAAAGAAAACAACAACTTGGCTTAGTTACATATGTCCCCAGATCTTTATCCAATAAAACATCATTGGAGGATTTTAAAGCTGAAAGAGCAACAACAATCCTCAGAAAAAAATAAATCAGTCAAAGTCTGGACTTTAATCTGTTTGAGATACTGTGTCATGATGTTAAACAGGTCATTGGTGCATTAAAAAAAACCCCGTATGTGGCTGAATTAAAACAATTCTGCAAAAAAGAGGAACAAAATCCGTCCACTGTCATGTGAAAGACTCATTGTCAGTTATCACAAAAGCTTAGTTGCAGTTATTAGGTTTAGGGGGCAAGTACTTTTTCACATAGGTTATGTTATATTTGTGTAATATTAAAATGTGTTACTTTTTACAGTGCTGTACTGTATGGGTGGGGGAAGCATGATGGTGCAATATTTAGCATTGTCATATCATAGAAAGAGGTCTGAAGATTGAGTCATGGCAACTGGACTTCTTTCTTCCAAGTAGAGACGTTTCGTTCTGCATCCACAGAACTTTA
>JAUYWH010000007.1:875315-885720 GCA_034779795.1 Ctenopoma multispine | reverse complement strand
CTTGGAAGAAAGAAGTCCAGTTGCCATGACTCAATCTTCAGACAACTTTACCTGGATGACTGAGAATATTCACAGACATCATAGAAAGAGGTTCTTGGTTCTAATAAGTTGACCCTTCCACAGTCCAAAGTCACACAGGTTAGCTGGTGAGTCGAAATTGTCCAACGGTGACAATGTGCTAGTATCAGTGGTTGCGTGTCTATGTGTTAGCGCTGTGCTATAGACTGGTGACTTGTTCTGGGTGGGTGTACTCGGGCTGTACTCGCCTTGCTGTGAGCCTTAAGTACCCTGTAAAATAGTTCTCACCATCACACTAACAACAAGGAGTCCTGCAGCAGATGTTGTGGCCCCTGGGGGCTCTCATTTCATCTCGAGTCAGTCTGGGGTTTTAGAAACTACGCAAATTCACTGTTTAAAGACATCAACCATGTATTTGGTTTAGTGTTGTCAAAGAAGATGGATGTGTATGAAAGGCGTTTTATTTCATTAGTCATTCCAACAATGTTGCAGTTAGGCTGAATACCTGAGCTAATCCAGATACCAGGCATGTTTTTGTGCGCTTTCAACCAGCCTAACTTATTGCACAAGGCTCAGTGGCCTCACTGACACAAGTGTCCTAATTAGGACATGCACAACACAATCATTTTCATGGGCAGGTGAAGAGTCAACTGTATATTTGTAATATCATAGTTGCGGTGATGTGTCTGAACACATGATGTTTATTGATAGGTGTATTCGTGCTCGCCCTCTATATCATTTTGCAGAGACAATACAGGAAAAATGCTAATCAAAACCTCATAAACACTCAGTGAAGTTAAACAATTCCAATATCCTGGATAAGTTGTAAAAACCTTAAAAACAACCGCTTTGTCCTTTTTTTTGGCAAGACGGAACGTGCGACTCCACCTGCAACCTCCACCTTCAACTGTATGGCTGCAATTAAAAGACGCGAAAACTGCTGCTGCATATTAGAACAAACAGTTTTTAGCTGACAGGTGAGTGGCAGGTGTGAAATTCAGTTCTGAACATGCTGCACTTTGGTCTAATCAGAAGTGTTACCTTTTCATCATCCAGGGTTAGTTCACGCTATATTTTCTGTGCAGATGTGATTGTAATGATTGAACTGAATTACACTGATTAAAGTAGATGTAATTGGTTCCTTCATCACTTCAAACTAAACAGACTTATTGTGTTTACTGTGGAGGTTTGTGTTTCCGACATTCTTAAGCAATAAAAACGGAGGTTTCTACTTGGTACAACTCTGTGCCAAGAATGCAGTTTCCCTACATTCCCATGTGAACACATGACATGAGCAGAGACTGTGTCAACACCTGCTTTCTGTATCATACAACAAGCACAATTTTATATAATGTAACATTTACTGGGCAAACAGGACAACGGCTGGGATACACTGTATGCACCTAATGTCAGGAAACATTCAACAACATAATGTTTGCATTGTTTGGTGAAAAGTGACTTTACTTTAGGGAGACAAATGGCTTCAGATCTAGAAAAGATGAGACCAGAGAAAGACCAAGCAAAGAATTAACACTAGTAACATTCAGTATGTCATCACTTGTATTGCTGTTGAAGGACTGATACTGTGTACAGGCAGGTGAGAGTGATGGAAGATTTGACATGTGCTGCTCTGAAAACGCCTACAGTTTGATCACAATCATGCAAAGCAGTGAAGCCCAAAGGGTGGTAATGGAATGCTATGGTAAAAACCCAGGTCTGTCTAAACCCCAATTTAATCCTGCTTTAAAACCCGTCAGAACATGCAAGTACTGAAGATAGCTGAAGTAAAGGACTGAGAGAGCATCACAAGGGGGGGGGGGAGGTACATTAGCCAATCAGGCATGACATTATGACCACCTGCCTATAGTTCAGGTTGTGTTCAGCTAATTTAATGTTTACCATGATCAGCCTCTACACTTACACTGTGTATTCCCTGGACCTGTCTTTTACACTCAAGACAGATCAAGTTAAACAGAACGTTTCTCAGCTGTAGATCTGACATCACTGTGCAACTCGTTGCTTTTCTGCTCATTAGAGTACAGGAAATACACTTCAAGGCAAAGCAAAAGAAATATGGAATTATGTAGTCTTAACATCTTAAATAAGCAAGGATATGTTTTATATTTTATTATGCCTTGCCAAGAGTTAATGTGTGACATTTCTTTCCTTCTTAAAGTGCTTTAGGCCATCAGTTGTCTTGTTCAGAGGAAGGGTGTTTACAGAGTCAATAGTCATATTAGTGCTACTACAACTGCTCTATTATGTGTATATTGTGCCCTTGTGTGTTCTGCTTATTTCCCTGTGTTTAGTTAACTTGTTCTACACATGATGCTAGTTCAGTTTTGACCTTCATTCCAGGAGTAATTTCATGTAGATGTTGATAATAACTGTCTCGACACTGCATTTAAAAAGGGAGTTTTTCCTATCCACTGTCTCCTAGTGCTGCTCAAGTGGGACTGTTGGGTTTTCAGTATAATTTCTAGCTTGTCAGCTCTCCCAAGTATGAGTTCCACTCTTTCTTCTTCTTCTTCTTCTTCTTCTTCTTCTTCTTCTTCTTCTTATTATCATTATTGCGCTTTATTCTGCCTGTTTTTCGCCGGCTATCTAGTCCCGCACGTTTTGTCCAAAAATTATGTTCACACGTATAAATGTGGCACTTATATAGGAATGGTGTGCTATTACTTTTGGAAGTACGGTCGTTTATGGTTTATTTTTAATTAATATTTTTCATCATGTTTTTTTGAATGGAGGTCTATAGGAGAGAGATAGTCAAAACAGAGCTGTAATGCATGCTGTCAGTCACTAGATAGAGTCATTGCTCTAAAAATGTTTTTTTCAGAAATGTTTTTTTTCAAGCCTGTGTCAGTGACAGGCAGAGGGAAAGGGCAATAATAGCAACTGCTAATTAGCATGCTAAATGCTAAAAGTGCAAAACAATCCCCGAACCCCGCCATGGACCCTTCAGCATGCTAATAGCCTTTAGCATTTTGCATGCTAGCATCTCTCCTATAGACCTCCATTCAAAAAAACATGATGAAAAATATAAATTAAAAATAAACCATAAAAGATCATACGTCCAAAGGTAATAGCACACCATTCCTATATAAGTCCCACATTTATAAGTGTGAAGAACATTTTTTGGACAAAACATGTGGGACTAGATAGCCAGCGAAAAACAGGCGGAATAAAGCGCAATAATAATAATAATACTAATGACTACAGAATGCATGTGTGTTGTTTCATAGTCTGGGTAACTTCAGTACCACTAAAGGAAAAGGTGTATCAACACTGACTGCTAGTGTAGCATCACTGTAACCGTTATCTATTAAATCAACCTGCTTTCTCTTCTAGTGTCATTATTTAAGGCAAATCTATCTGGGTTTGAGACAGACAGACAGAGCTTCTGTTACCTTTGGCATACTTCAGGCCTTGAATGAACGAGCTTGTGGTGGTGTTAGATTCAGTGCTAACTTAGAGCACAATGTAGCACTGTAGAAATCTCATTTCCTCCGCATGCCGTTCCTCACTGTGGGTACCACTGTGCAGACAGTTCGGATACGCAATAACTGGACTGACAATGTCTACACAGTCTACAGTGTAGATAGTGTCTCTGTTGATGGATGAGTGTGTAGAGTCTATACACAATGAAGACACATATACACAACCCCCATCCCCTCATGCAGGCTGCAGCTCGGTGCTGATAAATTAAGAATTTTGCTTTGAACTCAGAAGAAGGCAGCTATGAGGGGAATTCTACTCACAAATTTCTCTGCTGCAAAGCAAATCTAGAGCATACTGGTTACAGTGACTGTTGTAACACTAGAGGAGGTGGGTGTGTGTGTGTGTGTGTTTGTGCATCTTTGTTTAATTCAAACCCCTGCCTGCTCCACACTGTTCCTCAGGTATTCATTAAAAGGCACAAGTTTAGACATGAAGCAGAGACAGTGAATGAAACATGAATTGTTGACAAGGAAACGCTTGTATGCCTACATCCTGGAGAACATTCTTGACTTGCTGTACAGTCATGGAGCCATGCTTTTTTGTTTATTTCTCTCTGATCCTAGAAAATGCAGCCCTTGGCTAACAGACGTGTATGAACAAAATCAGCACTGCCCCTCACCTGCTATGTGAACACCTGGACAGTTCCTGTGTGCTGTAACTTTCTTGTCCTGTTTTAAATATGTTTTTTTGGCATTTTGTGCCTTTATTTGAGAACAGACAGTGTAGAGAGAAAGAGGGACATGACACGCAACCAAGCTGCCCTGGCTCTTTCTCAACCACTCAACTACTACACGCCCCAGTTCTGGTCATTTGGCAGAAAATGTTCTAATCTGTTCATAGATTACTAAATAAATTTTTTAGAAATAGATGCGTGTGATTAGTGACGAACCTTGCTCAGCCTCCTTGCTTAAGGCAGATTGACAGCCACTGCTACTTCAGCAGCTTCCCTCATACACACACCTTTCTCTATACTTATTTCAAATTTGAAGCACCACTCTCAGCATCTGTACCGCTGCTTTATGTGGGCAGAACAAGCTACAGAAGAGACCAGGACAGTAATCACTGTGAATTATTATGAAGAATGAAATTGGCAGCTGCTTTAATGAATAGTTTTTCTTTCTCTATTCCTCACTCCCCTGTGTGCCCTCCTTTGAAACACCACTTTCATCTTGACAGAACTTTGTGATTAAATTAAAGTTAGAGTGTATGTGGGTGAGTGTGGTTGAAAAAGGCTCTGGTACTGAAATCCATGTCAGAGGGGAGCCATACTGTTCTACCCTGCAGGCCACAGTACCTTTTGCCTGAAGGCAGGAGGGAGAACAGACTGCGACAGGGCTGAGTGATGTCCTTCATGATCTTTATTCGGTCAGGTCTTCAACAGGCGAGACCCTGATGATCTTCTCAGTCGCACCACTCTTCCTAGTGCTTTTCTATCTGAGACACTGCTGTTCTTGTGCCACAGAGAGATGCTGCTTGTTAGCACACTCACTCTGGTGCCTCTGTATAAGGTGGTAAGGACAGATGGCTTTTTAGCCTCTGTAGGAAGTGCAGATGCTGGTAAGCTTTTTTGACAATGGAGGTGGTGTTCAGGGTCCAGACCAGGTTGTCAGCCATGCACATGCACCCCCAGAAGTGTCCTTGATGTAGATTGGAGTGTGCATGGATCCAGTTTCTTCTGAAGTCAACAACCAATTTTTTTTTCTCTATAGAATCAGGTTATTGCTGCTACTAAAAAAGATGAATCTCCTCCCTGTAGTCCTTGTCATTATTGTCTTTGTCATCTACATACTTTAAGATAAGACTGACGAAGCTCTGTGGATGCAAAGCGAATGTTTCAAACTTACAAGAAAAAAGTCCAGTTTTCATGACTCAACTTCCAGATAACTCCACCTGGATGACTGAGAATCTTCACAGACTTTAAGATGTAGTTATTGGTTATTTAAATCTTTCTTCACCATCTTGTGGTGATGTTGAGCTTTACCTGTTGTTTGCATGTTGTCATGAAGTCCTGGTAACAAAGTCTAAGCTTGATTGATATCAAGGAAACATGCACGCCTACATCTTGGAAAGCATTCATACTTACTATGCAGTGGTGAACAATTTTCTAGTTTTCCAGCAGTGTGCTGCTTACTAGCTCATACTGAACTATGTGTGAGCGCTATTGTGTATAAACTAATAATAAAACCACACAGAGTTGTCCAATAAACCACTGATATCTCCATCTCTCCCATCTGGAGATGGAGTACATTCCCTGAAATAACAAGGAAGTAAAATGGATGTATGAAATGAAAATACTCATGCAAATACAATTAGTTCAAAGCTGCACTGAAGTGCAGAGGTTGAGTAAATACTTAATTATGGCAGGAGCTGACTATTGTGGGAATCTAAGCATTTGTAATATTTTTATGTGGTAAATAAAGGTAAATTATCTACTGCAAATCAGTAGTATTCAAGAACAGCCCAGACTTCAGTAGGTTAAATATAAGGATAACAATGCACATCACCTTAAGACAGTCTGTCCTCTGAGTCATTTAGAGTGAACTGAAGTGACATCACACAGTGTCATCATGTGGTCACCGTAGGTTTGAGCCTGGATTAAAAATAGATTTCTGTAATTTTACAATGTAATGTGAGATCATCATTATTTATGGCTAAATAAATAGCTTAGCAGTTATTATTTCATTTAAACAGTACTGGAACTTCTCTGTGAACTTCTTCCTCTCTGGAAAATACACATATTTAATCCACCAACAGTGCAACAAAAAGTTTGTCTCCAAACTCACTGACTGCAAATGTGTTGTTGTAAAGTGTGTTGAGGAGACAGGTGCTGAAATATATTAAGAATTTATATCATGCTGAATCATTTATTTGTAGAGTGTAGAATCAATGTGAGGGGGATCTCCCCTCTGAGTCGGCATATAGACAGGAAGTGCTATACGCCTATGTGTGACTGCAACTTTTACAAATTAGATGAGAGCACAAATTTGTTGTTTGTGTTTTTTGACTGTCTGACTTGAATGGACACAGACAGGATAGAGTGAAACTCTAACATATCAGACTGCTCTGAATCTGGAAGATTTCTGACATGGAGCAGGTATGTGTCACAGAGTCGGTCCTGACAGTCTGCAAGAGCAGTGATTTTTCCCCTCTGAACTGAAGTCATCCACCTGGGGCAGGGGCCTGGGGGACGGAAGGTGAACCCACAAATGCTCAATCTATCTAGCTGCAGACTGGGGAGGGAGGGGGTTGAAAAAAGATTCTGCTTGAGTACTTTACTTTACTTTACTTGTCAGACGCTTTTATCCAAAGCAACTTACAAGGAGAAGATAGCAGCAATTACCATTTGGTTTCTGTAAATTCAGAGTTACTACAAACTAAGAGCCCTGATAAGACCCAACTTGTCAAGATTAAGAACATGCTAGGAATTGTTTTGTGCTAGACAATTTGTGTGTGTATGTGTGTGTGTGTGAGACTCATTTGAAATACTTTTTAACAAATTAGTTTTCAAATGTTTTTTAAAGGTAGTGATAGTCTCAGCTAGTCAAATGGAGCAGGGCAGGTCATTCCACCCGCCGGGGACAACAAAGGAGAATAGACTCGATTGGGATCAGAGACCCCGTGTAGAGGTAATTTTTAATCTCATTTCATTTGCAGATCTGAGAGAATGTGCAGGAGTGTAGCTTACTAATAGCGTGTTAATATAAGAGGGTGCAGATCCATTTACAGCCCTGTAGGCAGGCATCAAGGATTTAAACTCAAAGCGAGCAGCTACTGGGAGCCAGTGGAGAGAGGTAAGAAGAGGTGTGACATGGGAGTACAGTATTTCGACTGGCCACATTTTGGACCATCTGGAGGGGTTTGATGGTGACTGCAGAAGCTCCAGCTAGGAGTTGCAATAGTCACGTTTGGAGATGATCGTTGCCTGGACGAGGAGCTTTGTGGCCTTTTGTGAGAGAAATGGCCTAATCTTACAAATTTTATAGAGAGTGAACCTGCAGGACCTGGAGGTCGCAGCTACATGATCGTTCAGACTTAGTTTGTTATCTATCCAAACTCCAAAGCTTTTTGCAGATTCCGTAGGTGTTAGCAGTAATGAGCCACTTTGAACTGAGGTGTTTTTCTGAGTGGAGTTGTTGCCAGGAAAGATCAGGATCTCAGTTTTGGACAAGTTCAATTGGAGGTGTCGCTCAGACATCCATGCCGATATGTCTGAGAGACAGCCTGAAAGTTTTGTTGAAATAGTGGTATCATCTGAAAGACAGATAGAGCTGAGTGTCATCAGCATAGGAGTGATAGGAAAAGCCATGGGATTGGATGATGTGATCAAGTGAGCAAGTGTATAGTGAGAAAAGAAGGGGGGCAATGAGAGAGCCTTGTGGGATGCCCGTGGTTACCTTAGAGAGTGTGGATGTCTCACCTCCCCATGATACCTGAAAGGGCCTGTATTGAAGATAAGAGGAGAACCATTTCAGTACAGTTCCTGTAATTCCTAAATCAGACAGTGTGGTGAGAAGAATCTGGTGATTAACTGTGTCAAAGGCAGCAGATAGATCCAGTAGGACGAGGACAGATGATCTGCGAGCAGCTCTTGGACATCCACCATTGCCAGGAGGTTATGCTGGGTTGAATGGACTGAAGGAGGTGTGAGGGGATGGGGTCCAGTGAGCAGGTGGGGAGGTGACTTGACTGGAGAAGCTTAGACACGTCTGATTCCGAGAGCGGAGTGAAGGCAGACAGTGTTAGGGGGTGAGAATTCTTTGCTAATGGTAGCCACCTTCTCTGTGAAGAAGGTAGCAAAGTCTACAGGTGAAAGAGAAGTAGAGGGGGGAGGTGGGGGAGGATTTAGGAGGCGATTGAGTAAAGTGTTCTGAAAGACTCTGGTTGTTCTTTTTCTCTATTTCATGGGTGGACCAGTTTTTCACAATACACCCTATTCCTCTTTGTTGCATGTCTGGGAAATTCTGATGGGGTTAAAAAAATTAGAACCTCCAGCTCATGCTGAGCACGTTCTCACTGTTTGGTGGATTTGGGCAATTATACTTAACAACATCCACATCATAATCATTTCTACCAGAGGTGTGAACAGCATTGTCTGAGCCTGAGTCAGAGATTTAAATACATAGTTTCATGCCAAGTGTTGCATTAACTGAGAGCTTGATATTTAAAATCTTTTCTGAATAAATTACCTCAGTGTTATTATGGGCTTCTTGGAAGATTTATAAATGAAAGTCTGCATCACAAACTGGGGGTAGATGTGTTTACAGATGCTATTGGCTGCATAGAGGAAGTGTAGAGTCCAGTGTTTTTAGAACTCAACCCTCCAAAAACCTGTCCCTCACTGTACAGTATCAGACATAAGTGACTCCCATGATGCAGCAGAAACAGAGCTTGCTCCTCTTTCCTAATTAAGAATTCCTTAGTTTAGTTTCTATTGCTCATTGTTTAGCTATTGTCTTCCACTGGCAACACCCTCTCAACCTCTCCAGTACACAGTCTTCACATTGTATTAATTGGTTGGATGGGTTGGGTGGTGACTCATGCTGCACTCTGTAGCTAGGTATACATCTTGGTTAAGGAGAGGTTATCTTTGAAATAACTGAAATGCTTTGCAGCAGAATGTAAATCCAGTTTGTCACAGTGTTAAACTAAAACTCGGATGCAGTGAAAATAGTTATGCTTTCTTTATTCACAGTATTATATAAAATACATTTTACCAGTTATGGCTATTTGAAGAATCAAAGTAAAAGTACTCATTATGAAGAACTTAATGTTAACAATAGTTTGTACTTTCTATGGTCATTATGCATTAATGAAACCTTAATCTGCGATACACCTTGTAAGTGAGGTATACTAGTGTAGTGCACAGTTTCTAATTAAAACAGTCATAGTAGTAAAATACTACTGCCTGGTAGTAAATGCATTTACTGTAGTTTCCACGACTACAAATGGAAAAATGCTAGTGCATTTGATAATTAGTAATCAATCACACATCATCTCCCAGTGCATTGTAATACTAGGTGAAAAGAAGGAAAGGCATGATGCATACTGTAGCTCTTGTACCACAGCTACATGCTCAATGAAAAGAAAACCTTTATTTAAAACTACGTTTAGTACTGAAAAGTCAACAGTCAAACAAAATGACCAACAAAGACATAAACAAACAATTTCATGCTCTTTCCACATTTGCATGGTGGTTTCCAGGCTTTTAAATGTATTTATTCAAAAATGCTGAACAGTAGATTTTACAGTTCATTTTTGCTGGGGAGTTAACAGACAATGTAAATGAAGTTACCGGTTGCTATTAGTAATCATGGTTTAGTATACCTTGCACTGTGATTTAAAATCCAGTCTGAATTGTTTAATGTCTAATTTCAAGTGACCCCCATCAACCAGTCAGAAGCTAGAATTCCTCATGGCTGTGCTAGTAATGTTGGAAAGCAAGAAGCTGATTACTATGGGAATCTCATCATTATCTAAAACCTTCTCATGATTGTTGCAGCGTTTCTAAGTCAAGCACTAGCCCAAATTATATCTATTATTATTGTTGTTAGGTTTTAGTCACAAAGCTCCGCAACACACCAAAACACACCAAGAGGAATGTAAAGCATCAGTATTACAAATTAAAAATGCATTTAATGAGTGTGTGTGTGTGAAGTGCTTTAGTGTGATACACTGTTGCTATGGACTTGTTCTTTGCAAACCTTGTTAATCCTGTTAAAAAGGAGTGTCTTTGTCTCTTGTGCTCTCTACTTAGGTTTCGACTGCCAAGAGGCCTGCAGATCTCTCCGTGACACAGTTTGAAGTTGAGCTGTGTGTGTGTGTGTGTGTGTGTGTGTGTGTGTGCGTGTGTGTGTGTGTGTGTGTGTGTGTGTGTGTGTGTGTGTGT
>JAUYWH010000007.1:849823-862678 GCA_034779795.1 Ctenopoma multispine | reverse complement strand
AAAAAATATATATATATATATATATATATATATATATATATATATATTTATTTTCAGTAATGATTGGACAAATTTTCCTCTTCCTCAAACATTTATTATTGGGAGGTTTTTACTGCTTATGTTCAATTTCAACGTTTTCTCTTTATGTGGCAGAGAAAGACATGAGAAAGAACTGGCTGCAGATGAAAATTAGCTTTAAGATAACTCTGGCACCGTACATCACACAGCAACATGTATGTCTTTATATTGTACATAGCCCCCCCCCCCCAAAAAGACATGTGTAAACATAGTTTCTGTTTTTCCTGGTCTCTTACATAAACACACACACACACACATCTTAAAACTACTTCTTGTTCTGCTTATTTGGCAGAATAAGTAAGACATGTACCTTTTATTAAGACAACATGAGTGATAGGAAAAAATCTCACCGCTTTAACTGTTTACTGGATTTCTTTTAAAAATAAGGCATTACAGTATAAATCAAATAAAGATTTTGCATTTTCTTAGCTATACTCCTAGTTATTCCTATGTATTGCCCCTCAGTGCTGGCTTGCAGTGTTTTGTTCTGAGACATGTAGGTGCTGTCTGGTGTATTGTAAGTGGACTGTTTTGTGGCATTAATACAGTAGCAGCTTTTTTCTTGAATCTTGAAACGCCAGATCAGATGGCTGATTGATGCTGGAAATATTGTTGGAGAATGCCCAAACAAATGAATTACTTAAATAAGAATTACTGTGGTAACCATTTATGGGTAAAAGGGATACATATTTCATCTATGAGTCATTTTAAAGTCTGATTAGGTTTGCTGAAGTGGTATTAGTAGTAGCAGTGTAGGTATTTAAAGTGCAGAGCCACTGATGACCACTAGATGATAGCTCCAAAAAACCTGATTCAAACTTTCTCTCATCCAAAAATCACAAACTTCTCCCCCAGAAATACAAGGTCAATAGCTGCTTAAATGTGTTGTTCACACACACACACACACACACACACACACACACACACACACACACACACACACACACACACACACACACACACACACATATATAATGAATTGAGCAATGCAACAATGTTGAGTCTCAGTTGATTGAAAAATGTGACTATTTCTAATGAAGTGTTCAGTTATGTTTAAGCTTTCTAACTCTGTCTTCCACAAATGTGTCTTAACGCTGTAAATGTCCAACATTTCACTGCTGTTTCTTTTACATTAACATCACACAGTATGATCTATGTGGCGTTTGTGGTTTTGCAGCAGCAAAATGTTGTAAAAATATAACTACTTGACTTGTGTAAGAAGGAGGGAGAGAAAGAAATTGGTGTGCATGTGAAACTGTGCACAACACTAAACATCTTTCTGTATTGCCATGTGTATTACACTTGTGAAAAGAGATGGTTTTTCAAACAGGTTGTGTATGCTCACATGTAACGAATGCAGTTATACTGACCTGTTTTATTCTGTCTGAGGAGGGGATCAGGTATTCTGAAGGCATGGAGCTCAGGTGGAGTGTCACAGCATGTGCTGAAGAGAAATTACACGTCAGTATATTGTGAACTAATACAGCAGAAGGATGAAATCATTGCTGTGAATAATGATGAATTTGTCATTTGAGCTATTATTAAAACAGATCATTATGGATTTACTCCCCTACTTACCATGAGGATCTGTCACTTGCACTGGATAATTGGCCTCCAACGACTGTGTAAGAGAAGAAGAAGGGAAACATTTTAACATTAGAAACTAACAAAAACTAAAGTTAAAAAGAAAAAGCTGAGATACACAAGTGCGTATTGTTGGAGATTTATATTATAGTCAGACATGAAGTCTGTAGAAGAAAATTGTGCAAAGACAGGGAACAGCCTGCTACAACTTGTTCCTCAATGAGCCCCCAGGCTCTAGACATCACAGCGCAGGGTGTTCAGTTATGCTACATTTCTTAGCAGATTACAGTAAGACTCTGCAATCTTAGTAAGAACAATAAGAAATCAGCACAAAACAAACTGGATAGAAGACAAGCTGAGAGTTCAAGACACGATGAGAGGAAACCATAAATAAAAGGAGCTCACAAAATCTGTCACAAAGCTGGTGGTGTCTGTGTCCTCCACAGGTTCAGAGCTGGTTCTGTCTGTTAGAAAAAGGAAAGAGGCTTCAGTGTTGTGAATTTACGTCGTCAGCTCTACTCATTTCACCCTCTTCCTGCATCACCAAAATATCAACCACAGAGATGCACAGAAAAACCACATCCTCCAGCCAACGAGCATTTTCTGCTTATGACGATGATGTAGGTAGTAAAACTGGGAAGTAATGACACGTCATCACCATTTACATAAAGAAAAATTAAATTATGAGTGCAGGAAGACTGTTTTATGTTAATACTCTCTCTTAGGATGCTATTGTTATTCAAACTTAGTCACGTCAAACGTTTTTAGTTTACTTGAGCTTACTTAACACAATGAGAAAGACGGCTACATATCTGCAAAATGTCAAGGATACCACAACAAAATCCAAGATTAATTTCCCTGTGTGGTCCCCGAGTTCTTAAATGTGAGGTGTTTAGCCTGAATAAAACCCATCAGATATTATTAGTCCATGAAAGCTTCTCAAAAACAATGAAAATACTATTCAACATGGAAAAACTCTTGAATCAAATGGCCCCAGCACTGAAAAGGAATACTCTGAACAAGCATATTCATGGATGAGTTGGAAGACCAGCACAAAGGCATCTTTTGAGCTCCAGAAAATACCTGGACAGGGTTGTGTGGGCCTTCATCAGTCTACGTCACTGTAAAGTCTTTGTATCCAAAGGGCTCTAAATAAAGAACTGCCCTGGCCTTTCTTAAGTTACACTCTGTGACGATGAAACTTTGATTTGCATGGGAAACAAGAAATAGGATTAAGTGATCAGGTGTTAGTAGACCATATGCCCCATTATTGTGTTGTTGATGTATGCAGGTATCAGCCGTCACCTTATAACATTCACACATTATTTTAACTTTATATAACGTGAACTGTCACACTAATCCTATTATCATTTTAATAAGCCAGTGTCATACAATAAACATGTTCTCCTCCTCTACATTCATAGTATAAGCTGAAATAGTGGGTCCTATATACAGACCCAACCCTCAATAAAACGACCCTACCAATAAATACAGTCTGATAAACACGTGACGATTGGTTACACGATGACCCACGTTCTCTGAGGGAGTATCACTGCAGCCTACATATTCCATATGTACAGGAACTGACCCCCACAGGGACAGTCTCTACACGACAGAGAACTGTAGTTTTTTCACTCAGTCCCACACATACACCACCCTGTTGCCAGAATGACTCTCTAATAGCAAAATGTGGATGAATGTACTGCTCAAAATAGTCCATCAAATATAATGTTCAAGGAATGTCTGATACAGATGCTAAACTTGAAAATGACCAGGCCATTTAAAAATACTTTTCATCCATGTGCATGGCTCAGGAATTCACAGAACAGATGATAATCGCTTGTGTTAATGTTTATAGTGTTCAAAAGCTGGTTTGCTAAATATTTCTATACAGCAACTTTGGAGGTATATAGCTCTGTCAATTCTGGGGTCAGCAGATCAACTCCCTATTCCTCCTGACCACGTGGTGTTCTAGAACATAACACCCAAGCCGTCGTACTGCAACTGTCCAAACAACTATTTCCTCGAGGGGATCAATAAAGAGTGTCATCATTAAAGGTTCAAATTATTATAGTGAAGACGGTCATTCTTCTTCTTTACATCTTGTTACCAGCAGCTCTGACAGGCCTCCCACATTGTGTCTAGCACAGACAGTGGGTTTGTCATTGTGGAATAAAACATTTTAACAGCTGAGAACACATTAGGTGTGTTAGCCCTGAAGTCCATTAGAGTGGAAATCAAAAGTAAATCCCCATCACCACAGCTTCTGTAAACCAGCCCACACACGTCTGTTAGGAAATACTGACTTGTTGCCCTTTGCTTCCATGTTGCGTTTAGTTTTTCTATTTCTAGAAAGTAACTACCATTTGAATATTTGATCGTGGAAACTGACATTTTGTGGAATAAACTTGCTGAACATACTGTGAGTTTGACTTTGTTTTACGCTGCCCTAACATTCAATCACACAAACATCTTCATTCAATTCTTTGTGCACAATAACAGTTTTTCACATATATATCTACATTTCATACTATAGGCCTTGCAAGAAGGTAAAGAACTTCACAGGACCATCATGCCAGTTAGAGCCGACCAAAATTCTATATCACGGTATTTTTTTTTCAAAATTATGACGGTATTCAACTATATTTTTTCCCCATCCTTGAGTTGGTGTGAATCATATTTTCCACTGATAGAGAGAAGAACACCAGATCAGCACAGACATTATTTTAGATTAGCTTTCCTATAGAACAGGTCTATACGTTGTCCTTTTATTAAACTAACTTAGCAGCCTTAGTCCTAACAGAATGAAAAGAGAAGAGGAAAGTGAAAAAGTAAAAAACACAGCAAGTAAATGTTTAGCAGCCTTTAACATGACCTCACTGTCCAGTCCAGCTCTAGTATAACATGTATACATCTTGTATAAAAGACCCAGCATGTTCTCTGTGACATAAACAGCTGAGCCTGTAGCTCCATCAGAGATGAGGGAGCAGCAGAACCGGCTGAGGCGTGTTGTTCAGGTGACACAGAAAGAGGATGGGAACAATCCACTTTTTAAGATGATACTTATGAGGGAGGGCCTGCCTGCTGCCCCGGAGCGGGGGAGACAGATTCAGGCTGAGAGAGAAGCGACAGAGGGAGCCGACGAGAGTCACAGCGACGTGGGAGGTGCTCGGTGCTCCGTCGGAGAGCAGGAGACACTTAATTACAGCGATCCTGCATTATTACCATCTAAAATGACCGACTCCGATAGAGTGAGCGTCCTACGTAACATGGCTAAACGAACGCTGAAGTCACGTTAATGTTACCAGTTAAAAAACAGCTGTTAATCCGTCATTAAAGCAGCAACGCTGTAAACGTAGAAGAAGCACCAGCAAGCGCGTCTACAGGTGACCTGTGACTGGAAAAAGTGGAGCTTCTTCAGTTTGACCTTTTATCATAGTCTCATACGTTCCTGGTAGTCCACAGTATGTTTGGAGCTAAGGTGGTGCAGCAAATCGCTCATGTTGCCCCCTCCAGTGACATCTTTAGCTCTTCAGCAGTAAATAGTTTGGTCCACGTCAAGCTTTTGAAAGCAAAGTATCTCCAGACAAGAGACAAATAAAAGTGCTTCCATCACATCATGTTCAGCTTCATCATCTGCTACAGCTTCTGTTTCTTTTCGCCGCTCAGTGCCTCCACTAACCAGGTGCTGCGGCACATGCGTGTTTAGCGGCGCAGCAGTGAAAGCGGTCCCCCCTTAAACAGTCTGTTGTTTAGGGTATTTAAACCGGTAATACGGTACAAGAAACATTCATATCATAAGAAAAGGAAAAAAGAATTTTCGGTATGAACTGGTATACCACCCAGCACTAATGCCAGTACCTCTGCATTGTCAGCAAATTAACAAATAATTGCCTTAACTTGACATGATATTGCTGACCATTTTCAAAACATATCACCATGTGGAGTCTGATTCACAGTCTAGTTTCATGAGAAACACATAAAACCCTTATTTAGAATTTCACTGCTATGCAAATGATAAACTCTTAGAGAAATATTGAGCCACATGACCAAATGCTATCACAAGAAGAGCGATAACACTGAACAGTTCTGCAGATCCCCAATCAAGTCCACAGCATGTCTACAGCTGCATATTTACACTCATCCATACAAAAACCAAAATGCCGCTGTTTCAATCAGTCCAGCTGTCTGCACAGCCCACATGTTGACTTGCATGTCACTCGCATTTTATTTGGCCATTTTCCATTTTCCGGTGTTCACATGAACTACAGTATTGAGCTCTGAGTAATTCCAAAGCACAGGTGCACATTCACCATCCCAACTACACCTGTACCTTCCACCTGCGGTGTGAACTTTTCCAGTGTGCTTGTAATTCCCACAGACCTATCTTTATCTCCTTTCACAGCTATAAAAACTTTGCAGCAAATGAATCACTTATAATCATTGATTAATCAGTTGATTCATTTCTCTATTCATGAATGAAGAACTTTAACAAACAATGACCACTATAACAGCACAGAGCTCAAGTGTTCAAATGTCTTGCTCGGTCTGAACAGAACATTGATTTCAATAAAAAAGCAACAGATCACTTAAAAAGTTTCCAAAAAAACTCCAAGCCTGAAACCATATTACGAAATCTAAAGACGTTTTTCACTCTCTTTAACCTCAACTAATATATTAGTGAAATGAATGAGATAGTTGTTTGTCTCTATATGTCAGGCCTGTAATAGACTGGTGTCTTGTCTAGGGTGGACCCACCCCCTCACCCAATGACAGCTGGCATAGGCTCCAGCACTGCTGTGAGAGGACAAGTGGTTAGGATGATGGATAAATGTAAAGGGTGCCCAAAACCAACCTCAAAATTACATACATACAGATTTCTTTATGACGCTTTGCTGTATTATAAAATGAGTTGCTAATATGCTCAAACACACAAACAAAACTAATATACAACACTACACTCCTGGGTGGTATTCCCCTTTAAAAACGCATGCATTAAGCATTAGGATTTACAGCCAGTCGCCAGTCAAGTGTAAGTCAAACCACAGATAAGTTGAGCATTGTTTCTCCCTTTCTGGGAATGCAGCGGCATGTACCTGCATGTTCTGGATAAAGTTCAAGAGATGAAATATAAACCACATCACAATGCACTGCTTAGGGCCGTAATGCCACGCAGGTGAACCCAGCTTTCCTCTGTTTTGACCACCCATGATAGGACAAAGCACAATTTCTAAGCAGTCTGTGTAGCAGGCCATTTGCTTTGTCTTTGGCTAGTTTCCACAGACGAATGGGGGTGAAGGGCATGCCAAAACCTGACCCAGGCCACAGCAAAGTCTAGACTAACAGCAACTACATAAACCCACCTTATACAAACTCTTTGCGACATGTGTATCATAGCTGATAGTGGGTGGTAAATGTGCCTGTCTCACTACGTGGTTTTCCATCAGTTACTCAGGTTTATATTTGTATACTGATGCTTATACTACTTCCTTAATGACATCATGTTACACAAAAAAAACACATAAATCCTTCTGAATATAGGAATCCATAACACTAAAACAAACACATTACTATTCGTATTATCCTCTTCAGTACTATACTGGTTAAACCCTAAACCTACAGACACAAAGTTAACCGCTTCCACCTCCTGTGCTGGAAAGATCAAGTGTGAAAGTCAAAACACAAGCTTAGAGTTGAACAGGGATGTTGGTGAGTCAGTGACTAACTCTGCTGATAAGGATCATAATGTTTATTCTACAGTGACATCAGATTGGTTCATTGATACCAAAGTCACGGTTAAAAACCCACATATACCATCACCACTGTGGAGTCTTTGACTTTCCAGCTGAAGTTTTATTTGGTTTGAACTGCCTGCTCAGTCAGAAAAGGTGAAAGACATTTTAGTCCTAAAAAAGCCACAAGAAAGTTACTACAAATCTACTATTGATTAATAATATAGTAAATATCAATAGCTATTTATGGTAACTCCTCTGTTCTGAAGCTTAGCTACATAGTTGTATGTGCTGTTGCCTTCTTCACAATGTTCCTTTTAATATGGTGTCAAAATAAACACAGTAATCACAATCAATAAACTTACAACACAACCATCATGAATCCCCTTTTTTTTCTGCAGCTGTTATTTCATGAACAAAAACTCAAAATCACATCCTGGCTTAGCGTCCCCATTTACTTAGTGTCTGCTATAAATTACAATTTAGTTATGATAAAGAGAAAATACAGTGTATGTCTGGATCATATATGATTATAGAAAAACAGCTATTAACCTGCAATGTGTGTGTGTGTGTAAAAACAACAACCAAAGGCAATGACACAGCCGGGTATGAATAGAACAATGAGGTGAACGTGAATATAAGCAAGTCATGAGACCATGTCAAGTCAGATTTTTTAGCAGCAAGAAAGTTCTAGACATTTACTCCCAATCACCTTGTCATTGTGTTTCTCCAGTAGTGGTTGTAGCCCTGTTATGATTATGATTTGAAGATGTTAATATCTGCTGTGTACATGTGGATGACAGGTGTGACTGTATCAGAGAGTCTGTTTCTATATAGTAAACAGTTGTTTTTCTTATAAGAATAATCGTTTTTCCACTTTCAAGACATCCAAAGACTTCAGTCACCCACTGTGTCTTCACTAGGTGATAATAGGCTGGTAGCATAGTTTGGCATGTACACTGACTACAGTTACATATATAGACTGTCTTAATGGTCCCAAATCCTTTGTTTCAATATTTCTGTCCAACATGTTAACGTAACGACTTATATTTGAGAACTTACAAGTTTCGATTAGAAATGTTCTATCCAGTCATCCATCTCTTATCTTTGACCAATTCACCTATTAAAGTTTGCAGGAGTGCTGGAGCCAATCCCAACTGACTCTGGCTGAGTAGCAGGATACACCTGGACACATTACCTGTCTATCACATATAAAGACAAACATTCACACCTACTGGAAATTCATAATTTCAGAGTAACCTACAAATCTTCTAAATGTTTTGCAGTGCAGGGTGTGGTAGAATGTGTTAACGCTACACAGACAGGGCCCAGCCAGCTGGAAGATTGGACTGGTAGTCCACAAGCTTATAGTGAGGCGAGAGTCCTAACCAGTGCACCAGTGAGCTGCTGCCTGCAGGTGGTGATACGCCATGTGTTACCTGTTATCTACTGTATGACACTAAATGTTTGGCACTCGCCTACTTTAATCCAATTCAATTGAATTCATCTTTATTTGTATAGCTCTAAATCATAACAAAGGTCATCTCAAGACACTTCACATAGCGAGGTTTAGGACCTTGCAAAATATAAGTGTATATATACAGAACTATGTAGAAAACCCAACAGTCCCACTTGAGCAAGCACTGGGCGACAGTGGAGAGGAAAAACTCCCTTTAACGGAAGAAACCTCCAGCAGAACCAGGCTCATGGTGGGTGGCCATCTGCCTCGACCTTTACTGGTTCTCAAAGTGCTTGACACTTCTTCTCATTCATACGGCGACCGCTGTGCTACCAACCAGCTGGACTGACCCACTGGGGAACACACGAGGTTCAGTGTTGTGCCCAGGGAAAGCTCGACATATGACAGGAGGAGCCAGGAATTTAACCACCGATCCAAGGCTGGTGAACGATCATTCCACCGGATTCTCAATAGTCTCCACAACATTACGAGCACTGTGCAAAACATCTGTAATGATCTGTAGCATCTGTAACTGATACAACTCTTTTATTATTCACTCCCCTTCAGCTCAGCACAACGCGCATGGTTCACATTTGATCATTAGTTACTAGTTTCTATTAGTGTTGTGCTTGTCTGGGGGGCGTCATGACCTAAGGGGGGTTAACAATCTCCTCACATGCCTGTGCAAAATTTAGGATATTCCATCTTTTCACTGATTTCCTAACATTTGCTGTGTGGGGTAACATGTAAACTAAAGTTAAGGCCGTAAACTTTAATCACCAAGTCATTTGGTGGAGAATTCGCAGAGTGGATGTCAGCAGAAATGTGAATGATACGACACTGTTTTGAGGAACAGGTTGGTGGTTCGATTCCAGGCTCCTCTTGACGACACATGTTCAGTTATATAATGCACATGTGTATTCACAGGGAAACAACAGACACTTCAGCACAAGTCCCAGTTCTGATCCACAGCCCCTGCAGAACTGACGCCACTGAGTTTAAGGATACAGTGAAGGTGGTCACACGTTAGACACGGGTTCAGTGGGAAACACTCAAAGTTTCCCAGTATTGTGAGGGAACTTTTCAGTTGTGGAAAGTGTATTGCTTGTGGTTGCAGACGGCTCAGAAGAAAACACTTCGGTGTTTTTCCCCCAGACTAACGAAGCTAATATCAAATCAAATAAAAAACGCTTCAACAAGCTAGGTGCCATAAAACGTCACGTATTAGGTGAAACGTCTGATTATTTCAACGCACATAACGATATTAATACATGACAATTAAAACACAGTCTACATTTAAGACGTCTCAAAGTTACAGTCTGCAGTGTTAACTATATATAAGTATCTCAAATAAATTCCGAGACACTAGCTTATACTGAATAAATGTGAACACTTGACTCACTGTACGGTTCGTTAGACGCCGTCAAACTGCTCATTTTTGCCGCCGTGCTGTCTCCCATGCAGGTGACCGTGTGTCGGGCTGAGGCGCAGCACGCAGTGACCGTCCTGTGTGAGCGAACACACTGCGCCAGTGGCGGCCCGGCGGCGGCGGCTCCCGCGAATGAAACTGCTCCGCGGTGAACGGGAACGAGGATCGGTGCTGCCTTCACGGTCACTTCGTACATTCAAACTTCTCACTTCTGTCGTTAATAGGAAACGAGACAAATGGTAGCTGCATGCAGTACAGCTACGCAGAGGAAAACCTTAAGTATCTAATTACAAATTGTCATTTATTCAACTGTTAATATAAATATTACTATGTGCAGCTTTAAATCATTGTTCAGAATGTCCCCATTTTTTAACACAGTTACTTTAAAACCATCATCAGGAACACAAAGAAACAGCAACTAAAAAACATCAGGTGAGGTAAACACAACAGATCACATTTAACAATCCAATCCAATTCTCAAACTGTGACGATGTAGTGACAAGATGTATTCTGTGGTGTTGTTTTGCATTTTACAAATATCTGTGTATAAAAAGACTCCAACCCAATACTTGACATTATTGTCTCCGGCAGTATTTGTCATTGCCAGTTATCAAATAAACAGTGAATGCATCAGCTGCAGCTTTCTGCTTGTTCTGTATGTACAGTATGCGTGATTCACAGCTGATCATTCAAATCGCAGCATCATTTCTGTTCATTATAAGATCTGATATTAGTCTTGATCCTTACATCTGGTGTTTAACATCAGTTTAACAACTTGAAGAATAATCTGAGTTTCATCCAGTCACTTGTCTTTTGTAGATGGGGTCTGTAGTTGATGTGTCATGAAGCTGAGTTGCTATGAACCATCAAAGTTACTAGTGTGTTGTTATGGATACATGTTTGCTGATGGAAATTGTGTTGGTATGACAACTACCTACAGTAGAAAGGTTCAGGTGCCAACTATCACAGCTATTGAAACTAGTGAACCCTAGAAGTCACATTCAGCCATTCCAGTCCATTAAGAATGTGAGACGTCTGACTGTACTGTTTTGGACTAGTCAAGCATCATTCTGAAACTTGTCAAAACTTGACAGAGTGGCAGCCAGTTACTGCTTATTTTCTGTCTTTAAGTAGTTTTAAGTTCTTTTTGTACTTTTTTGCTATGTATCAACCTTCTCCTGCACAACTATGGATCTGACTTTTGCAGTTCGCCTCTTGCTGTTTTTTGCACAAGTTACAACTGCGTTGGGCCGTATCAGCCACGGCTCCATTGTTTACACTCGAAAACAGCTTTTGGCCCTTCCCAACACTGGACTTCTCTATGCAGTGAGACCATGTATCCCATCGGAGGTAAAGAGAAAGAGGAGAGGCTGCAGAGCTGGAGTGAAGCGTCTAGAGTGGAAAAAACGGTATAAATCATGTGTACTCTGTCATCATGTGAAATGTTAGATCTCTCCCCAATAAGATGGAAGAGTTAATGGAGCTGACTAGGCTGCAGCAAGAGTACCGAAAATATAGTCATATGTGTTTCATGGAGACGGACAACCTTGTCCACCTACTTCCAAACTACATAGTGAATTAACAACCACCAGTAGTGAAGTTTGTTAAAATCTGGTTGGAGGAGACCACACTGTTGCTTGTGCTGCTGTAGCAAGTGAATTTCCCCTGGTGTGGGATTAATAAAGTCACGTGTAAGTGACAGTTGAACTCAGCGGGGGACTTGACTGCTAAATGGCAGAGAGGATGAGGCAGTAGCTTCAGCCAGGGAAAGATTACACTGGGGTCCTCTGCTGGTCTGTCAAGGTAAAGACAAGACCTCAAGAAAAATTAGGCAAAGTGAGAAAAGAGGTGCAGCTCGGTGACAGTGTGATCAGTTGTAATCATTCTCAGTGTATATATAAGTTACAGGCAATAAATATAACTTAATCAAAGAACACAACTTTACATTTGTCTGAATGATCACACACATAAATAGGTAAATTTATGTTTCCATGCTAACACAGAACATTCAACGATTACTTATAAAACACGCAAATGTGGTTAAATGCTTGTAGTTATTAATTTTCATTTTTGTAGGGC
The DNA here is from genome assembly GCA_034779795.1 of Ctenopoma multispine. Lineage (NCBI taxonomy): Eukaryota > Metazoa > Chordata > Actinopteri > Anabantiformes > Anabantidae > Ctenopoma > Ctenopoma multispine. The sequence continues at coordinate 850,317 of JAUYWH010000007.1, read as the reverse complement.
TATATGTTGCCTTAAAGCTGATGTGCTTTAACCACTCACAGCATGTCAGACCAGAATCATCACAGCTGGACCACTATGTGTGGCTTGTGAGAAACTAGTAGGTTAGGAAACAGCGTCCTCTATTGAGGCCAAAACAGTCCCTCAAAACAGTGACTTGTCAGTTTTGTTCTCATTTAACTGGAGAAAACTGCTCATGCAGCTATTAGTTAGTTTTATGCATTGATCATAGTCTGCTGACCCGTAGCTACTAGCTATGTTTACACAGCTATGTTTACCTGTGTATCTCTCTATGTTTTGCACAACTTCAGCAAACAGTCTTCTTCTTCAGGACTGTGTAAAAATGTAAATCAGAGACATGATTCTTGCAGACCAATGCTGGACCTCCTCATTGAAGTATGGGAAAATCCCCTATATACGGTAGTGTAGTCCGGGGTATACGCAGGTATACGGCGTATACCCACTTCTTATTAGGTCGTCACAGCGTATACCCACTT
>JAUYWH010000007.1:830354-846473 GCA_034779795.1 Ctenopoma multispine | reverse complement strand
ATCTGCATCTCTAGTTTGTTAATCTCATAATGATCCTTGTCCTTAGTGAATGAAGTCAGGCAGCAGATGTAAATAGTTCTGTTCCTTTTCTAGTGGGAACTAAATATGTAAGACTGTCACTATTAATAATGGGGCCCTTTTTTATTTTGCTGTGAAGGGCACAAAAAAAATGGGGGCTACATTTACAGTATATCTACTCCTCCAGACACCACTACACCACTGTCTATATATATATAAACAGAGTCAACAAAATATCCACAAATACACTTTAAAACTATTTGTTGTATCGTTATCTCTGCTAAGAAGACACAGACCATTTTTAAGGACATAAGAGTTGGGGGGGCGGCTGAAGATGCCCCCTGTAGATCCGCCCCTGCTGTGAAATAACCTGATTTTCTGCATCCCTTGCTTATAAAATGTAATCTACTGAGAATCTGTAGATTTAATAACTGGTTGAATAAGCTCATCCTGTAGCTACAGATTATGCCTCGACGATGTTCAGGAGGACTTTTGTTTATCATTCTTCCTGACAGATCTGCTTTAGCACACACATATACTTAAAGGTTGTTTGATGTGAACCGATTCAGCTCATTAAACGCAGTCCTCAAAAAGGTGGCAGCAATATGCTGCCACATGTATGCGCTCAACTCGCTTTACCACCGCCAGGTTGGAGGTCTGACCTACTAGCATTCTGTGAGCGAACTCATAGGCTGTTCTGTGCGCATCTAACAAGTAGGCGACACAGGTTTTACCAGTGGGCAGCAGTAAATCCGATAAACAGTGAACGCATCTAAAGAAACACATTCTGCTTCCGTCATTACGCACATGAACGTAAGCTGTTTGTCCAATCAGCTGAGGAGGCTGAAGCTCACGAAACAGGCAGATGATATGGCAGCTTTGAGAGCAACCAGGTGGAACTTGCTTTGTTCACACGGCTAAACCTTGGAACATGACAAGACTTTGACTTAGAGACAGCGTCAGGGCAGCTGCTCGAAATGATTTATTTGATATTGATTTCCGCGTTCTCCGGAGCAGTCGTTACGTTGATATTACAGTTCTTGTTGATATACCGGAGAAGCCCCGAGCAGGCAGGCAGGACAGTGCAGTATGTCAAAGTAGTGCCTGATAACGCACTGAAGGATTACTTTAATACCCAACATGTCGAACCAGGCCAGCAGCAGCCGCAGGACAGCACAACATCTGCTGCATCGACGAGGCAGCAGGAAGCGGCTGTCACCGGCGGCAGCCCCAAACAACAGCCGCCGCCGCCGCCGCCGCCTCTGCACAGCGAGTCCGCCGACGAGGCCAAACCCGAGACGTGCAATTTCCTAAATGCTATTTTCTTGTTCCTATTCAGAGAGCTGCGAGACACCCCCGTGGTCAGACACTGGCTCACCAAAAAGATCAAGGTGGAGTTCGAGGAGCTGCTGCAGACCAAGACAGCAGGTCGGCTCCTGGAGGGACTCAGTCTCAGGGACATTTCTCTGGGTAACTCTCTGCCCGTGTTTAAAACGGCCAAACTTATGAAGCCGGTGCACCTGAACGAGGACGGGATGCCCGAGGAGCTCAACTTCGAGGTGGACATCGAATACAATGGCGGCTTCCACCTGGCCATCGACGTGGAGCTGGTGTTCGGGAAGTCAGCCTACCTGTTCGTGAAGATGCGGCGCGTGGTGGGCAGGCTGAGGCTGCAGTTTACCCGCATGCCCTTCTCCCATTGGTCCTTCTCCTTCCTCGAGGACCCGCTGGTGGACTTCGAGGTGAAGTCCCAGTTTGAAGGACGGCCGCTGCCCCAGCTCACCTCCATCATAGTGAACCAGCTCAAGCGGGTCATCAAAAAGAAGCACACCTTACCGAACTACAAAATCAGGTATGATGAGAACGATGGTTAACGTGTACAGCACTTCTCAGGTGAAGTTATACAGGAGGAAGGAATCGCGTGCATGCGTCATAAATCCAGTACTGGAAAGGCTACTACCATGACGTGTATTAGATATGGATCATCCAGAATAAACTTAGACCAGCAGATCTGTTAATTCACGTCCATTGTCATTCCTGTTCCTCAAGCCTGGGTCCAACCTCTATTCTCAGCATTGACTTGATCCTGCAGACTACTGTGGTGAAACCATAGGCATGAAAACACATCAGCAGCATTGTTCATTGCTGCAGCAGGCTGCATGTGCATAACCGCATAGAAACAATGGTTTGAAGTTTAGAAAGAAGAAATACAATCAAGGTCTCTCCCAAGGTGCATTAAGGTCAGAGAGTGGCCATTTCCTGACACAGCTGATAACTTTTAGCAGCTAGATAAGTACAGTACAGTGGACTGTGGCATTCAGATGAAACCTTAGCAGATACAGTGTAGATAATGTTTGAGGCTGGGTCTGTGTGTCTATAAGTGAACTGACATACTGTCTCAGGTTAATAATGGTAAGTTTGTGCTGGTGCATGGTGATGGTGTTTTGTCAAGCAGCATTTCGTATGAGGACTGAAGCTCAATTTGGTCTCAGCAGACTGTAGAGTCTTCATCCTCTTTGTTTCAGTCTCCCAAAAGCCTTCTAGCAAACACTGCTCCAGATGTCATGTGAGAGCTCTCTTTTTTTTAACAGTGGTTTTCTCTTTGCCTCTCTGCCATGAAGCTGCCACTGGTGAGGAGCCCGGGCAACAGTTGCTATAAACACACTGTGTCCCACGTCAGCCCTGGAACCCTGTGGCTCTTTAACCCTATAGGTTAATGTAATAATGTTGGCCTGTCTCTCTGGGGCTCCTCTAACACACATAAACGCTATGTGTCAGGAAGCTCTAGCACATCAATTCTTAAGGACAGCACAGCTGTAAAGTCATACTGAGGACAACTCAGTGCCTTGGAAATGTTCTTTTGCCTTTCCAGTTCTATGATATTTTGTAGTCTCTATTTAATGACTATTAGTCATATGTCCAGTCAGGGAAATCCACACAGTATTGACTGTCAGAGTAGCCAGACCTATAACACTGAGACTGTCTGCCGCATAGAGACGGTGTCTGCTCCCCGACCACCTAAATTATACAAATCTAAAATCAACAAAAGAGGAGTGAATCATAAGAACTTAATACAAATAAAAACTACTCCTCCTGTAGAAGAAAATGAAAACAAAACAGTTAAATGTGGATTATTATTTAATAACTATTAGTCATTAATTAAGGACTAGATTAAGTAGAAACTTATACATTAGTCACTAATGTAGGCAGGTAAAGTCCACATTCGGATCATCACCATTCAGGTGTGTGTGACTCAGGTTATATTTTACATTTGTCATTGTAAAAGGTTGAATATGATCAAAGTGTACTGTGTGCTGTGTACCTATAAAGTTGAAAGTAGGGATGGAAATTTATTTTAAGGAAGTGGAAGAAGCAAAGAAAAAAAGTGAAGCAGAAAGTGCATATGAGAGAGAGAGAAAGAGCAAAAGTTGTGTTATCAGGTCCTTATTTCACTACGCCTTACCAAATGAAAAGAAGAACAGATGCAACTCAGCACATGCTCACACTGGTGACAGGCATTGCTGAAATTCCACAGGTCACAGTCAAACCATTTGATCCATGTTGTAATTAAGTGTGTGACGGGATTCACTCAAGTCATTGGTGTCCTTCAGAGAACAGGAGTCTGGCAGTGAGTCAGATGTGAATCCTCACTGTTGACTTGAGTGAGTCCTGTGCTCAGATGTCAGGGGAAGTGTAGTGTAGTGGTGCTGCAAACATTTTCACATAGTTTTTTAATTTTTGCTGTGAATTTGTCATCCTAGCATGGAGAAATACTGGGATTCTCTTACTCGGTTCCATTGTTGACAGGCTTAAATATAATTTGCTGAAATTTGCAGTTTAGTCTTTGGACAGCTCAAGACCCAGAATGTTGAGTTATGCTTAAGTAGCTTTTCAGAAGGTCTGTTTTGTGTGTTTCATGCAAGCATTAAACACTTACTTAGTGCCACAGACTCATAGAGTTGTGTGGGAGAGTACTGCAGCGAAGAGAAGGACTCTAAACATGCGTGTGAATAAATCACCCACAATCATGCAGATTGAGTGTCATAGTATTATGTAATGTTGAGCAGCTGCCGAGAATGAAGCCTAGACCTTGGGATTTGGTAAATGGCACAGATGGTAGTTATGTGGAGGAAGGGTGGGACCACGTCCCACTGGAGGTAATCCAAGCATTGCAGCACATTCACTAACTATGGGGGAATACTTTGTTAAAGCCAAATCTGTGTTGGTGTCTCTTTGCCCCAATTACCATTGATCAATGGACAGATTGCATATCATTGATGTTGACACGGCCCACTGTTAATCAGTGGTGCTAGTTTTGGTCATTACGCAAAGGTACTGTTAATTAATAAAGATGGGGAAACCTATAGTCAGCTGAGACTGAGGAGTTGACTTGGATGAGTCTGGAAATGTATCTCCCACTAAAAATAAAAAAAACCTTGTCCAAATGTACAGAATCAACTTTCTAGGATATCCGTCTTTATAATAGCTGATAAGTAACAACAAACTTTAAGTAATACTTTTGATTAGTATATTAAACAACACTAAACAGAACTCTTTTTGTATCAGATCATCTAAGTCTCAAGTGAGTGAATTGTATTAGAACATGCAGGTATTCTTTGTTACCCAGGTGTGTCCTGTGTGGTTGATTGTTTAAATAATAACTAGCTCTTAATGACTTTTCTTTGAACTAAGAACAACTTGCGTCCTGGGCTAAAACTAAAACTTTGTATAAAGATAAAAATCAATTTATCATATGTAACATTTGTTTAACTGCAGTGTGATGGATAAAACATAGTTAAAGCTAATTGGCTTGCTAATGCTCCCACTTTCCCACAGATTTTGTGTCTTAGGAGACTTCCTCCGATGTGCAGAGCCATTGTCCTGTGGCATCACCCAACTTGGTGCACACTCATCCTGACATTATTCTGATGAATACCTTGATATCTGTCAGCACCATGGTGAGTTCCTGAGCACACTTTCAGGAACTCACCATGGTGCTGACACAACATCTTTTTCCCAATTTTATGGTGCCTGTTCATATAAGAGGTCCACTATAATGCCGGTTCCAAGAAATTTGGGTGTGGGTCTCACTCTGGTTGTCATGAAATGCCTGGAACAGCTGGTTTTGGCCCACACCAAGGACTCAGTTGACATCACTGTGGACCCACAACAGTATGCGTGCAGGAACAACCATTCTGTCTCATGCAGCATCAGCTGTCATTCTGTCTGCTCTGACTTATCTGGAGGCAAGGGACACATATGTAAGGCTGCTCTTCCTACATTTTCCGCGTTCAGTACCATCACTCCACAAACCCTAGCCAGTGAATTGCTGTTATTGGGGTTAAAACCGTCAATGTGCAACTGGGTATTTGATTTCTTGACCAAAACTGAAGATCCATGGTGTCTTGTCCTCCACCATCACACTCAACGGTGGCTCTATGCATGGGTGTGTATTGAGTACAGAACCAGAGGATAAAACATTATGATGGACCCCACCCAACCAGCACATGAACTCTTCACCCTCCTTTCCTCAGGTAGAAGGCTGCACAGCCTCAGAGCCAGTACATCAAGGCTGAGGTGCAGCTTCCACCCGGAGGCTGTGAGGTTCATGAACTCTGTGCCATATGCTGTTCTTTGCACTTTTTAGTACAGAGTGTCAAATGTAGATTTTCTTTATTTGAAGTTTTCCTGTAGTAGAATCACTTTGACGTTTAGGTGGTGGACAGCCACCCAGACATATCTTAATAATCTAGGAAATGAACTTTCCCCTTGATGATGGCAGGCTGATGACTCCAGATTTTTGTCATTGGATTAGCGGTTTAAATACTTTTTCCAGTCTCAATGTTTGAATGATGTATTCAGTTTGAAGTTATTTAAAATAGATTGTATAGATTAATTGGGATTTAAATGAACATTTGATAATATTTATACATAAATATAGGTAATTCCAAAGGTTTGAGATAAAACACAGACTATTGGAACCCACTGTACATATGCTTGTTTGTATGTGAATGCACAAGCATTCACACAGATGTGGTATTCAGCTTCGGCAGTAGTTTTTTACTTAACTATTCTGTAGATTTCTCTCTTGTTTCTCTTTCCTACTGTCATTTCCTGCCAAAGAGGGAAGTATGATACGACTGCAAACAGCTGGCCATTTTAGTTCCTTTTTAGCTTAGCCTCTCTGTGCCACAGACAGAAGCAGTCTTGTAGTTTAGTTGTTGTTTTGGCTGATAGCCCAGAAGCAAGAGATGATGAGGTCTGTAAAACAGCGCAACTGCAATCGCATAGTGCTGTAATTAACATTATAGTTTGAAAGACAACCATTAGTTAATCCATATTGTACCTCTCACCTCTTTTTGCAGTTTCACAAGAGATAAATACTACTTCAGCAATGTGTGTTTCACAGCCAGATGGCCTACATCAACCCCATTCCTCTCAGTCAATAAGAATCTCTTATTTCAGGAGAGTAAAGAGACTGGTTGCTCAGCGCAAAGACCTGAGCCATATTCTGGATTCTTAAATTAATTCAGTTTGATGGGACAAGATGATCCATATTGACAAAGGTAACTTGACCATTGCCTTAATAGGCAGAAAGTACTAAGGTGATGAAGGAGATGAAACAAGCTTTTCATTGCAGCACCAGACATCAAATATATCTATGTATTTGTATTGTATTTTGGCTATTTTGATAAATCTGCTCTCACTGAATTACCATTAGGCACAACTGGGAACTTTGTTTGAATTTTGTCATATACATGTAGTTATGATTTGCTGCAAAGTAAAGGATCTTTGTCTGTTTTTTGTAGAAGACAAATTGTTGGTGGAATCTCGTTACATATCACACAGAACTTGACAAAGAAGTAAAGCAATCTTTTTGATTAAATTTAACCGTCAGTCTGTTAAGACCAGGTTAAATTTCACTATGTGAAGCTGTAATTGCACTTTTAAGCTCAGTCATTGAAATTGGCCTGGTTTTAACAGCTTTTTTCCCTTAATAAATTAAATCATCATTTAAAAACTACATGTTTTATTTACTCGGGTTATCTTTGTGTAATATTAAAAGTTGTTTGATGATATGAAACATTTAAGTTTGATTAAAAAAAATCAAGGAGTTCGCAAATACTTTTTTACAGCATTGTACTGCCTAACTAAATATTGTTGCAGTCCATGTACACCCCTTCATGGTGAAGGTATCTCTGATGGCAGTGGCCTCTTTTAGCAGGATAATGTGCCCTGCTGCAGTGCTTAAATTGTTCAGGATAAAGCGTTCAAGGTTGTGCCCTGGTTTCCAAATTCCCCAGATTTTAGTCTGTTTAAGCATCTGTAGTATGTGCTGGAAAAAGAAGTCTGACCTATGAATCCCTGATATATATTGGACATCACTTGGTGCAGGATGCCAGAGGACATCTTCAGTTCTTGGCTGGACTGGTCATAGTAGTTTTACATGACAAGAATAAACAACATAATATTAGGAAGGTTTTTATTATTGTAAATTCTTTAATACAAAAGTCATCCTAAATATATCAACTATTCATCACAAGTCACGTGTTTAGGAGCCTGTATGAGGTGTGAGAGATGTGTTTAGTCACTAACTATCTCCACCTCATTTTAGGCAGATTGCTTGGATCATCAGCCTGCAACCCTATGCCAGTCCTTTTTTGTGTTCCACAAAAGTAGACATTAAGCCCAACCCTTTAGTGCACCATGATGAGACAATCACAACAGTTACACATACCTTGAATCTGTTTATTTCAATTATCAGACAGTTTCCACTGAAATGTTTGAATTAAATATTCAGTAAAGACATTGCACGTCTCCTGCACAACCAAGAAAAAAAGGTTCCGTAACCTGTTTATTTAGGTTGAACAATAGTTTTAGGCCTGCATTTGGAGTCATTTTGTAGGCTTTGTGTTAAATCATACTAAATTATCTGTGCTCAATTCATTAGTTGATATGGAACATTTCAGTTTTCCACAGTGCATAATGTAATGTAAGAGATACAACATGGTTTGCTTCAGTTATTGTAAGTTATTAAACACTTTTGTCTATAGACAATTTCTTCTTTCTTTTGTATTGGGCAAAAGCTCATTAGACTTGTTTCCTAAACTGTCAACCTGGGGTGGGTAAATCTAAAATATATCACAATCTTTTTAACCAAAACCATAATACACAATCTGAATAGTGTCATACGTCACAAACAGTCTTACTACCCCAAAGGTGCTGTTCAGTGGTTACTGTACTTTTGAAGAACTTTTGCCTCTCATCTGGGAGGGTCATCTGAGTTCTTAAGTTGTTGACACTTTGATTTTCCACCTGGCTTTCACGTGTGTCATTAGGCTTGCATGAGTTAAAGTGTGAACAACTATGAAACCCCGTCAGAAGTGATGAAACTGCATTATAAGAATCTGATAAGTGGTGCTGTAGACCACTTCCTCTGTTGAGAGAGGGTCATTCCAGATTGACACAAATGGCCTCATTTGCCCCCTGTTCAACCCACTGGTGTTGTCTGTCCAGAGGGTGGACAAAGATGTCCTCAAAAGGATGTCCCTTGTCCCCTTCAGGTTCAGATGGACTGCTCAGTCTGGTCCTAAGAAGCTGACTCTGTGGTTTCTTAGTTTCTCCATGTGCAAATTTGTATTTGCATCAAACTGCATATATTACATCCCAAATTTCATTGAGTTAAGACCAGCTTCAGTCTCAACGTGTTGCTTGCTTTGAAATGTGCAGGGATGTTGTGTTGGTTGAAAATCATCTTACACTTTTCAGTCCCCTCCAGTGTTACATGGAATTCAATTCAATTCAACTATATTTATATAGCGCCAAATCACAACTTAAGTAATTTCAAGGCACTTCACAGTGTAGACCTTACACATTATATAAATATATAAAGGTTCAAGATTGAAAAAAACTTTACTAATCCGAGAAGGAAATTATTTGGGCAAATTACAGCAGCTCTCCGTTTAAACAGAAAGAACCATAACCAGAGAAGATTAACACAGACACAAATGTTACATACTCATTTTTCCGAACAAAAATAGGTAATAAAAATAATAAAAATGGATAAAAACCAGATAATTTCCAGTCAAATCAGTCCAGTGTATAATGTAGGGGGTTATCTCATTATAAATATAATTATGACAGTAGTCCTCCCCCAGACAAGACCCCCAGATTACCTGAAGTCCACCACCAGTTCCTTTGTTTTACTGATGTTGAGCTGGAGATGGTTTTGCTCACACCAGTCCACAAAGCTGTCCACCACCCCCTGGTACTCTGTGATGTCTTCACTCTGAATACATGCTACAACTGCAGAATCATCACAGAAATTCTGAAGGTGGCAAAACTCTGGGTTGTACATGAAGTCTGAGGTGTACAGGGTGAAGAGAAACGGGGACCGTCCCCTGTGGAGCACCTGTGCTGCCGACCGCAGTGTCAGACATACAGTTCTGCAGGCGGAAGTACTGGGGGCTGTCAGTGAGGTAGTCCATAATCCCGGAAATCATGGAAGCGTCAACCAGCATGTTTTTTAATTTCTCTCCCAGCAGTGCAGGCCGAATGCAGCCTGCCAAAAAATGCACCATTAAAATTAAATCCTGCTGGAAAATCGCATAAAAGCGTTAAAAATGTTTTAAAAAACATTAAAATTGCTAAAACACAACCAAATGCACATAAATATTAACAAACAAAAAGACCAGTGTTGAATTAAAATCCATATCCAGGACAGTTGTCTTGAACCAAGGCTCAAGTAAAATCCCTGTCATATTAAATCGCTTTAAACACGACCAAACCCACAAAACAGAAAAACACCAGTGTTACATTAAGTGAATATAGCTCCAGCATATTTCTCTTGAACCTACAGACAATCACAATTGGTGCTACTAATTATTTATTTCTCTAGGAGTAATGACAGAATGCCAGAAAATGCCCTTCCCTCCTCCTTAAAATACAGTTTCTGTTCGTACCAGAATTGAATAATTTTGACAGTGAAGTTGTAGGACTGATGCTGGTTGGTGGTGTAAGTTTCATGGAGGTGCCACTTTCCTAGTGGAGATAGGACGGGGTGCATTTTCCGGCAGTGGTTCTCTGTCTCTTTTAAACGGGGGTCTTCCCTCCTCCTCTCTCTGTTTGTTTTGTAGCTGCTGTTCTCTTGTTCGTGTTTTTTCCAACCCTGTCTCCTATTTATTACGTTTGCATACAACTAAACCGTAATCCTGATCACGTTTTTAATCAGAACATATTATCATGTTGTACTTCCACAGAGTTTTGTGAACGAATGATGCGCTACTATTATTAACGTGAAGCGATGCTGTTTACTGTTTATGATGGAGATGTGGGAGACCCGAGACCCCGTCTATCACTGTAAAATACGGCTGATGATCCTCTTTCTCTGTGCCATCATTCATTGTACCTTTATCCTGCACTTGCTGCTTATTGAACTTCTGTTTAGACCTAAAATGCATTTTGTTGCCCTGTACTTGTACATGTGTAATGACAATAAAGTTGAATCTAATCTAACCCCAAAAGACACACACACCGCGGCGCTTCATATTAAACTATACAGCTAATTGTAAGCAAACGAAACCATCTACTTCTATGACTTTAGCGTATTTTCCTTGTTCTGTTTCTAGCAGTAAACAACATATTTCTACAGTCAGGAGAATTCTGTATTCAGAATTGTTTCTGCATTTGGAAACGTCGCGTAAAAGGGTCCATATGAACATTTACACAGTGAGAAGTTCTGTGTATTTCTGGAAACGTTACAGGCGGCCAGGGCGTTTTAAGACAGAAAGTGATGAACCTAGGTTTTACAGTGGGGAGACAGAACAGGGTTGGAAATGAATGCTTTTCTTGTTTTTTTTGTTTTTTATCCAATTTATCGATTAATTGAAAAAATAATCGACAGATTAATCGATTATTAAAATAATCGTTAGTTGCAGCCCTAGAACACCCAGCAGTCCCATTTGAGCAGCACTAGACAACAATGGAGAGGAAAAACTCACTTTCACAGAAGAAACCTCCAGCAGAACCAAGCTCAGGGTGGGCGGCCATCTGCCTCGACCGGCATTGACACTGCGGCTCTGTTTTTACTTCTTATCTTCTCTGGCGGTCTGGTGCTCATTCTGGATGTTTTGGCACAGTTTGGATAGCCACAAGTTCTTTCTTCTTTCTCTCTGCCATAAAATTGTTCTCATCCTGATGGCATGTCCCAGTTTGTTCTTCAGAAGATGGTGAGACTGAACAGGTAAATACTGATCTTAGTGTGTGGGTTTCCTGTAAACTTCAATGTTGAGACGTCTACTTCAGACTGTATTAAATAATCCTGGAAGGTCAGACATTTGAATTGGAGGTCATTATGAGCAGCATTCATGTTTTTGTGAAAACTTCGACCTCCTGTATTTTCATTTCAGAAGGTAGTATTAAATTAGTTCTCACAGAACACACTGGCCCTTCTTTGGTTAAACCTTGTGTTATCTTGTCTCTCATCTTTTGTGCAGACATACTGTCATGGCAGATTTTGTTGCATGTATGATTGAGAAGTATTATGGATGTAAGCTTGATGTCATGTGTTATTTCTTTCAGACAGGTTTTTTTTAAATCTAAATAACCCCTGACTGTTGCAGATTGTACAGCTTCTATTAGTGGACTTGAGGTGAAAGGTAATTTATTGTCTGGGAACTTAAGAACCACAGTGGAAATCCTAAAATAAATTGAATTTGGATATTTCCTGTGTCTCTCTTCAGATACAAGCCCTTCTTCCCATTCCAAGTACAGCCTCCACTGGGTTCCACTTGTGATTTGGACCTGTCAGTCCAGAACAGCAGGCTGGTGGAAGGAAGACTCAAAGTCACCCTTATTGAATGTAGCAGGTAAGATACTACATCAGGGATCACCAACCTTTCTGAAAGTGAGAGCTACTTCATGGTCACTGAATAATATGAAGGGCTACCTGCTTGATGCAAACTTCCTAAATAACAAAGTTGAATAATAATAAGAAAAAATATGAATATATAGGATTCCTCACAATAAATATTAACAATTATTTGCTAGTAAGAATGATCATACCTCTGATATTTTTGTAAAAATCTTTGACAGTTTTTTTTGAATGAGCATATTTGTGGCATTCTTTTCAGAATCACACCTCTTATGTTAACTGTCACATCTTCAAATCATATCCCTTTTGAACTATTACCTTGGTGATCTTTTTGAATTGATTTTTAACTAAGTCATATTACTTTTATATTAGTAACCAAATCTCAAGCACTTTTAACAAATTATCATACCTGTTACATTTCTGAACAAATTATTTTTCACATTTTTGTACAATATTTAAGTTTACCTTTGTTATTGTTTTTCACTGAAAACCTCTTTGTCCAATAGTGTCCATCAGTGGAAAGCCTGACATTGCATGTGGTTTACCAGTGTATTGTAATTTGGGTGTTTAGGAGGTGTGCATCAGTGAGGCATGTTCTGTGTTTGTTCTTGACGTAGTTAATGTTGGAAAAGGCTGATTCACAGACATAGGTTGAACCAAAAAGGCAGGCAACTTTCATAGCTGCTGTGCATGCACCTTTGTACTTTTCTGTATCCATGAGGGACCAAAAGTTTGGTGCTCTCTGATGGGCTTTGAGGTGGAGGTCATTTTGCAACGTTAGGATTTTAATCTCCACCTGTCCAACATCTAAGTTAAATGTTGCACTTAGTTGCTCAGCAATGCATGTTGTGTCCATTTGCATGAAAGGATTTTCAATGAATACACATGCCTCAAGTTGATCAATGTCACAAAACCTTTTCTCAAACTCAAAACAAAACAAGTCTGTTTAGCTTTAAATTTGTTTACAGAGCTTATCATGTCAGCTACAATCTTACCTTTGCTTTGGAGCTCGCAGTTCAAATGCTTCAGTTTGTCAGTAATGTCCATTACATTACAAACATGAGTATCTACTAAAGTAACTACTCAGTGTTCTCCAGGAGTGAGACGTCTTCCCCTTTGGATTGCATGAAGTCTGTAATGCAGTTTTCACTGCATTGCAGATGTCCCCTCGTTGTTGTCTTAAGGGTTAACCCTAACCCTTTTGTGGAGAAATAATCAAACACCATACAGATAAACATCATCAGCTGTGCTGTACTGCTCGTCGCACTGGATGCTAAACCATCTGCACTTAACTAAATCCCGGTCCAGCTGCTAAGTTCTCGGCCATATCTGACACCTTTGTAATCATCATACTTGCCCCAATTTGTAAATTGGAGAGAGTGGAGATGACATCGAGGCCATTTATCTAATCAATATTGTCATTTTCAAATCTATATCATTACAAGTGCTGATTCAAAAAAGAACAGCAATAAAATTAAATACAATGTTCTAAATACAAAATTCTATGATGACTAGTGCTATTTTTGGAATATACCTTGCGGGCAACCCATGTTGTCCTCACGGGCGACATGTTGCCTCCGGGCACCTTGTTGGTGTCCCTGCACTACATGCTATACCATACAACATTTAAGACAACAGTTTGCCTTCTACTTTGTAGAAGTCTCAAAATGACAGTGGCCCAGTCACAACACTGTGAGGCTGTAATTTGCAAGTCTGATATCACACGGACAGTCGTTCTATCCTCAAGTGCATGTAAGCCAATGTACATATTGCAGGATGTCAGCATCCTGCTCATTCTATTTGGGCTACATCAATTAGAGGTTGCTCAGTACAACTTTTTTATGTCTGATACCAATTCCAATACCACAACCATGAGTATATGCCGATACAAATCCAAAGCCAAACAAAAGCTTGGCATACTGACATATAGGGGTGTAACAATTCTGACACCAAACCACAGGGTCTTACAGCAGCCACCTCTATGATAGTGGCAAATGTCATTACTGAGCATATACACACCCTTTAGTATCTGCTTAGCCTATTATATTGCATAGACCTCAGACAAATGTTTCCTACTTGTCCAAAGCTGGCATGTTTAAATATTAATTGGCTTTAGAGTCAAATCAATTAGTTGAAGCTTTCCCCGATAAAGAGGCCTGTCCTTTATTGCCTGGGAGAGACAGATGAGTTGTGTGTGCTTTGAACTGTGATGTGGTTGGGTGTGTTTGATAGACCACAAAATGATCACATTGGATAAATAATTTATCTCCTGCCCATTATAATCAAGTGGTGTCTCTTCTTTTCCTTCCCTCATTTCTTGTCCCCAACTAGTGTGGAAGCTGTTTTTCCTCTGCCCTACCAATTTCATTATTCAATTAGTTCATAACACAAGATTATAGAGACTGTGTTAAAGATCTCAGGTATATTATCCCATAAAGGTCCAGTAGAGGGAAGTATCCACCCATTTATGTAATGTGGAAACCTGCAAAATAAAATGTTAAAGCTTATGAGATATGGCAGCATAATGCCTCTGAAGATGGTCGTACTAGTAACTCACACGATTCCTGAAACATCTAGTAACATACAGTTGTATACTATATTTCAGCACAGCTAGACAGGGAATATCTTATCATCTGAATTACAGCAAGAAAATTAGTCAAATGCATTGATGTCCTCAGAACAGCAGGGGGCAGCCGTAGCCCTGCTGACATTTTTTTTTTCTCTTACTCTCCACAGTGAACAGGTACCAGCTTAAAATGTGAACTTTCCAATATTGTTCCATTGAACAACAACATATGGGGCTGTGGTGGAGAATCAAAATAATTTAACAAGAGAAAATATTTACAGGCCATTAGAGCCTCAAGTAATATGCAGAGATTGTCGGATCTTGTGAATAGCATCAGGTGAATTCATTCTTCATGCAAACGTGCCAAGATTTGTCTTGTTACATCTTGGTACGATAGTTAATTTATTATCTTTAAGATCTGCTCTATTGTTTGGTCGGAGTGTGAAAGTGACAGGCTCTGGGTGCATGTGATTTTATAGACCAGGAAACAGGAAATTCATTAATCAACAACGCATCCAACAAATGAGCAGATATTAAAAATGATAATTAGTTGTAAAAGACAAATGCCAGGGCTGAGAGAAAGCAAATGACGAAGGTTGGATTTTGCAAATAAACAATAAAGCAGATAATTCTGACTTTAAACTGTATTTGAGATTCAGTATTGCACACAGTACAATGACTTTTTAAAAAACTATTTAGATCCAATAGTGAATACAGATCACAGACACATACTTGACAAAAGTCAACTTGAAGAAACTTGATTAACTTAATTAAATTAAATAAAGTCAACTTTATTCATACAGCCCCTATCACAAATCCCAACTTTGTCTCAAGGATGCTGAAATATATAATCAGAAGGCAATGAGCATAAATTTAGCCTTACTGTTGTGTTAAAATGTCTTATTGGAATGTTCTCACAGTTGCTCTTGTTCACAGATGTCTTTTGTTGTTTTCCTGCAGATTGTTCATTCTGGGCTCTTATGACAGAGAAACTCATGTTCACTGCACCCTGGAGCTGAGCAGCCACCAGTGGAAGGAGAAGACTCGCAGCTCCATCAAAAAGGTGGGCTTTCCTTCCCTTTGTTTAGGGTCGGTCCGAATCCTGATTAAAAGTACAGGACTCATTGATGGACTGTGAGACGCTGTAATGTAACAAAAAATATGAGCAGGTCAAAAGCTCTCACTCAAGATGTGCAAATCACATTTACCAAAGACAATAAAGTGTCCATGTAGTATTTTGAAACAAAATGTGGAGTGCATTGTACACTGCACAATTACAATCTTTACAGGAATTATCCCTCACATGTTTTGGGCGGGGTTTGTGTTTTTCCTTGTGGCACGGATGCAGGCAAGAATAAGAAAGGCAAGAGAAGTTCTCTGACTTTTTACACAGTTTTACCAAAAATGTAATATAAAATATGAGTTACCACATTTATTACTCTGAATTTAATATAAAAAGTCCTTTTTTATGTGGTTGAATTGACATTGTGTGACATTAAGCAGCCATTTACATGTGCTATATTGTGACATGTATTGTTGTATAATATATATATGAGTACAGGCCAAAAGTTTGGACACACCTTCTAATTCAATGTGTTTTGGGGTGAGCTGGACCGCAGAGTGAACGCAAAGGGGCCAACAAGTGCTAAACACCTCTGGGAAC
>JAUYWH010000007.1:816480-829389 GCA_034779795.1 Ctenopoma multispine | reverse complement strand
GTATATATGTATATGTATATATATATATATATATACATGTATATATGTATGTATATATATATATATATGTATATGTATATGTCTGTTCACATTCACATTTTCAATCTGTATAATCACAGAGACATAAGAAATCAATATCAGTTTTTGATTTGCCACAGCTGCTAAAGGACATTGGATTGAAGGTTGTTTGAACACTGATGTGTATATATAATATCAGTATACCTGAGAAATTAGTTTTCAACCGGGGAACTGGATTGTGTTTAAAAACTCAGAGATCTCATAAACACTCCCTGTGCAGATGCTGTGTATTCTGTCTTTATTGACACATTAATACAAGCGTGTTTTCATCTTCCTTGCACTGACGAGATTGTCCCATTGTTGACATTTTGAGGAGCAAAGAAAATTTCAGGCCCCTTTGGCAAACCTTTTCTAATTGCAGCAATTTACAGATATTACAGTTATCACATCAGCCTTATTTGAAAGTGACTAATGATGTTTTAGAGTGAAATGTCAGCCCTAATTACTGGCTCTCGCTCCAGCAAAGCTTGAAGCTGCTCTCCTTGCCATACACATCTGAATGACATTTGCAATGGCTCAAAGATTCTGAACAGTTATTACCCTGTGTTGTGTTTCTATGTTTTGTTTATTGCCTCTGGAGGAATCATCCTCCAGCAGAGGGCATTGAAACATCAGATCTTCTCCTCACATCTAACCACAATGTCTATTTAATTTCGTTGAATCAAAAACAGCAATTCATTGTGCATTATGAAACCAATGCCCTGTGGTTCTATTTGATAGTAAAGACTTTTACTGGAAATACAAAATTAAATGAAGCATTATGGAGAAAAGTATTTTGGGGTGGCAGGAAATGGAAAAAACATTCTGCTAAGTACTAATGTATAAGTGCAATTCAGTTAGAATAAATTACAGAAGAAAAGTACACAATATGTTCAAAAAAGCTCCTGAGAGTGTCATTAATTATTCATTACATATTAGTCATATATTAATATAACACACCTGATCCAGGTAATCAGCAGTGCGTAGGGCAGAGATAGCTGGAAAACAGTCGGTGCAAAGGGGCTTGAAGACTGGGTTTGTGAATCACTGGACTACTGCATGTACACACTAAGAGTGCATGCAGTGTGCTAAAATGGTACTGTATAAGCATACATGGTTACCACACCAAAGGTGAAACTAGCATTGCTATCTAAAAAAGCATGACTGAAAAATTAAAGAATGCTAGGAGACAAAATCAAATAAAAAATATAACTACTAAATATAACTAACTAATTAAATAAAATTAAAGTTAAACAAACTTTAGCGGAATCATACCACAAACAAACAAAACAGAAAAAACTACTGATGCCGAGACAGAACTAAAGTTGTCAGTAATTACACTGTAAAATAAATGTGCCAGTTCAAGAGTTGAGAGATACCTTAGACCCAAGATACACACTGTCTGCATAATTATATTAAAGTCCATCAACTTGGCCGAAATTGTATAGTTCTTGTTGCCAAACTCAGTACAAAGTGTGGGCCACTGTGTTTTGAAAGCGCTTAGAGCCCAATACACAGTCACTGTAGAAGTCTAGTTGCCATTACTAAACTTCGAGACAACTTCACCTGTATGACTGAGAATCTTCACAGACATTTGGTCACTATAGTGAGCTAAAAATACAGGAAATACACTTGTAAAGTGTAAAAACAAGTGCTTTGTGTCGTGGTTATGCACAGTAATTATTTCTCACATGGTGTCAATTCAAGCGTCTGAGAGAGAGGGTTTCAAACAACCTCTTTGCTTAAGGCCCCAAAACATAGTTCATGGAAGTAAGCAAATGCAGAAGCTTTAAGCTACACAAGCTTAGTTTCCCGCGGTCTTGGTCAACATCATCTGAAAATAACCCCCAATTTGACAAAGTTCTGTATCACCATGTCTTATACATTGTCATATTTATAATATGTCATCATCTCTTCATTCAGACGAGGAGATAATTGACAGGACAGGACAGGAAAATTATGAACTGAAATAGCTTTTTTCTTCTTAAACAACTGCATTTACAATCATTCATAGGACTGATTAAACCAAACCACCCCATGGTCAATTGAAGGTGCTGCCAGCAATCCAAGAAGTAATGAATATGTGAAGTGTTCCATCCAACACTCAATCAGTCCAGCTATCAGCACAGCCCTCTCCAAGTGGACCCACTTCAAAGCACTTATGTTCCTTTTTTGTTAATATACACATACAAATGCAGATTCACTGTGGCATTTGGGGCTGATTTATCAGCCTTCTCCAGTCTGCATGTCCCCAGCAGGACTGTGTAGTAAGGATTAAAGGCTATACCATCTGGAAAAGGTCAATTTGCCATCTTTCTCTTCCTTTTTCCCTGATGATTGCTAGATTTGTGCTTCCTTCATGAACACAGCTACCTGTCTTGAATATGTTGTTTTCATGCCATTTCAACAGATAGAAAGTTAAATAATATATTTGAACTTGAGGGACCCAGACTGGTGTTCAGTGAGCTGTTTAGTTTTGCTCATTGGTGTTTTCAGTTGCCAGATACTATGTATTCACCTCAGCTGTTATTACCTGGTGCTGAAATATTTGACATTTGCTAGTCCCCAGTTCTTCTCTGTACTTGCCATCCTTCTTATGAAGGATAATCAGTAAAGTCAGTACAATGTTATGCCTTAAATATAGTTGCTTCTAAAACACCCTTTGGGCTTGGCAACATGGTAAATTTAGTTTTTAGTGTAATGAATTCTCAATTTTCCTGTCAGTTTACACAGAATAGCCCATACCTCATTCAATGAATGAAACAGACTTTTTAATTTTTTCTGCTAAGAAATCAGAATCTCTCATTTAAAAAAATATTCACACCCTTAACTCAGTATGTGAGTCTCTATAAGTGTTAAAAGCCACTCTGTGACATTGGCTGGGAGGTATCTGTGAGGTGCACTTTTCTAATCTTCCCCTACATGTGTAATGGGGTTTAAATCTGGGCTTTGGTTGGACCACTTTAACGTGGAGAGCTGTCCCAGAATCCACTCCAGTGTTATCTTTTCTGTATGCTTCAGATTGTTGTCATGCAGAAATCTGGACATTGTCAGATTGTGTGCACTCTGCAACTGGTTTTCACTTTGAATTTGTATTTAAATAATCTTCTCCTCATGTCTGAACTATCCCTGCTGCTGAGACACGCCCCCATAACATCATGCTGCTGTCACCATGATTCACCATAGGGATTGTATTAGCAGTTGATGAGCAGTGTCTGGACCTTCAACTGTAGGAATCTAAGAATCCTGGTGATTCCAGACTTCTTCCATTTCACACATTTCAGGGCCATTGTTCTTCCTGGGAACACTTGAAGCTTTATATATCAGTTTTGAACCACTGCACTAATCTGTGCCTCACCACAAGATGCGTAGGTCTACAGAGACATTCTTAGACTTCAGAGCTTGATTTTTTTTTCTGACATACAGTGTGAATTATGGGACCTTATACAAATAGGAATACTAAACTATGTCCATTCAGTTCAGGTGGACTAGATTAAAGCAAACAGCATAGTCCTGGCCACAGTTTGCAGAATGCCTTTTTTTCTATTTAAAATTAAATTGACAACACAATAAAGACAGCACAACTGTGGACAGACTTGAAGATGGTAGTATTTGATATTTGAGTTTTAGATTATTAATGAATAAACAAAAATGTTTTAAAAATATGTTTTCACTTTGTCAATTTGGGTTATTGTGTGAAGATTGATTTTTCATTTTTGAATTTTCAGTTTCAGCCTGAATGGTTTGACCTTCATGATTTTGTTACATAGAGAAAGAACTGAAACTGTCTGCCATTGGTCAGTGCATCTGCACAATAGGGACCACCTGTGAACACGAAGTAAATGAAGCCCTGTCTCTCACTCTGTCAGGCGTGTTTGCACATCTGCTCTGTCAATTCATTGCTAGCCCTGAGTGCTGATGCTTGCTGACAGCTTGACCGAAGGTACATGCAGCGTGTGTGTGCACACATACAGCTCTGCATCTTGTTGTAAAACATTACAGCTGTATAAGACTGAATGTACCTCTGGATCATCCAGTTTTGCAAAAGAAGCCAAAATGTTTTATGAACATAAAACATGGTAGCTCAATGGGTTAAGCGTCAGACTGGGATGCAGAGGATCGCAGGTTCGAATCCCAGCCTGACTCCTAGCCCACCAGTGTGTCCCTGAGCCAGACACTTAGCGCTAGCTCCCTGTAAGTCGCTTTGGATAAAAGCGTATGCCAAGCAAAGCAAAGTAAAGTAAAGAGTAAATATGGCTTCTCAGCACTTTCAAGGCTTTGGTAGTTATATCAGCCTTTTGGTGGATATGCTTCAGTTTGATAAATTTTAAGCTGTCTTTCTCACCTTCAGGTATAATTAGTGGAGTTGCTTCTCTTTTTCGTTCTTTCTTTTTGTTGAGAATTTGTAGAGTAAATGCATTAATTCATTTATTTGCATAAGTGTGTTTGTATTTCTGTATTTCATAATTACTTTGTTTCAAGCCTCAGTCTCAGTGTCAGGATTTTGCAGGATGCAGGATGGAAAAATAGAAAAACATCACATTTTCCTGAGAAGACCAAATAGTAAGAAACAGACTTTGCTAACAGTGACTCAGCAATGCCATTACTCCATATATTCAACCTTCTCTTTTCGGTTTAAGTTCACCAACCACAATAAAACACACACACACACAGACACAGACACACAGATACAGATTTTTTCCATCCATCCATCCATTTTCATCCGCTTGTCCTCATAATGGGGGGTGCTGGAGCCTATCCCAGCTGTCTTCAGGTGTGAGGCGGGGTACACCCTGGACAGGTTGCCAATCTGTCGCAGGGCTGACATATAGAGACAAACAACCACGCACGCTCACATTCACACCTATGGACAATTGAGTCACTAATTAACCTGACATGCATGTCTTTGGATGGTGGGAGGAAGACAATGAAATCCAGGATGTTCTTTTTTTGTGACTAAATGAAAACGTATATGTCTATATACTATAATGAGCCATTTAAAACCTGCAACAATTCCTTATCCTATCCCAGATTCTATTTTTTTGCCTCTCACATTGTAGATACATTCTCAGATACAGTCTGGCTTTATGAGAGAGAAAACAGGCAATTTTATGCAGGTTATTTTAGCATCTCTGACGTACCCCCAACAACCTCTCTCTCTCTCACACTCACACACACACACAAACCCGCACACACCCCTCCCATCATGGTGGTTGTTTGATGTTCCACTCAGGGTGTCTTTGTGTCTTTAATCTGCCCCTGGATACCCGATGAAAGACAGTTGGTCAACAAGTGCTTTATGAACACACACATAAGCACACAGACAAATACACACACACGTTTGACTTCCTACTGTTCTGAGGACTCATTGACAAAATGCATTTCTGTGCCTCTTTCCCTAACCTTAACCAGCACAAAATAAAATAATCTATCACATATTTTTTGTCAGCATATTACTACCATGTTGGAAATTTTCAGGAAAATGTATATTGAAACTACATGGACGAACTAATGAAAATATTAACTTAAACCAAGATTTAAACCAACATGAAATCCATTCAGAGAACTGAACCAGTGTATTGATTTATCAGTGTCTCTACATTATCTTACTTTAGGGAAAACAGACATGTTTGACCTTATTAATTTAGGTAATTTCAGTTTGATTAACTTTTCAAATTCACAGTTTTTAGGAACCTTTTTATACACCAAAAGTAACAGCTCGTGCATCAGTGTTGAGTAGTTAAAATATTTTCCCACATTAAATATACTCAAGAATCAGACACAATCCCTTATTAAGTGGTGAAATGTATTTCTAAAATTCCAATATATATTACCCAACCAAAAGTAAAAACATTCTCATGACAGTTTGTTTTTTAAAAGCTTCCAGCAAGTAACCACTATATGTAGCACATATACATAATATAGCACTCATCTGCTCTGTATCAGCCATTAAATGTAGAAACAATTTGATTACGTTTCATTTCTCCTTCAAAATAAATAAAATAAATAAAAAAGGCCAGACCAGCAGTGTTTGTCACGTCAACATGCGCATCCAGAACACAATCAAATGATTCGCAGAGGAGACTATCTATGTTGTCATTTTTCGTAACAGATGTGTTGACTTGTGGCGGGTGACACATTCACCTTCCATTTCTGCCTTGCTGTGCAAATTAAACAGCCTTTTCTAATCCTGTTTGACAACAGCTGGCTGAACAGCAAAAACAGATTAAAGACATGAGAGGTTGGTCCTCCGAGCTGTTTGCTTCTAATCGTTTCTTCCACTGATCAATTTGCTTCAGAGGAAACTCAATAGACTAGATGCTATGTGCATGACAGACGGAGCCACAGTCATATTACAGATTTGTTGCTGTTTTCATTGAGAATGTTTTCTTAGAGCATAGAGCCATGAGCTCTCATTAGACAAGAAATGACCCGTTACTGCTACTAAGTCCAAATAATGCCCACACTGACACGTTATTAACTAGATCAAAGCCAGCGGTGCTTGTTCAGTCATGCTGTCAAATGTTAGTGTTACCCTGGAACAGATGTTCCTGTAATGAAATACAGACACTATATTTAAATAAAAGTTAGATCTGAATTTAGTCCCTATTTGAAGTTGAAAAACTATAAAGTGAACTTGTGGAGTAAATGTGAAAATGTTATTATTGGAAACTTTATTCTCCATATATGTATATTTTTTGCACATTTAGGTGACCTGCTTTAAATACTTTGAAGCCAACTGGTGGTTTGAAGGTTTTGTTTTTGGTGAGCTTCTACTGTGACAGTAGCAGTGTGCTAATGTGTTATCTAATGTGTTATCTAATGTGGTACATCAGAGTTAGCGACCTACAGTAGTGTGGTTCCCGCTACACTTATGCATATCCATAACTTTCAGATGTGGTAATTGTATTGTTTCTTTGGTATTTGTTGCATCACCAACATTCCTTTTATTTACCTGGGTGAAACAACAACTGTACTATATCTTAATGTATGTTAGCACTGTAACTGGTGCATACTAACATCGGTTGTGTGGATGTAAAATGAGGAAAACAGCCATAAATGTATTTTTTGCCCATGCATAGAACAAACAGGGTAAGCCGTAGGGATTGGGTTGTGACACTGCTACTGACCATAGCTAACATCACATTTTTACTGCACCCTGTCAACCAGGTGACTAGTTGAAAAGTCTCTGTACTTTGTACCAAAGTATTGATATCTTTCTGAGAAGCTTCATAGAAAGTTAAGGAAATGACCATTACCAAAAATAAAGCTCTGTCTACCACATTAGCAGCATGCAGACTATATTTGATTAGTTTTAGCTTGTGATTGTATTACTTGAATAACAACCAGCAGTGTAAGACTAAAGTTCATGATTTAAGTCTGAATGATGTTTGAATTACACTGAGGCAAACCACGCATTTGATTTATAACATTACTCTGAATGCTCTTTCTTTCCATCTAGAAAGATGTCTGCTTTTCTTCTGTTGTGTCAGTGTTATTTAGAGTGATGGGAACCAATGAGTAAAGAGAAGTGCTGTTACCTATGATATATTGTGCAGCAGCAGGGCCAAATGAAATAAAAGCATTATTTTTGATGTGTTCTTCCTCAGGGAGTTGTGAGTGAGTTGTTTAAAGTTGCTGTTTTTAAGTTGAGTTTAAAGGGACAGCAGAGATGAGATGTGAATGCCCTGTAGCCTGTTCACCTGTGGCAGAATTTGTGCAAAAGTAAAATAATTGATAAGTAAATGTTACCGTATGCAATTAAGTGATCCAGTTGCTTCTTATATGTTCCAAAAAGCATAATGACACTAGCGATCCCAGCATCTAAAGCTGCTGATGAGCTCACTGAGGAGCGATGTAGGCACAGTGTTCATAACAGACAAGCACTGGTGTTCAAAGGACAGGAAAGACTCAAATGCCAACTTGATAACAAGGGAAACGCTGTCTCACTCCTTTCTGAATCAGTGATTGTGAATTTAGTTTTAGTTTCATAAACTACCATGCAACATACACTACCAGTCAAATGTTTGGACACACGTTTATAAAAATCCGCTGTGTTATCATTGTAAGAGGGTTTCTAATGATCACCTCTCTTTTTAAATTAATACATTTGTACTAGCAAACATAACATGCTAGCAGACAGTACTAATGTTTGCTAATGATAGGATAGCACATTTATTATATTAATATTATTTATGATTAAAAACAGTTTTCAGCTACTGTACATTAGCCATTTACAATATTACAAATGTCTACACTGTATTTCTGATCAATTTGACATAAAAAACTTTTCTTTCAAAAACATGTTAATTTCTATGTGTGTCCAAACTTACATGTGTACATGAAAGATCATTTGTTTTTTATGCCAGGATAATGACTGTGATACAAAAAAGGGACCGTGTAGGCGAGCAACCCGCTGTTACTGTCCATACAAGTGCAAATTAGGCAAAGCACCTTTTTGTGTGTCTCTGTCTCCATAACAACTCCTTTGTTCTTGATGCTTTTGAAACCTGCTCCTGATGATTAAAAGGCAACTTGAAAATTCAGATGCAGCCACACAACAAATAGTAGTGTAGAACTAAACTTTGCAGTGATTTTGCTCAATGAAGACACATCAGCCACAATCAATCAGTACATTTTATTTCAGTTAAAATCTTCATGATAATTGTTGATATAAAGAGATGGACACAACCAGGGCCATAACTAAATTAGCTTGTGCCATTTTGAAAGTTATTAATATCTGCTCATGTGTATTTGTGTTTGTCCAGAGTGTAATATTTTCTGTATTGACATTTAATTTCAGTGGTTGGATTGGATAGGTTATTGGATGTGAAAATTGTCAGATTATTGAGTTATTCATTAACGGAGAAAAGAACATCTGTGAGTAATGACTGTGTTGCAAATGTGATGCCTAGTGTAAACTCAATTCTGTTTGCATTCATTAACATCTTTCTATTGACTTAATCTACCCATTATAGGTTAGTATTCAGTTTCTTCAACTAGGTATGATCTAGACTAATAATGACAGCCTTAAAATATCAGATGTCTTACTTCCCTGCACGCAATTATATTCTATAACATCAGGGCAGGTTAAATTCTTTTAAGAGGTTTTTTGTTTTTAGATGTTGTCAGCGTGGCAAAGTAACAAACATCCAGTGAGTTAAAACTAAATGACAAAAGAGATGTTAGATGTATGATGCATGTTAGCGAAGGGTAATTGCTTGTGTCTTCTCCTTGTAAGTCGTTTGGATAAAAGCGTCTGCCAAGTAAAGTAAAGATGTTGTGTAGTAGAAGTGCAGTTCAGTCTGGCATCTGACGAATTAAAACTGCAACTTTAAAAGATAGCTTATTCAATAAAAAAAAAAGTAAATATAAATGTCCACATTATGCAGTATCTTATTCTGTGTTTTGGATAAGTTTGAGTTATCTAAATCATGTTAAATGGTAATGTTTCAAAGGGACAGTTTATGGCAGTGTTAAACAATTGCTATTGTACCATGTTGTACCAAAGTGTTTTATAGTTCTTACACATGGGACACATGGGAAAGCAGAGGGCAAAACCTACTGTGATACAGTTGGTCGTTCACATTAAAAGTGCCACAAATTAGTTGAGTAACACATAATAAAGAACAGCCAGAGAGAGATTTACAAGATCCAGCTCATTTCTAACCTTTGCACAGCTGACCAATCATGCTACAAATGGGTGTGAATGTTGGCTTGTCTGATGATGTGGGGGCAGGATGTGTGTGACACTGAACATTTGACATGCAAGGAAATAAAGGGAATAAATTTAAAATTTGCTTAAAGGTTCTACTTCCTTTTTTCTGCTTTGTACTGTTTTTTATTCAGTTAATAGTGATCTATTCAATATAGCTTATACAATATGGGTAACATACATTTCTCCACCGTTTTATAATAATCTGTAGCACTCACTGGATCGACTGGTTTTATAGTATTGTTTATTGCATTCCTTTAAATGTAACAGTGACCCCTTAGAAAAGTGCTAATTAGTTAATTTCACCCTTTCCAGAGGATACCAGCTCAAACACCACATTAATAAAATAATATTGCATGGAAACATCCAAATTGTTCATAACGCTGCTGTGGTCAGACTAGTTTCCAACAAAAGATACTAGAAAGCTTCCAAAGCAGATTTCATACTGTGACATAACACTTGTCTATGCTATTATGTCTGAGAACATGCACTACCGAATATGCGTCACTGTTAACCAGACTAATAAGTGCCCACGTAAACACAAGAGCAGCTACTGGCTGTGCAGCCCACCTCTTAGCCCACTCCACCCCCATCACCAACGGAGCTACTAATTGGATGTGGCAGAGAATTGCTGCTCACTTGCCTCGCAGCGACTTGTGCCCTATAACCATAAACAAATCGATCTGACATGTGGTATTAGATTAAATTACCAAGCAGCACAGAGACAGGCAAAAGGATTTGCTTGACCCCCACCTCTCCATCTCACACATACCCTCCCAGACCTGCTGGAGAGCAGAAGGATGTTCAGCCAAGCAACAGGAGATACTGCTGATCCCAAGCTGTGTGAAGCCCGGGTTTCAGACTAGCCTGCAGCTAACCACCTCAACTTGTAGACTTTTATCCGTAAACATGTTACATCCTGATGACAGCAAAACATTCTATTTGTGTCACATATTCCCACCTTGAACACGGTTCTGCTGGAGGTTTCTTCTGTTACAGCATGAGTGTCCAGTCCAGGTCCTCGAGGGCCACTGTCCTGCTTGTATTGCAACCAGCCCTGCACTTATAGCTTCTGACTGGCTGAACACACCTGAACCAGGTAATCAGGAGTAGGTAGGGCAGGAATAGTTGAAAATCCAGCAGGACAGTGGCCCTCAAGGACCAGTGTTGTGTAGAGTCTAACTCTAGTGGGTATGCTGAAGTAGCTGTGAAAGACCCGTAGAGTGATTAAAGTCAAGACTCCCAGGATAAAAGGCAGAGCTTGTTATTGTAGTTTAGTATCATGATTGGAAGTTTTCCATATGCCTTGTGGTGTGTGGTTTATGCTCTGCAATGAGTCAAAAGTATTATAATCTGGACAAAGCAAGTCGATAATAGAATAAAAAATTATGAACAGAAATGAGATTTAAATTAGATCAAACCAGGATTGGACACCCCTACATTAGAGGTAGTTTTTTATCCCCATTGTCACTTAGTGTTGCTCAAAGGAGATTTATTAGATATTTGTATATAATTCTTACTTTGTAAAGGCTCTATGGGAGATTGTTTTGTTGTGATTTAGCAATATAAAAATTACATTTTATTAAATTCAATAAATTCATATTTTTTTTAGTAGGTCTGTACAAGAGCTATGTACAACTTTACTGAAGAATAAATAACAAATATTTATTTTAGAATGACATAATGACATTCTAAAAATGTCATTATGTCATTATTATCTTGCAAATGCAAGAGTTTGGTTAGAGCAACATTCTCTAAACACACTACTTGGCCACAGACCTCAATTTATAAATCTTCACACATGCCTTAATATTTCTGCACGGCAAGGGGATTTTTAAAAAGTTTATTAGCTTATCAACATTTCAAGGCTTGTGTTTAAGGCCTTTGACAGTTCACTTTGGTAACACCAGATAAGAAGTATATTCCCCCTCTGGCATTTAATTGTATGTTTCAACAGTTTCTTACTTTCAGAACTCACACAGCGGGGTGGCAATCGATGTGAGCTTCAGTCAAAGTCCAACAAAATTAAATCAGTAGGTGGTCCATCATGATGAAGACCAGATAGTCAAAAACATTTAGTGAATAAAATGTGGTGTGCTGAAGAAGAGTTGTGCGATGTGATTTAAATTTTGATTAAATTCTTAACAATTTTTTTTACTTTTGGGACTCAAAGCTCATTTAATTAATTTTTCAATTCCAGTCTGTCTTTATTTGACTTTCAGTTTGTTTTCCTGATTTCTGATTAAAGTTATCAGTTCATAGTTATTTATGCAAACAATTATTGAGCATTCTTGTGGAGCCAGTATTTATGTTTGTTTTTACCTATCACTGGGTTTCAGGCCTTGCCGTTAAAAATCTCCTCTGTCCCATGACAGATGCCGCTGTTTTCTACCCTTAACCCTGTGGACCTTCAAACCTAACACACTTTAAATCTACTGAATCAGCTAAACACATTCAGACTGTCAACTTTTGTATATATATTTTTTTTACTATGTTAGTCTTAGCTGATGTTGCTGGCCCCATATATCCTGGGTTTGTGACCCCTACTTCATCCAAGCAAAAAAACAGCCATTTGTTGGCAGGACCTGGCCCTAAATTTTCATTGTATTTTCATCACAGAGCTTGTTAAACTACAATGGATTGGCAACATTCTGGCTTCTGGTTTCTGGGGGTTAACCCCCCAAAATATAGAAAAAAATAAAAAATAAAAATTTCAGCCATTCACATGTTGTTCTAGGAGGCTTATGATGCCTAAATCCGTGTTTTTTTTTTTATTTCGACATTTTAGTAACTTTTGGGGAAGATGTTGTAAAAATGCAACGCTGGGCCTGTAGGGTAGCAGAATTTCAATGAATTTCAATGATATCACTCCCACTCTGAACACATGTTTAATTAAAAGTTTATTTGTCCTTTACTGCTTATAAAGGCCCACAGTATCTTCACAATAACAATATTTTAATTGAAAAAAGGTGATTTGTTTATGATCA
This sequence comes from Ctenopoma multispine, assembly GCA_034779795.1. Classification (NCBI taxonomy): domain Eukaryota; kingdom Metazoa; phylum Chordata; class Actinopteri; order Anabantiformes; family Anabantidae; genus Ctenopoma; species Ctenopoma multispine. Next base: position 816,630 of record JAUYWH010000007.1, on the reverse strand, counting down.
ATTTAGTACAAAAATTGATTATCATATTCAAAGAACACTGGATCCAGTGTGCAAACCATGAAGGGAAAAAACAAAATGTGCTTGTTTTATTTCTTGATTGATTCAATTATGGTAGTCCCAAAAGCAGTTATTTTGCTCTGAAAAGCAGAG
>JAUYWH010000007.1:789418-802380 GCA_034779795.1 Ctenopoma multispine | reverse complement strand
TATATATGTGTGTGTATGTATATATGTGTGTATGTATATATGTATATATGTGTGTGTATATATATGTGTATATATATGTATATATATATATGTATATATGTGTATATATACGTATATATATATATATGTATATATATGTGTGTATGTATATATATATGTGTGTGTGTGTATATATATATATTACATTACATTATTTGTCTTTCCCACAAAAAAGCAATTAAACATAATAAAAAAATATGAGGTTAATGTTTCCCGTAGCAACACTGCAAGACGCAGAGCGTTCTGTTTTTTTAAGAACAGGGAAGATATTGTGTAAGCATCTGCAAAGTAATTGAAGCCAAGGGCTGAGATGGACAGGCTGATTACAGTGTGTCCGGTCCCACATTTCCCCATCATGGCAAATCATTCTGCTGTCTTCCATCGCCTGGTGCAGGCAAAGCATTTGTGAATTAATGTTACCAAATTCAAAAAAGTGCACATTCTTTGTAAAAAAGCACAAAAACAAACAAAAAAACCCCATTTGCAGTGACACCAGCACTGAATGAAATATGTAGTGCTTGTAATGCACTGAGAAGCCTTCTGTCACATAATGTTTTATTGTGGGCTTTTTGGAGAAGAAAACAGCTTTTTCGGAGCTTAGAATATTTACTAGAAGATATGGAGTTACTACATGTAAGAAGAAATAACATCCAGCCAGTGACATACATATGACATAGGAACACATACGTGTGGAGTACATATAACTCGAAAAGACAGTTTAGAGATTGTGTCTTAGAAAATGCTCAGACCAATACAACTGATTCAATATTTATGGATGAACCCTTCTGGCTTTGTATAATCAAGATAATATTTTCAACATACAAAGCACTGTAAAGTCAAGTAGAGTTTTTCACAGCCATCACTTGAGCAATTCTGAGGAAATCAAAAACTATTACACATAACATAACATCATGAACATTATAGTAGTATAAACACACAGAACATTACAGGAATTTCTGGAAAAAGTACAAAAACACATCAGTTGTTTTTTTGAGAACCAGAACTGCATCAGAGGCTGACATATCATTCAATTTATCCATCCATTACATTTTTTCTTAAAATATTATTAACCTTCCAAAAAAGAATTAAACTGTGGCCTTAATATAACAAATTAAATCATGCTAAGTTGCCCAGTCTTTTTTTTTTTTATCAGTCTTCTTGAAAAACTAAAAACATGCTCATGTGGTTTCCTATGAACAGTCCATTATATGATATAACAGAACCTTCTAATAGAATGAAAAATGAACTGCAAAATGTTGCATATAAAAAAAAAAGTGTGGACCTTATTGTATAAACAGGTTTGTATCTATTGTGTCTGACTGCGTATGTGTGTATTGTTAAACTGTGCCGATTTGTTACAGGTGGACTCAAACAGGACACACATGACCACATCAAAGAGTCTGACTAATTTCATAAATAATTTTTAGCATTCTTGATTTATAATATATGTGCAAGATTTCAAAAATCATGTTTTGACTTCATCGTCACAGATTATTAGGTGCAGAGTGATGGGCAAAACAGCCATTTTAACTGGTCAAAAATAAAATCTATTATGCTCTTAAATGTTCCATACTTTCTGAAGTCACTGAACTTTTGTTACTCTTTTTGTTGTTCAGGCTACTGTGTCAATGATGTTGGCTCTGCAGATTGTGATTAACCCACTGAAATATTTAAAGAGATTAACTATTTAAAATAGCTGCAAAGGCCATTATAAAAGACACTGTTTCCTTATCCAGTTCCAAGGACAGACGTGTCATATGCTGTACAGGTAATGTACAAGTATAAAGCCCCTTCACGCAAATGTGCAACATTGGCAAAATAATTTTTGATTATTTTTGACTTAACTCTAAATTAAAAACAATATGTGTTCCAATATTGATCTTATGGTAAAAATCCAGTCTCAGGCCCTTGTCATCTGATCTGACATTATAAGAAATAATTTAAACGGATAATCACTGTATCTGCTGATGGTCGTCTATAAAAAAGTCTTCCAACATGTTGGATAATAAGCTTATTCACCTATAAGCTTATTGTACTAGCAGAGTCTTTGATGTTGATGATGATGATCAGATTGGCCCCATGTTTCAAATCTCCACATCATGATCTAAATGTGGAACTGAGACCATCAGCTTTTTATTCTTATTCCTATCAGATTGCCACAAACACATTTAACATATTAATTACTGAGCTTTAGAGGTTCTGGTAGGTGGAATGTGTTCCCCCTCGACAGAGACAAGTTCCCCCCTGCTTCAGGTTAGTATGACAGTCAAAACAGGTGTCAGTCTGCTCTTTTAACTCTCAGTAAGAGAGCGAATAAGACAGACGTCAACTGTTCCTATCTATCACATGTGACCAAGAATCTTTCCATGGGAATGAGATACATGTGTGAGTAACACTAGTAATGATGGCTCAGGGCATAACTACACAAAAAGTGGCAAAGTCAGCAGGAAATGCTAAAACCCCTGGCAAGATCCATCAAGCTGTCAGTCAATGTGCAGTTTCCTGCTGCTTTCACTGTTAATGTTTTGGCTCATGATACAAATCAGGGCATAAGCTACATTTCTGAAAATAATAAGCTGCACATTAAAAATATGAGTCAGATATAATTTGTTATGATGTCAAAAGTTTGTACTTCCAGGTAACTCTTCATATACATCAGCCAGAATATTAAAACCTGGTCAGTAACAAAAGTTGTCAAAGTAAGGACAACTGGTGAACCGTTGACGGGTCATGGATGCCCAGTACTCACTGATAAGTCAGGAGTGAAGGTAACTTTCCTGGTTCCACACAAGAGCTATTGTTGCTGAAAAATTATTAGCTGGCTGTGATTGACAGGTGTGCCAGTGCAGTGAACCATCTTGCAGGAAATTGGAAGAATACATTTAATATAAGCATTTAACACCTATGGGTTTCTTCTGAAATGTGAAAATGTAAACAGCTGTTTCTCTATGTTCATAACATGTCCGTTTTTGCACATTTATACGTTTGTTTTGCAAATTTATTTTGAAATGTAGTAACCGATGATGAAAATGTGAAAACAGTTTTATTTTTTAATTTAATAAAAATCTGAGATGAAGTCACATTTTCTTCAGGCCACTGTTGTTGTTGTGTTGTCATCCTTTCATCACTTCTAACCAGCCACCTGCTGGTTGGAAGTAAGCATGGTGCTGCACCAGCTGTGCCTTAGGGATGGCATTAGCCAGATGATGAGCAGTGTCGAAGGTCTGCTTGATAGAACTTTACTGAGACGGTTGTCTTTCTGACAGGTTCTGCCATTTCAGCAGAGAACTTTTCAAGATCAATTAGAGTGACCATTGGATTGCTGGTCACCTCTGTGATTTTTTTGGCATTATAGCCTTAATTAGATATATCAACATGGCAAACCATGTTGCCAATGATATTTTTTGCAAAGTCAAACACAAATAGACATTTTAGCTGGAATGTATATGCAACCCTGCTCAGCTGAAATATAAATGTCTCCTAAAAAGAGTTATTTCATGGTTATGAGACTGCATCCAGACATATTGCTAAATTGGGTGCATGTCTGTTAAGGACATTTATTTTGATATCGCGACCAATTTGTATATAATGAGCAATGAAGGTCCCACAACAAATGTGGAGCTAGTGTTGAACATTTTGTTGAATATACTGTACCATTTATTTAAATAAGACACATACTACAAATCTAAATTCTAAAGGTATGCATATGATATGAAACTTGTTTCTTTCAGGTGTTTGGATACAGTTACAGTAATTTTCATGGAAATGGGGCAGAGAGATTCTATTACTTTTTTTCAGGAGCGTTATTAATTGGCAGGATTTTAATGTTACTCAAAGATGGACAAATGTATTATTATGTATATAGTTTAATGCTTTTATTCTCATATTTCCTATATTAAGTAACTGCTCAACATTTCACATTGATTGCATTGTAGGTCAAACAATAAAAGGCATGAAGTACAGAGTTTTGTTGTCTGTAGATTAAGATAAGTAATAAGAAAAAGGAAGTGACTGAAATTACATTATTTCTATTAAAAAAAAAGGAAGTATGACATGACTCTATTCCTGTACTGATGGAATACCTGCTGTCGAATATACCAGTTGTTACGATATAATTAGTATTTTGGTGCATATTACAAACAGAAACTTTAACGTATCTTTACATATGATGATGCCAGAATGCAAAAACATAAAATAGGTTATGCTGTTTAGGAGAATATCACCTATTTATTTTAGATTATATTTCTCTTTTTTTATATGGCTGAGGTTCCGTACAATGACAAGGAAAAAGACCTCTTCTTCTTAGGCCATAAAACTTTTCCTAAATAGAAACTTGAAAAACAGTTAACAATGCCCCGGACTGATTAGCTGCCCCACTTCAACAACAGAAGACTGAGTCATAACAGTATAATGTGTGTAGTATTGTATGGGGTTTTACAGGGTTATTCAAAAAGAATGAACCAATTTCAAAGCCCTATTTCTCAGTCCCCTTAGCAATGGATTTGTGAGAAAAGGGACCCAAGACCTTGCTCTCTGTGTTTGGCCTCTGAGGTCCCCAGACCTCACTCCGTGTGACTTTTTCCTGTGGGGATATGTTAAAGATGTCCTTTTTCCACTATTACCCACTAACCTGGATGACCTTAAACATTGAATAACAACAGTACAATACAGTAAGCAGCTCAGTAGATCGGCATATGCTTTGACGCATTTTAGAGGATTTTAAATTCATAATTTTTAACTAAAGTACTTTTACTTAATAAAAAATAACCCTGTACTGTAACAGTCTGGTGTCACTTGCATGTACTGTAATTTTATCAAGGTAAACAGTGATAAGCCATGCATAATGGCACTATGCACTGCTGTGGCACTTTTCAAATCATTATATTATTAAAAACCTGAAGTGGTTTATTTATAGTAGAATTTGAAACTGATTTACTAAAGGTTTACATGTAGAAAACATGCAAACTTATTTATCTTTGATATCATCAAAGTGGGGTGTTTTTGCATAAAATACATGGAGGAAAATTAAGCACATGTAATGTGATTTGTCAAGCATGAAAGTGATTGCGTCTGCATTTGATACATTTGAAAAGCAGGTGCAATCAGATGCACACAGACGGTTGCTGTTATTCCAGTGTGGAGGAGGCATAGGAGAAATGAAAGAATGCACTGAGAATGCATGTTTACTTCTTGTGTTAACATATTTGGAATGGAATAAGTAAAAATAATACAAACATATGTGTCTGTCGACTGAATTTTGGAACCGTTTGGGGGAGTTATGTGCTGATTCAAACTCACATTCACAAGAAGGAGCCACACAGTACCCGTCAGCCAAAACAGCTTGCATCTCTGTGTTTCCTTGTGTCCTGGTTGTTCCAATGTACTGTAGCTGTCTCACAAATTCCTGAGATTCTTGTTACGGAGGATGGGCCATTACAAATTGTTTCTGTGCAGTCAGAATTCATTTTTATGTGGTTGCTAGCTTCCAGAGAATTATTGAAGCACTCGTTATTTGCACTTGTTTTCAATCATGCAATTTTGCTTGAGATGTGATAAAATTAAAAGTATTGAATGCTAAGGAGATGGCAATTTGACTTCTTTTTCCCTGCTGTTTGGCCTTTATGCGTTTTTTAATTTAGCCGTGTCTTAAAAGCTGTTTCATGTGCCAATGCACGTGTGCCAGTTTAGAACATGCTGGGATGGCAGTAGTAAACGTGGTAAACGCTGCTGCTGTATGGTGACAAAAACGCAGTCCATCTGTTTACACTCTGTGCTGCTGTTCTGACAATGTGTCCTCCCAGCCTAAAACGTACAAAACATCAAACAGAGATGTACTGTAACCTCTTTGATGTTCAATAAGAAAAGGCTGTCTTTAACCATAGAAAAAGACTGACTATTGTTGAAACACTGGTCATATCAATAAATTATGGAAGTGTTCGGCTAGTAGCCATCATTAGTAGTACTCCATGGTACAAACCACCACCACCGAAATGCACAATTTTCAAGATTGCGCACACATTTTATTAACTTAAATGTAACTAACTTAAAAGCAAAGTGTCAGCAGATTGAAGCTGGGCCACAAACAAATGTGTCTAAAACATGATTTCCACCAAACTACAACAAGATATGCATTTGTGAGGAAATTAAAATCAAACTGTCCAGAAATTAGCAATCTGCTCCCCACACAACTGAACTAGCAAAGTTGTGGTGATCTGTACTTTTGGAATTGCAAACAAGGACCATAGACTCAGCCTATATATCTCCCTGGAGTTTACAAAAACATCTTGACATACCACACAATTACCCAATATACTAACAACTTGCACAAAAAATGTGGTAGTATCATGGACATATACAGTAAAAGGCAAAACTGAACTTTTTAATGGCTGACACATGAACAGATTTGTTTCCAAAAGAAACCACCAAAGCTTACTTGTTGCCCAGCACCCCCCTACTGTCTAAAAGTTAGATTTTAGTTGTGTTTTGACACATTTCTCAATTTAATAAGGCTGTTGGCTAAAGAAATCTCTCTCACACAATGCGCTTGCAACCAAAGATCCAGAAAACCCTTGATTTGCTCCAGTACAACTACTAAGAGGACACTGAACAGTGATGACAGAACACAGGACATTCACATATCATGGCTGTTTGTTTCATTGTTGTTTTTTTCTTGTGTTACTTTTTTGTACAACAAAATATATCCTCTGAAGGCTTAACCTGTATCACTGGTGTCCTGTTAATCATAGTCATCATATTCTGGATCCATGTTTTCTCCCTGATAATATGTCCCCTGTGTGGAGTAGGACCTCGTCTTCATTGAACAGTTGGTGTCCATCAAAATTGCCTGAAAACACAATTGTTGGAAAGCACTTGAATAAAAGATATTTTTGTTGATGAGTTAAATACAGAATTACACCTTCAGCTCATCCCCCAAATTTGACTTCTAAAGGAGCTCTGAGTGTAGTTATCAAAATCATTCTATCCTAATATATTTGACAAGGTTCAGGATAAATCAAAGCCACGTTGAAACATCACATACAGTTATTTCTTATTCCATTAAGCCCCCATGTGTGAAATTTGAAAATAACAATGCACATGCAAGTAACAAATTTGGCTCTATTATTGTATGTTATGCTGCAGGGGATGTAATTCAATCAAGTTCAATCAAGAATTGGGACCCGAGGGTTCCAGTCCACATTGGACAAAATTTTAGTAATCGTGTTTGGATTAAGTTAGGCTATGGTCACACAGATCAAACTTTAGGCTAAAGTGGTGTAATTGCACTTCACATCAAATGTTTCACTTGTAAATAATTAATAATAAAATAATAAATAAATGCTTAGTGAAAAAGTGTAAAATGGTTGAGAACAAACTGACAAATCCTGGCAGAGGCAAACTGTAGGGATAAGCCAGTGGTCATAAAAGTAATAGTGAAAAGAAGAGATGAATGATACAGATGCTGTGTGGAGATGGGTGAGTGAACTGCAGAATGAGAGTCACTAACTAGGAAGGTGGAGATTTGCAGTTCATGAATGTCCAGTGATGCTGAAGATAATTTATAGTCATAGTAAAACATGACATACTATGTGTTTCCGTGAAGCTGTATTCATTTTTATGTTTTACAAGGTTGTGTAAACCAAAATAAGCACATAGGCCATGCATTGCCTTTTAGATTCCACTATCTTTTTCTCAGGAGTTCCAACATTGCATGCAGTAGCCATTAGCCATGTCATATACAGAAGTCAGGTTTTAACTAGATAATACAGTAGATGCAGCCAAAATCTAAAACTGAAAGAACTTGTCAGTTAGTCAGTTTAGTGGGTTATCCATGTTTCCAGTGCCATCAATCTGTCTCACTAAACTATTAGTTATATTATAATAATTACATTTAAACTAAACCCCTCATTTATGTTATTTCTCTCTAATTGGATTTCAGTCAGATAGTCATCTGCAATTATTGATATTAATGGTCTTTTCTGTTTCCTTTTATGGCAGCAGTAGCAGAAATGTTTTAGATGTATCACATATTCAGAATAACTTTTTAATCAGCTCAGTGACACCAGACAACCTCAGATGATTCAGCTGAACTTTCCTCATGGTTTACGATCCAGATCTTGAAATTGACATTCCATTTACCTAATATGACATTTTTTGATTCAATTTTTCATACATCAGTTTCAGGCTTTCTGGAACCTTGTGTCACAGTAATAAAAAGGCAATATGAAAAATTAAAAAACTGTACTGAAGTGTGTTTTGTAGCTTACAATTTTCTCTTCCTGTCCTGGTGGATTCCTAAGGAAGAGACAAAGAGGAGCGAAGAAAATGTCCACTATCCCAATTAAGGTCATTAGCCAGGGGAAGCCAATACTTTCAGCTATGGATCCTCCAATAGATGGACCTACATCATTAGAGGACAGATCACAAACTGAATTAGTTTGGCTAAGTGAATCACTTTTTACTTGACACTGACAAGATGCACTGCATTGGTAACAACAAAAAAATATTACAGTAGATACATGGTATAGACCTAGTAAGATCACTGGTAATTTCTGTATAATAACCATGAATCAGGGATGTAAAAAGCAGCTGTTTCTGGTTACCTATGTTATGTTAAACTTAACATCAAAGGCACCCAACAATATAATGGCTGCGGTATGTATTTGTAGTATCAGCTGGTTTTTGTGCTTCTGGCTGCTGCTCACCTAAAGCAAATCCCATGCAGAAAGCCACATCTGCAATGGCGTACACACTTCCATAAACAGACACATGTCGAAGGTCCACCAGGTATCCCATTATAGGCATCATAGAGGAATCCACCATGCCTTTATCACGTCACAAACAATTGAGATTTTACACATTCATTAGAGAGCATTTTGTACTACTGGTTCTGTTTGTTTGGCACAATATTACATTTTGCAGACTTACCGATAGCAAAGCCGACACCAAAGTTTGGAACAATCAGACCATAAATGTCTGTAGCAAATGGAACCTAGAACAGATATATCATTAAATGTAATTTATTTCATTTTAATGGGTGCCTAATTATTAAATTGTATTGTGAAAGAAAGAAAGTAACTAGCTGCCTTCTGATTTTCTCTCTAAAGTCATTGTAAAGTCAGACTCCCTCTGACAGAATGAGATTTGCAGAATAACGAGATTTCTGGCTCTGCAAGCCCAGTGGGAAAATCTCAGTGATTTGGACACTGTGGAGGTTTTTCTAAGACTAAGAACAACGCTAGTTCTAACCTAAATGATTGAATTGATGAATGATGAATTCTAACCTTTTACACCAAGTGTAAATACTACAGCACTTTAAAATCCACATTCAGTGGATCTACCAACCTCTTTAGAGTTTGGTTTAATTTAAACCAATCAATTGTTACTGACCAAAGTAAAGAGATATTCTATAGGTGATAAATGAAAACACATTAATGGTGTAGTTGTCTCCATACTTACACATATTACACTGATTCCAACAACCATCATTCCAATAAGAGCACAAAGCCATCTGTAAGGGAGAGTATATTTGATCAGTCTTATCTAATCTAAAACACTTTTACTTACTTTATGCTGAACATAAATAATCATGATAAACTGTAAATCATAGGTAAACACAGTTATGTAAACCCTATCTTGGTGGTTATGAACCGTTGCTGCTCTTGCAGGTTCGGGTGTTCGTGCATAGATCAGTGGCTAGTGTTAGTGCTGCTATGGCAGCCGTAGTTGGTGCTGTTTTGAGTGCACCTGCAGAGTTTGATATTCAATGTATCTGAAATCCTCTCAGGCTAACCATGGCAGCTAACATGAGATGGTGAAACTTGGGAATCAGCCAGTATCTAAACACACATTCACCTGAAGGTTTGGGACTATACTACACTCAGCTTCACAGTGGTATATCTGTAACATATATACAATAACTAATAACAACACTGACTTAAAGATTGGATAGAGATCCTGAGTGTAATGTAATGTAGTAAAGATTCTTCTTGGAGGTTAATAATGTCCTTTAGCCACAGCAGTCAGGCTTTAAACCTGCTGAAGCTTCTGTTGTGAATAATATTGTTAATTCTCTCTCTCTGGTAAAGTTCAAATCGGTGTTGGAGATGGTTTCAAATCAAGTTCCCAGATTGTTAATTGAGGTGTTCCACAAGGATCAACAGTAGGTAGACTACTTTTCACTCCTTATGTGAATAATGCTTATGTTCCAACTCAGCACTCTATATACAGTATATATGCCAATGATGCCATAATGTATGCCACTGATCCCACCCTGATGCCCGTTACAGACTGTAGACCTCCCTGTTTCAATTAAAAAGCTGTTCTAAATTTCAGAAGAACACAACCCTGATGGTTCTAATCCAACCCATGTTCAAAATGGAGTCCAGTATAATTACAACTACTTTGGAATTTAGTTGGAGAGCAGACTGTCCTGCAAAACTCCTGTTAATGCTGCTGCTACTACTACTGCCCTCGAACAATATCTACCACAGTGCCCTTGGGCTAATTGATCAAAATGTATTCATCACAAAATGTCTAACAAGCTCATCACTGTAAGCTAAGTAAACAACATAGCACAACATGACTAAAGGGCATTCGAATACCTGACGAGATGATAAGATGACCATATCTTCATCTCTTAGGTATCTAAGTTGGTGAGATTATTAACATACTCGTTTGAGTTTGTTACATCATCACTGGTGTTCATCAACTTTTCTCCATTCATGCTCAGGGTGTGTCGTCATACTTTGTCGTAGAAACGTCATTCAAACCTTAAATGACACTACGGACACTTTCAGCTGTTTCCCTGTACAACAGCTTCTTTATATCTTTTATACTTTTTGAATTTGAGCAGTTTTAGTTTTGGTGAGTGATTAAAATCTGGAAATTTCCTCATTCATTTCTATGGGCGGAATCTTGGTTCTGTTAGAGTGGTGATATCACCAACCAATAACTCTAGTTCAGTCAAGTTTTATCTCTCATAAACAAAACAGTTTATACTTAAAACGGAGGAGCAATTTTCGAAATGTGTGGCCAAATGTCAAGCTGCCTAAGTCTTTTATTAAATCCATTGTTTCTAAGTTTAAAAAATTGTCTTCCAAATCAGAGATGACGTGTATTTGTAGATTACCACCAAACCATCATTTTTTGAATTTCATTACAAAAAGACATGAACATAGAGGGAAACTTGTCCTCTTTCCTATGCCTTTCATAGTGACAGAATTTACAGTTTTTGAATGCCGAAGCCAACTGTCATCACTTCTCCTGTGTTAAAAAACATAAATGAAGTGCAGGTGTGTCTGTGTGTTTTCCTAACTGCCACTTTCTGTAAGACCATGGCAACATAAAGCACCATGCTAACTCCTGCTCTTAGCATGGAGGCTTTATCAAAATGGCTCCCAGGTTCAGTGGTATTACTTCTACACACATGAACCACACAGGATCATTAAGGTTGTGGCCTGGTAGCTCAATGGGATAAAAGCCAGACTGGGATACAGAAGGTCACAGGAATAAATCCCAGCCCAGACTCCTAGTCCATACCAGGTGTGTCCTTGAACACACCTGGTATGGACTAGGATTATATTATATTCCAAGACACTCAGCACTGGCTCCTTGTAAGTCGCTTTGGGTAAAAGCGTCTGCCAAGCAAAGTAAAGTAAAGGTTAGTTGGCATTTTGAGTTACCAAATCACCAAAAACCACACAAGATGCCCCACAGGACAGACTGTGGATTCCTATAAGACATGTTATACATTAAAACTACCAGCTCAGTCAGGTGATGGTCCCTGTTATGATTAAATTGGCATTTTGAGTTAGCATGGCAATGAGGGGTTGTAAATCGCTATAAACCAAACAGTATGCGCTCACAGGACAGACTGTGGATTCCTACCACACATATTATACATCAACACGCCCGTCTTGATCATGACACCTCCCCTCTTGTGGTTAGTTGGCATTTTCAGTAACCATGGCAACGTATATCGCTAAAAATCACACAGTATGAGCTCACAAGACAGACAGTGGATTCCTATGACACACATAAAACATCAAAACGACTGTCTCAGTCACCAGTTGAATCCTATTATGATTTTGAGTTACCATGACAATGTAAATCACCATAAACCAGATATAATTAACCCACAGGACAGACTGTGATTTTCTACTGCACATATTGTACATCAAAACGACCGTCTTGGTCATGACATGTCCCCTATTGAAGTTAGTTGGCATTTTGAGTTACCATGGCAACATAAATCGCCAAAAACTAAACACGAGATTCCCACAGCACAGACTGTGGATATCTACCACACATATTAAACAGTCAAAACGACCAACTCCATCATGACATGCCCCCTTTTGTAGTTAATTGGCATTCTGAGTTACCATGGCACTTTAAATTGCCAAAATGAGATGTCCCATAGGACAGATTGTGGATTCTTACTACGCATATTATAAATCAAAATGACCAGCTCTGCAAATCCTACTTTCTTATTGGCGCAATGGCTGTAAGCTTCAGAGGCGCAAAGTTTCCCCAAGAACTTTCTAGTTCTAATTACTGTCTTGCTCTGATTTTTTTCTTGGCTCTCTGTTCCCTCTCTCCTTTGGTTTAGCCCACTGTCTGTGAAGAGCAACTGGACTTTTCGCTCTGCATCCACAGAGCTTTTTCAAACTGAGGGAAGTTGGTTAGTGACCACAAATTTATCCTCCAGGTTGGTTTCACCTCAACCTGACTTGAATAGGCTCGTTAAGTGAAACAAAGGCAGGGGAGGGGTATAGGTAGATGTAACAGCCCCACCCCTGGCAGTTACTCCTGCCCCCATTAAGTGTGGCCAACCTGGTGAACGTGTGGATTGGGCCTGATTTTCCTGGGGATGGATGAAAGGGCAGCATGGTAGGTTGAAGATAAGTTATGTCTGAGGCCTCCAC
>JAUYWH010000007.1:768419-783221 GCA_034779795.1 Ctenopoma multispine | reverse complement strand
ACCCCAACCGGTCGAGGCAGATGGCCGCCCACCATGAGCCTGGTTCTGCTGGAGGTTTCTACCGTTAAAGGGAGTTTGTCCTCGCCTAGTGCTGCTCAAGTGGGACTGTTGGGTTTTCTACAAATATGTTCTTTCTTGTATGTCATCTTGAGATGACTTATGTTGTGAATTGGTGCTATATAAATAAAGTTGAATTGAATTGAATTGAACTCAGTTGAATTGACTGACACTGCTCCTTTTATTCACAGTGGTATGAATTATGAAGTATAAATACAAGATTAAAACAATGATCCGTATGTAACATCTCTAAAAGCTACATGAAAATGACAGCGCCTCCAGAGGAAAACTATGTCAGACATGTTACGAAGAATGACCAGAAACCTCCTGTTTTTCTTCTACAGTTCTGTCTGCTTGTTATCTGTGCTAATATGTTAGATCTAATGTGTCATCCAAGAGGCAACAGAATATTTCTTCTCTCTTTTCTCATTAAGGAGTCATTAACAAGCATTAAAAAATGTATCTAATGACTTCACTGAAGCATCTGACCCCAACCATCTTACCACATTAGTTACAGACATTTGCGGGCGTACACTGCAATTTTCAATGATCCAGTGTTTTTCAAAACACTGCATTTGATTATTGTCAATTTTTGGTTAAATTCAATTTTAGAACTTGAAGGGTCCTGTATGCTGTCACTGACTGTTCTTATTTGTTTGGCTAAATAACATGCCCTGTACAGCAAGAAGAATCAATCTACCATTTAACAAAATCCATAAATATATTGTTAAAAGTCATTCACCATCTCTAGCTGCACACTGCTCACATTTTTTATCTGTTTAAGAAACATGCAATAAAGTACTGCAAATGTTCTGCAGCTGTAAAGGTCAACATAATGAAGTGAGATAACCTTCAGGAAGCGAATTATCAGGTAAACAAACTCACCTCTGGTTCAACTTTGGTGGGCTGAAGAACAAAGAGCTGTAGAGCTGAAGACACACAGTGAGTCAGTTTAAAGGAATTCTTTGCTATCTGAAGGATGCGATACTGTGAGCAATGCTAAGCTCCCACATGATTCATTATGACTATAGTTAGTTTGGTGTTAAAAAACATGTAGCTGTACCTCCATCAAACAAAGCCAAGAAGGCCAGTATAAGGAAGGGAGCGGTCTTCCCAACAAACTCATACATCACACTGCCGAATGGTGGTCCAACTATGGAGAGAAAACACTGGATGGTCAGAGGTGGTTACTGAAACTTTTCTCCCAACATCACATCTCAGTTTGCAACAGTTATGTTTGCTTTACATGTTATATGGATGTGTTAATATTTGTTGGTCAAAATCATTTTAATCAAACTCATCATCATTTGATGTGAAGATAATTGTATTCGTTTATACTTATCAGTTGAAAAATGGAATGAAGGGTTAGTATGACTGTGTCACCGTTTTATAGTGTGTTATTTTTTAATTCATATTTACAGAATGCAAATAGGTAAAAGCTACAGCAATTAATTCATCCAGTACTGGAACCACTTCCTGTTCTGAACAGATTGGGGTGTGTTTAGCTAGGAATTAATCTTGTGCAACTTTAGGACATGTCTCATGGCTACCATACATATAAGGAAATTAAGCACATACATCTTTTATGTCTGATTTTTGCAGTATAATTTGACACAGAAAAATAAGTACACTAATATTTCTAATGTAGTATGCCGCTTTACAAAAGCATTCGTTGGTTGTACTATGTATGTGTGCATACATAAAACTCCCAGTGCCAGTCCTCCTAAGGCAATCCCAATGGCATGACCTCTCTCCTCATCATCTGTGTACACACTAGCAAGCATTCCCATCCCTGGAAACACACAGTTATATAAATACAAATACCACATAGAGATTTTTCACACAGACATAGAAGTTACTGAAACAAGCTGGAAAAGTGTTATAGAGTACATACTATTTGTTATTCACATTAACCATGTTGACACTAATGGCTGAGATCTGTAGTATCATGATTACAATGACTTTCATAGTTAAACAAAATAACTGTAGACACTCAGATTCATGTTTACAGATCAAACTAGGTAGAATTAGTTCACGCTGACATAGAAAAGACAGTACAATATTACTCATGGGTTCTTTTATTATTTCCATTATGGTCCATTTGTACAAATATGTCAAATGTAATTTGAAATTGGTAATTCACTGGTGTTGACTGACAAATTTAATGCTGCCTCACGCAAAAGCATGTTTAAATGCACTTTACCTACAGTAGCAATAACAATATTTGCCCAATTTCTTTCACTTTTCACTGTTTAAGAATAGTCTGTGTGAGAGTGAGTCTCAATAAGACCCTGCTTATACTTTAATGCCATTAAGAAAGTCACTTGTGTCTTTCCTGGAAACCCCACAATCCATTGGTTGGACAGTCACCTCTTACTTAGCCTGGCAACACGCAGACAGCAAACAAACAACCTACAATACAGCACTAATTTAAATGACCAGGCTTAGTATTTTAACAAAAGTGTAAATAATCATACTCATACTTCATGTTTTCAGAAACACTAGATCATTTATTAGATTGTCTGAATATGAGCATCATATGGACATGGACAGGAGGGGGCCTTACCAGCTACAGATGAGCAGGAGGAGCCCACACCTTGGAGTGATCTAGCCAGAAACAGCAGAGCGTAGCTCGATGAGAAGGCGAACACTTCACAGTGAGAACAACAAAAATATGGAAAAAGAATCATTAGACAAGATAGAAGGCATTCAGATTTTCTGACAACAAACATGTTGGGTGGCACTTACTGATAGTAGAGATGAACATGATACAGAAGCCAACGAATATGGGAAGCTGGTATCCTATTCTATAGGGAAAATAGGAAGGCATCAGTACAGTAATCATATAATTGTTTGAGTCTACATTTATATAATGTATGACATAAAAAGCTGAAATGAATTCCTTTAAGTCAACTGCTTCTTTCTAAAGCAGACCAACAACAAATTCAATGTCTAATCACTCCGGAGCCGCACTTAAGGTGCTGACAGGAGTGGCCAGTGGGAAGATATTCCATGAAAATAACATAACATAACATAAAATAATCCACCTTCGATTTCAAAACATTGTTTCTATGGTCAACCAGGACAAATATGAAAAATGTGGATTGTGTCCAGTTCTGCACAAGGTGTCAAACTACCTGAAATATAAAAACCTTATAGGGCCATATGAAACCATGAAATATGAAAAGGTAAGTGTCATGAAACACCATCAACACAAGAATTTGAAGATATTCTTCAACATTTTGCCAGTTACTGGGGGAGGAGGACATCTGTTTTTATTAAAAGGCTAAAAGCTCCTATACACATCAGAGATGTATTCTCACAGTTACCTGACATGCTTGACTTGCCTTGTATTGTCCTCTGTCAAAAGGGAAGGTGACTAAGAACCAGTAATGGGACTGTGTGCTTTGCTTCAATTACAGCATATCTGAATGCCAATCTGTGACACTAAATACTGGCTAAGAGGTGAATACCAGAGGCATGTATTTCATATTTCATATTCAGAATGGCTGTGTTGACGTATTTTGTTTCATGAGATTTCACACACAAATTAACAAACTACTGACAACTTCTCACAACCAAAAAATCTCACAAGCAGTTTTACAGTATATTGATTGAAGCCAACAAACAAACTCTTGGTTGATGTGTGTAAATCTATCAGTCTACACTTTTTGACTGTTTAATTTCAAATCCATTGTGATGGCATACAGAGTCAGAAGGATTGAAAATCTCTGTCACTGTCCAAATACATACACACACAAGTGTTTAACTGTGGTCTATGGCTGCTAAATGTTCCACTTATTAATTTTGTTGCTGGACTGGCAGTTCTGCCACTTATAAAGCAGTTGATCACCTTTATTAGACTAAACCTAAAACTAAAAACACTGCAATTATGGGCTATAAAGCATAAACAATGAAAACATTTAAGCACTACTGAAATTGTCCTAATACCTCTAAAAAATATAGTATTTTCTAAGCACGTAATGTCTCTACCAATTCCACTCTCATGCCTGCCTGAATTGTTCTCTTAATGGTGTTTAAGGAAAAAGATACCTTAGAAAATGTTTAGGTGACTGACATTCAATTTCAAACTTACTTTCCATAATGCAACTGTCCATGCATGAAAACATACAAATGCATGTGCACATCAATTCAAACATACATAATAAGGAATTCTGCTCTGTTGTAGCTGACATGACATTACAGTCTCAAAACCACATTAAACTGACATGTTTTACCATGTGCAGCATTTGATTTCCCTGCATACGACTCAAAAAGGCAGTCTGTTACTGGTCTTTCTCTTCAATTAGTGTTGGATGTTGCCTTAGAGAGGACCATAAATGTTATTCTGCAATGACCACTGACTGGCTTTTCCAGACCTAATGGAAAATGTGAATAATGTTTTTTGCCCATGGCTGGCAGGGATCCTCTGAGGTCTATAGATACCTGCCAAAGTTTGTCATTCTGCTCTAAATATAATCATTTCATCTTCCAGTTTTTTTCTTTTTATGCTGTTGTTGCACCATGTCAGGAGGTGCATGGTAATGGCAGTTAAAAACCTAACTGTAGCTATCCAAAGATCATCACAACCATAAACTAAACTGAACACTGATCAATGTTAATTCTTTTTATTTGTGAATTAACAAATAGGAGAGCACATCAAGTAGGTCACTGAAAAAAGCACAGATTTCTGCTTTCATAATACCCCAGTAACCTGAAATCTTCCAGTCAAAGTCCTGTTATGGCAAGATATTCCCTGAGGTTTTTGACATTCTCAGTTACCATGTGAGTATATTTAATGTTATCCCAAACTGCAACAAAAGCAATAAATTGAGCCTTTGGTGGCTTTGCTTGTTATACCCAAGCAGCTTCCCTTCTCCTGTTATTTACTAACCTGCTAATTTTAGAATCATCCAGACAAGTGTTACCAGAAAATTCTACTAATCTTTCAGTCTTATTTAGCTTCTTTTCCAACTTTTCATGGGTGTGCTGCAAAATCCATTCATCCATCCAATTTGCTTATAGTTACACAACACAATTAAGTGGCTCAGTAAAAACAGCAAAAATATGTTGTTTGTTGTTGCATTTTAGTAAAAGTCTATTCTGGAAATGGGAATTGTATTACAATGGATTAATAGTGTTTCAGGATAGCTAAAAAGACAAATGGCCAAATTCCCCAGTTGTAATTGCTACATGACTAACAAATCCATATGGAAACACAGAAAAATTCCAAAGACCTACCTGTTTGTTAGTGGCCCTATGAATGGGTTGGTAATAAGCTGTACGGTGGCCTTGGATGCAAACAGCATTCCTACTTTCACATTCTCGTTGAGCAGCTTGCTGGTGGACTGGGGGCACTCGGAGGAGTTCTGTGGCAACTCTGTAGTAGAAACGGTTGTAGGGACCAGGTCATTAGATCTGGCTGTTGTGTTAGAGCCCGATGACCTTACAGTGTTGTCATATAAGGACACAATGCTATGGAAGGCTCCTGGAGCTGTCTGTGGTGACAAGGTGTTGTTTTTGAGCATTGTATCTGTTGACTCATCCAGGTGGTACAGGTAACTGGGAATGATGGGAACTGGAAAATATGAAAAGAACACTGATGTAGTGAAACATGACACGGACACTGGGTGATGCTCAGCACTAGCATGATAGTAATATAGATCACATTCAGAATAAAGAGGGTTCTTCAATTTGCTAGTGCTACTCAATTAGATGAAGAAAAAAAAAACCTTAAGAGAGCTTTCTTTTATCAGTCAACTCACAGGTGAGTGGGTGGGTACTTACAGTATCAGCTTGTGTGAGATGTGTCATCACATCTTAACTACAGCAAACACAACAGTTTCTATTTCCCTTCCGTGTGCACATCTGGAAGGACCTTTAACATGAAGAACAATGCAAACCACAAAGTGGACACCACTATAACTGTAACTTTTGCCTGTGAAAAATCCAACTGTGGTTCAAAAGACTTTGAATTTTTGATCTTTGATATTTGTTTGTAAAACTTTCCATGAGTCTAAAAAAGTTTTATTTTTGTGACATCATCCAAATTTAAATTAATAGTTGGTCTACAAGTCAAGGGGAGAGCCCACAACACAAAAGCAAACCTGAATGCTAGATTAGTTTTATGGCTCATGTAAGCAATTTTCATTCAAGTGAATGAGCATCTTTGAGTCTAATATACAGTTCCTATAAAACCTCTATCCATCTGTCCTGTTGTTGCATTTTTAACAAGGTATGTCCAAAGCATGTTGTCTTTACAAGAACATGCTATCCTTACCGATTTGTAAAATACCATGAAAAGGCAAAGAGTAACACCCACCTAACCCTGATGCTGCATTTCTAGGGATCAATCAATCTAATAACATATACAATATAGCATTTAAATGTCATTAAATTAAAATTGAAAAGTGAAATCCCTGAATGAAAAAAGTATTTAGACTTTTTGATGTGGCTCCAAATTATGTAATTAGGTGAACTGTGTTTCTTTTATAGATGAATTTAGAACTTGACTGGAGTCCATCTGTGACACAGCCAACTGTGACAAATTTAACTGATCGGGCATAGTTTGGAAAGACACACACCTGTGTATATAAGGTTCTACAATTCAGATTGCCAAGGATGTCCAATGTCCAAGGACCTCTTTGCAGACCTCCACCATCATTTTTTGAGGTGAGGCACAGATCAGTATATGGTTAGAAAACAGTTCCTAAAACTTGGAGTATTCCCACGAGCACGGTGGCCTAAATAATTGTGAAGCTTTATTTGGTAAGATAGCATAATCAAAAAGTCTTGCTGTTAGTTTTGTTTCGAAAACTAATACTGCGTCAAGTTCTCTGCTTTGAGAGCAACAGTTCTAGCAAAGGTCCCTGCTCGGATTTGAACCATGGGAGGTGAGGGTTTATAGCCAGGACCAGTGCCACAGAGCAATGGCATTCTGATGGCTGAGTGGAGCTGTATTTAAAGTCATACGAGAGGCATGATATGACTGTCAGGCAGTAATACTGTGTGCTGGAAATGCTAAAGCTGATGCAAACAGAGAATAAAGTAGAAGATGTACACAGACATTTGTATAGAAACAATTTCTGTAGTTCAGTCAGACACAGTGAACTGAGAATGAGGACCTGATATTTCTATAAAATTCCGTATAGTTGCATATGTTTTCCATATAATTCTATAAGGTCTTAATCTTACAACTTTAAAGTGCCTTAAAATAATTTTGTTGTGATTTGGTGGTACATAAATTAAAACTGAAGTTTTTGGATTAAATACATATTAATTATTTCAGCTTATGCCACATGGGGTGCACCACAGAAGATCATGGTCAACATATTTGTCCAGGGTCCTCACGCAACCCTGGACTGCATGGGGGTTCAGTGTTGCAGGAACACTTTGACAGACGCCTGTAGGCGTTGGGCTGCAAACCGCTGACCCTGTACTGGATGGGCAACCACTGAGCTACCAACCGAGCCACTCCCAGTATTAACACAAATACTTAACTTAAATAGGTATGAATGCAGTTCCTAAAACATATGCCATGTTTTAACAGCAGTGCTACTGGTTCTTCACATGACAACACATGTAAGCACATTGTGTTCACATTTTTGATGCTGCTCTGCAACAGGATTAGTCTGTTAGACTCCTCAGAAACACTGAAAAGAAATCTTCTGGGCTAACTGACAATCAACAAAACAGATCATATCTACTCACAATCAACACACACACATGCCACTGCCATCCATACAACGTCAAAATCATACAGACAGTGATGGGTTGGCTGACACATGAATTATGACGGCCTGAGTCAAAATCCTTCTTCTGTGTTTCTATTCTTATTAGGGCATGAAAAAAACTTTTTTTTTTTTTTCAAAAATGTGACTTTTTCGGAGAATTACACACATGTCCACTCCAGTGGACTACCTGAGCCTGAGCGCTCAATATAAAACAGGAGGAGCTTAATGTAAAAATTAAATAAACATGAATTAAGTTGTGTTTTATGATAAATCCATGAGAAGGACCTGGGTTTTTCTGATTTCTGTGTGGAGTTTACATATTTTCAACGTGTCTGCTTGGGTTCTCTCTGAGTACTCCAGCTTCCTACCACCTTCCAAAGACATGAATGTTAGGTTTATTGGTGACTCTAAAGTCACCAGTGTCCGTAGGTGTGAATGTGAGTGTGGATGGTTGGTTGTCTCTGTGTGTCGACCCTGCAATTGAATGCCAATCTGTCCAGGATGTATCTCGCTTCTTGCCTGATGTTGGCTGGGATAGGCTCAAGCACACCCCCGATACCCTTCCAAGTACAAGCAGTTAAGAAAATGGATGGATGGATGTATAAACCCATGAATAATTATTTGTTTCTTATGCTTTGACAAACATTTTAACTTATTTTCACACTGCTCACACTGTTTTATTTTGAGTGCTCAGGTGCATGTAGTCGACTGGAGTAGACATAACTTCAGTCAGAAATACAGTATATTCATGATGCATGATGTCCACTTATTAACACAGTTAATTGTTATTAACTACTTATTTGGAACTCATTTTTCAAAAATAAAGTGTTGATCTTATTACTTAGATGTTACTGTATATCAGCATATTTTTTACCTAGGATTCTTCTGAAAATATAAGGAATTATAGGATATTCCAGTAGTGGACATCAAGTTTGGCTCTCTGTCGGCCATCTTGGATTCAAAATAAATGAACTTGCAATTACAATGAATGACCACTGAACAAACCTCAGTGGAGAGAGGCAGTAGAGAGCCCTTTAGAGGCTGACATGCAGTTCCACCATAGAAACCATGGCATTTAGGAAAAAAATACTTTTGAATAGCTGTCCACTGTAGTGACCGCGATGTGTCAGAAGGTTAACAACCTCGTATAATGAACCAAATTATTTACTTATTTAAAATAATAATACACATATTCTGTACATCAACCCTAAAAACCTGAACCACATAAGCAGCATTTTACTGATCTGCTTTATTCTGCCTTAATTTGGGATCTTATCTCTGTAACTTCCTTAAAATGGATGAAAATGGTTCCGTTAGTCAGAAAAAGATTCTGTGTCTATTCTGCCAGTCAGATAATTGGAGGTCTGAGTGTAAGAGAGATTTATATAGTGGAGGGTGACGTGCTGATGCTGGTCTCAATTATTAACTCTTCTGAGCCCAACCATTGTTCATCTTAATATGTAATTATCTCCTAATTAGATAAAGAAATAATAATTATATTGATAATTATTTTAAATACTTTATTTTAAAATTAGAAATGTATGGACTTTTTTTGGATGCAAATCACTGGAAATGTACTAATTGCAATTGATTGAGGAATGTGCCTGATAAACTTATTAAAAGCCTGTGTAAACCCTAAACTCAACCCATAAACATAAATGCACAGGATTCCATGGTCAGTGCATTAGCTGGACAGTTAACTTTAGAGAGACAGGGTAACTTATTATGGGATTATGAGCTCTTTGCGAGCATCAGGTATAAACGTTCACATAACGCTGCACAAACTGAACTCAAATCCAATGTTGCAGTTTTCAGTCATTCTAATGCAAAGTATCGAATATTATGAACACTAATAAATCAAGGAGCGCGACCTGACACTTGCATTATATTTACATGTACAGTATGCAGCACATCTTGTCCTAAGTGTGACCGACTTGAGTCCTGAATTACAGCTGAGGATTTAGTCCAGAGAAACCACAGAGACGGTTGGGCACATTTGGACGGACTATGAGCGCTGGACTACCTGTTGCGCAGGTTAAAAACTAGACAAAGATGTGAGAAAGCAGGAGTGCACCTACCGACTACAGTCAGCAACATGTTATCCAGGAGTAGAGCGACGAAAACAATGAAGAGAATGAGTTTCCTCGACTGCCTCTCCTCTCTGAGCCATTTGAGCAAATGAAACTGCCGGAGCGCGTCTAACCTCCCCATGATGTTAGTCCCGAAAGGAGAAAACAGAGGGATGACAAGTCCTTCTGCAAAGAGACGAGTGCCAGTGATGGGTCAGTAACTTTTAACAATCCTACCAGCATTGACCAGCACACAAGAGTAATAAACACTGCTCAGACAGTGCGCAGGGGTGTGCGCTGTGTGAGCCGTTGTCTTACCTTGGATGAATAAGGGCTAACAGCAGCAGCAGAGCTGGGAGGAGGGGACGGTGTCTTTCTACAGACTGGACCCACTGCTGACGTCATTTAACCTTTATGTGTAGGTCCGTGTCAACCATTCACATGTCTACCACAGGAAATCTAAAACTGGACCATGGTGTTAAGATCAATACCAATCTGCTGTAGCCTTGATAAAGATGTTTCATAGAGCACTAAAAATCACCGCCTAAACATAAACTGACATCGAGAGGTGTTAATTCATGATTTACCAGTTGCCTGGGAGGCTGAGCTTTTACACCAGTTCATCAGCATTAACAAGAGTAGTCTACTGAAGACATATTATGGTTCTTTAAGGAACATCTGCTTTTATTAACACAACTAAAGATAACGAGGATAATTCAGAAAAATACAAAATGATTCATAATCTTTCAATAAAATATACCTAAGTAACTATAATTAATTTAGTATAATAAATAAAAATGAACCGTGATTGAATATGGTGGGTCCAGTATACAGCAGGAAATAGAATCTAATTTGAACATGGTTCAGAGTTTGGAAGGACTCCTTATTCAATATAGTGGATTCCCTTCTATCCATTAAAAGTTATAGTTAAATCAGAGTATACGCTGTTATTTTTTAAATTCATTTTTGCGTTTTTTGAAGAATTCGCAACATTGTAAGGTATCAAAGTGTTTCCCCCCCTAGAATTAAAAAGTAAAAGAGAATGAAGACATGCTATTTAACTGATGTAAGGGATGCTAATGAATACTGGCGCAGATTAAAAGATAATCAAGGTTTCTTAGGTGTTAGGCATGTTTTTGGAACTGAATATATATGTATATGAAAGTAGCATATTGGCTCAAGACAATGACAAAACTATATGGAAAAAAATAGATAACAAGTAGCATCACACAGATGATTTCAGTTTGGTGATTTTAGTGATTTTCTGTGAAAACTTTCCAAAAGCTTTGAGAACAAACAGCAATTGTTTCTTTTCTAATACAGCAGATGTGAATTATCAGTGTAATTCTAAAGAGAAAGAGAGACCACTGGAAAGCATTTACCTCCTAAACAAACAGTGACATACTTACTGTGGTAGGAGCTATGTGCTACATGTACAAATACAGTCTCTGCTTTCTTGGTTCTTCATGGCTTTACAGCAGCACCACCTTGTGCTCTATTAATGCTACTGTGACATAACTGACCTGGTCCAAAATTAGTGTGAGAATGTGAAGTTGTTATTCCAAAAAAGTTGGGACACTGTTTAAAATCTAAAATATATTCTAAAACAATGTAATGGTTTGTAACGGTTAGATGTCATAAACCCATATTTTATTTACCTAGAAAATTTGATTTACCTTGTGTATAAGACCACAGTTCTACGATTGATAATGTCAATGGAACTTGAAATAAATTCAATTCAACTTTATTTACATAGCACCAAATCACAACATAAGTCATCTCAAGGCACTTTACATTTTAAGGTTTAAGACAGAATATATAGAAATATATAAACTATTTGTAGAAAACTCCACAATCCCACTTGAGCAGCACTAGGCAACAGTGGAGAAGAAAAACTCCCTTTAACAGAAGAAACCTCCAGCAGAACCAGGCTCATGGTGGGCGGCCATCTGCCTCGACCGGTTGGGGTTAGTGGACAGAGAAAAGAACAACAGGCAACAGAGATCAATACAACAACAAGGAGCAGCAGACGAGGCACTGGGCAGGTTGGCTGGACCAGTAACCAAAGCTCCAAGGTCAAGGATACCTGAGGAAAGATACAGAGAAAGAGAGAGAGAGAGAGGATGAAGCACAACTAGGGGAGAGAGAAGACACAAAGTTAATGACATGCAATGATGGCATAAGAGTGGACAGAGAGAGAGAAGGAGGAGAGGAGCTCAGCAGTGGTGGCTCCTCAATACCTGTCTAACATGAAGAAGAAGAAGATAGGAATCACATACAATTATTTTAGAAAAACATTTAAATAAATAAATACATTTTAAATAAAATTCAAAGAGAAATTCACCACAGCGCTTGTGTTTTGTTTACAGTCAGTCGGAGAAGCAACCTGGCGATTCTGGAACTTGGTGGCTGGACATCAAAATCAAAGAACAAGTACCTGCAGACTGTTACTGTGTTTAAGGGCACATCTAAGACAGAATGAGCTTCTTGATGTCCTCAGTTGAAGGAGAGATGAGTGAAATTGACTTATAAATAGAGGTAGCTAACTTTACAGTAATATTGATCATAATGTCTAATTTTTATTTTTTTTTCAGACAGACAAAAATATCAAATAATATGCAAACTCTGGTATTTCTTTATAATAAAATAAAACAAAATGGTAAAAATAAAAAACATCTTTACAGAATAACAAATTAAGGCACAAGAAACACAAATTTCCAAATCTCACTTTCTCACAGTATAAAGCTTTTTAAACCGACACCTACAGTAGGTAACATACTGTATGTATGTTTGAACTGTGACATTTCTCATGTGTTTTTTCATTCACTGTCTGCTACGTCACATAGCACGTAGACTACATGTCAAGAAATCTGGAAGTTCTGGATTTTTCTTGTTAGGTTGAAATATTTCACTGCTCATCCAAGTATCTTCGACCTACCAAGAAAGAAGTCCAGTTGCCATGAGTTTGAATTATTGTGAAATACTGATTATAATTTCATGTGACATGTGTGGACTAGATTTAATTGTCTGATCTGAATTCTTACATTTCACAAGGTCTTTGACAGTGAGATCACTGTTTTAGATTTACCCTTTCTTTAAAAGAATATTTTAAATAAGCCAGAAAAAATCTTTAAGATGGTGTAAATTACATCAATACACTGTGTGATTAACGTTTAACTTGTTTAAGGTTTTTGCTTAGATAATTTAGGTGATCGCTTTTATTTTGTAATTTCCTATTAAAACTGAAGTTTTATTTTGAAAGGACGGGACTTGACGGTAAAAAGTAAGCAAAGGAGAAACGGTGAAGGAGATAAAATCAAGGCGTTAACTTAGACAAAACTCTGCTTATATTTAATTCGTTATGATTTAAGTCTACATGGTTTTAATTTGTTCTCTTGTCCTCTACACGACATCTCTGTGGTAGAATAAATGATAAATGATGATAAAGTAACAAGGTGAGTGTTGTCTAATGTAGCAGAGTCGCGTTTCTTCTTCATATATCTACTACTACTATCTAATCTACTACTAAGTAAAAGTAAAAAGTATGGTGCAATAAAACTACTCCTAGAAGTACATTTTTTTATAAAAACTTACTTAAGTAAATGTAACTGAGTAAATGTAACTCATTGCTACCCACCTTGCCTGCCACCTTGCACCCCTGAACCTTAAAGCCATTTTTGCAATGAGAAAGCAGGATTTACCGTGCTGGACGTTTTAATTTATAATATATCTGATTGGAATCCCTAGTCTATCCTGTGAGCTCATACTGTGTGGTTTTTAGGCAATTTACATTGCCATGGTATCTGAAAATGCCAATTAACCACAATAGGGGACATGTCATGATCAAGACGGTCGTTTTGATCTATACTATGTGTGGTAGGAATCCACAGTCTGTGCTGTGAGCTCATCCTGTGTGGTTTGTGTGTGGAAGAAATTCCCTTTAACATGGGAGCCAATCAGGAGTAACACTAGTCACACCTTGTGACATGTCTAAAATCCAAACAAAATCACACAGAAATTAAATCATTTAAAATAAAAACTCTCAAGGGGGGACATCAGGAGTATGTGTGGGAAAGATGACAAATTAAGAAGAGCAGAGGGACTTAAGAAATGAAGAGAGTACTAATGTATTGGGTTAAAATACAGAGATACTGTGAAAAAATGGGTTATGAAACAGAAAATATCCACATTCCAAAAAACGTCATTACAGATGTCACATCACAATACCACAAATCAGATTACAATCTGCCAATAATACTTTACTGTACTGCTTAGAAAAACAAAACAATTCCTTGTTATCAGTTCTCATCCTTGGTGTTGATAGTGCACAATCTGGCTCTCATTAAATTTAGTTTACACAGACTCTGACATGTCTTATATACTGAGCTGTACATTATCAAATCATCGCCCATAAAGTCAGAGGTTCTTTAACCTTTTTTATCATTTCCCACTTGGCAGGGAGAAAGACATTATTCAGTAAAAAAAAAAAACATAAGAACATCTCCACTTCATTAATTATTCATGATTATTGATTGTCCCGACACAAATGCCGCGTTGGTCAGTAAATTATTTTTCCACACATATAAATAATAAAATCTCAGCGATGCAGCTTTGAGCACTGTGTTCCTTCCCACATATAAATAACCACTGAATAAAGCCATGTCTGATTAAATCAACTGAAAAAGCGATATTCCAGACACAGTTTAAGTTTAAACATTGTTGAATAGTCGGTCCTCCCCCTACACCTGTGCCCCCGGCGCTCATTGCTCCGGTCGAACAAGTCGTTCCTATGTTTCGCGTGTTGTGCACGGCACGCGTACATCCAAAGCACAGACACGCGCGCACGCACAGCTTTGCTCCACAGAATATGGAAAGCCGATGCTATCACAGAACGTCACATCCGGTCGCGTAAGTCTCGAAGAAGGTCCGTTTTTTGCAGCGTG
>JAUYWH010000007.1:709296-744563 GCA_034779795.1 Ctenopoma multispine | reverse complement strand
GTGGCTAAGGTGAGGGAGGACCAGAAAGACGTGGAAAAACAGACAGACAAGGGCAAGGGGAAGACATGACACTGACATGATCGATTGATGTTTAATATGAGAATCAAACACTGGGAATAAAAGTACTATAATTCAGGGTTGATCCGCATGCCACTAGTTTGGGCCTTTTTGGAGGAAGTTTCAACGCCCCCTTGGACTCACTTGCTGACACACCTGTCACTTGTGCCTCATTTCACCACTCACTACATCTTCAGTGTAGTGATGATTTGATTTGCCATTCTTCGCTTTGGCTTCAACGTGACTCAACAATTTAACCTATTTCCTAATATCACAGTAAGAATATTTATAACATGAACAATGGCTGCAAGTTTATTTAGTTGAACAAGCATCCAATGAGTCGATCAAATTCACGTGCATATCATCTGAATGCTTGCTTCAGTGCCACATACAGTATGGAGAGAAAACCACTGCATTTAGAAATGTAATCTAAAATCTAAAGTTCTCTGACTCATGGCAGATGTGTTGCAAACTCTAAATTAGTTTATATTAACAAAATACAATGAAGTTGGTCAGTGAAAAGACTGCTGAAACAAAGGCTGTGACATTGTTCTCCAACTTTTTTTCACCAAGTCTAGTAGATGTACCCAAGCTACCACTGATTTTACCCAGCTCTCTAGTTTACTCTCAAACCAATGGATAATGTGGTTCTTTATGCTCTAAACCTTTGACTAAGTTGGGGAGTACTACCTTTAGAAGCCACATGAGGTCCCCAGAGGCTTGATAGTCACACATCTCAACTGGGGCTGAAGCATTAACAAAATTCTAGTGATCTGATTGTGTGTCCTGCAGCCTTCTATCTAACAGCTCCCTGGCACACAAACCCAGTCTTCGTATGCAAATGTGTGAATGTGTATTTCAGCATCATAATTTATAGTGGTGAATCGGCCTTTTGATTATGGACTGGCGGAATAGCAAATCAGTCCACGATTACATGTAAATCAAACAAGATGTTTGTTCAACCATATGGCAAATTAGACAGAGGAGGGGGCAAAGGTTTAGTCCCGTAAGTTAGTTCAGGGTTGTAGTTGCACAAAGAAAATATTTTAACTTTTTTAATGGTGTGATGAGGGAGACGAGGTAATGTTGGATTCATTGGTCTCATTTTGGTCAATTATTTAAAAAGTTTGCTGACACATCTGAGATGTCTTAGGGTCCTAGACAACTGACTGAGTACACAGATTTCCTGAACTCAATATTGTCTCAATATTGGTGTTTTATTGACATTTAAGTTTTAGTTTAATCAATATAAAATAAAATATTTCAGTTTTCCTCCCCCAAGAATGACTATACCTTATGGAGCAGGCTCTGACATGATAGTTTGGAGAGTATATCAGCAAACACAATACTCAATAAGTTCATTAATTAGCAATAATATGCTGAAGATAGACAGTGTCAAAGGTCTTCATTTCACTTTCTAATACAATGTTAATATGTAACACAAGTGCAGTTGAATTATTAAATAATCACCTCAACTGCAACTGCATAAAAGTAAAAGACAAATATAAACCCAATCTTCATGTCACTGGCTTGTCTAAAAATGTAATGTTGATAATGATATATACAGCAGACAAAATCAGCAATTTTAAAGTAAAAATTTTAAAACGTTTTTTTTCACTCTATACCTGTTAGTTTGATGATAAATCAATTTCTAAAATTGCTGCAGGTTTGTTTTTAACCCAGTTCATTTACTGACACATTGTGTGTGTTGTGTACTCAACGTTCTGTTGACATCTGCATTAACCAACACATTTTAAAAGCACAATGTACAGACATATTGTGCAGGTTAAATATTTACATACGTGAAGGAAACAGGACATTAAAGGGTTTAAATGTAAAATAACTGAAATGTAATTGCATGTTTTGTTGTTTGCCTGCTCCTAATGTTTAATCCCTGACACTACAAAGCTACCAGTGCTTTACATTTCAGTACTCTTCACATATTGTGTATCTGACAAGCATATAGCTAAAGTAATTAGTGAGTTTCAGGTTTGAATCAGTATTAATAAAATATTCTGACACTTTTATCTTCTTTGTTTGGGTAAAAATTAGATTACATTTTTTTTTAAAATTTAGATTTAAAACAGTTTTAGAAATGACATAATGGTCTTTCTAATTGAGAGCCGACGCTTCATCGTGTACAGTACAAAATACCAGCCACTTAGAAATACCCCCACTCCTTCCACTGTTAATTAGAGCTTCTAAAATTGTTATTAATTAGAGTTGCTTTTAGATCAGGCAATAAGGACAAGCACATATATGAAGAGGAAGACCATGAGCTACTGGAAACTTTTGGGCTCATACCTGAGTGCTTGTTCTTAATGAAAAATGTGTCAATAGGTCAGCAATTATAGGTACTTATATAGACTTTATCACTTTATAACATCTGCAGCAGCTACTTTTTTAAATACTAAAAGTTAATGAAGCAGCAAGGACATCTTTTATGCGGCAGAGCTAAAATGAAAAGGATCTTTTGACTAGATGAGACGTTACCACACCGAATCACTTCTCTTTGTTTAGGATATATGAGAACGTGTCAGGTAAATGATGCACCGTTATAATGGATTCTGTGATAGCCAACAGCTTCCAGCTTTCCTTCCATCTCTCTGTAGCACTGTTTTTTTGCTGTAATCTGAACAACCTGAAATAAAGCGAGTTCTTAACAGTCCTGCTGATTGGTGAAAACCATCTTGCAAAACACTCGTCAATGATGTTGCTGCAATTGCAAAAGACAAAAACAGCAGAGATGAAGAGCTCCATTTTTCTCATACCTGGTTTATTCATCTAGGTATTCACTGTTGCTTGTGTGTGACTGCTCTGTTTTACTTGTTTTTGTCACGACAACCAGCTGCTGTTTACCATTATTGATTTTCTTGCTTTGATGCTTAATGCCTGCAGAAAGTAACTGACCACAAGTGAGACCAGTTGTATGGCAGTGAAAATATGACCATCTTTTCAAGCACTTGTAAATCTTCTTGGCTACAGGAGACAGAGGCAAAAAAGACCTATGAAATTCATAGAAAACCTATGAATTCCGCACAAATACCAAAATGTGGGAGTGAAACATAACTTAATAATTTACATAACATGGCTGAGATAGCATGGTATTTAACTGATTTGCATGTGTCTTACTTCAAATGACATTAGCACTGACTTACTGTCATTCGTTGTATTTCTTCCGTCCTCATCCTTTAGATCTGCTGTGGATCTGGGCTTTGTCATAAAACACCTCCTCATAATCAGTTTTTAAGTGATGTGAAGTTCACTGAGGCTTCTGTAAGGCCTAGTGATCAGTCCTCCAACAAATGCAGACACACACCAGGCTCCTGTCAGTGTTTGATCCAGACATCTTGTATCTGGGTCCTACTCAGCCGCTGTTTGCTCCGTTGTTGGCACATTGAGTGTTGTCCCTTGAGTCTAAGCTCTTTTGTATGTGTTGTCTCTCCTACTCTCCTCGTCTTTGTGGCAGAGAAGAGGTGTTGGGGTCTAAGTCTTCTCAGATTGTCCTCATACATGTTTGTGCATTAGCTGCCTAACAATGTCATTCTTTTCCTCCATAGCATCATGTCACTACAGGTTCTTGTGTCTGCGCTGCGCTCAAACATCTTCAGCATGTTTGTCTGTCCTCGAAGAGAGATCCTCAAGTTCTTCCTTTTTCCCTACTATTACAGATTTTATTTTTGTTGAGTTTTTCCTTATCTGTATCAAACACCTAAAGATTAGTGGTACTGTTTCTTGATTTAAAATTTTCTCTTTTTTAGGAAATTGAGTGATTCGATTTAATCTCTTAAATTTCTAAGAGATTTTTTGTTTATTTGCTAAAATGTAAAAATGTCTTAATACAAACTACATTTACTGAAAGCTGGTATTGCCTGGTTGTCCCCTGATTCTCAGCTTTTGTCCATTTGTGACCTCTTGTCCCGGTTTACACACAATCTGTGTTCAAGTGATTACGATTGAGTTTATTTTTATGGCAGTATTACAATTTTAGATTTCTTGACACAATCCCACATGCACTACCCTGCCGCTGGAAATATGCTCAGTACAGCACCATTATAGTGTAAAACTATAAATGATTTACACCTACAGAAGGAACCAGTGGACTGCACAAGACTGAAACGAAGGCAGGGAAGTTGAAAGCAGTGAGACTGTAGTATTTTTTTCCCAATTTTTAACAATGAAAAAACAAAAAACAGCTATTCTGTAATCATTGATGCATATTTCTTCTCTCAGGGTTCCAACAATTATTAAACCGATATACGTACTTATGCTATAAATTACCACAAATGATACAGTGTACTTTTAGAACTGTATGATTTTATGCTATCATCATCTGAGCCTGTTCCAGGGACAGAGGGACAAATCATTCAAGCAAGGGTAAGAGATGGGGAGTGAGCCGCTTAGTGACAGCATATAGGTCCTCACTCCCAACATGCTGCATTTTTTTGATCAGCTGTAAGCCACGTATTCACTACAGCTCCCAGCAGGAACAATCCGCTATAATTCTTTATCATCCAATACAGTTAAGATGAGGTTAAACAGAGAGCAGCGCAGCTTCACAGTCAAGTCTGCCATGTTTTCAAACACTCCCAAAAGATCTGTCCCAATTTAAAAAAATAGTACAAATCCATCTGTGTTTAGAGAAATGGCGGGCTGAGTGCTGAGAGACGGAAAGAAAAAAACACGATTTATTCTCAAAGCTTTTATGATGCTTTCCATTGTTCTGCTCAAGCTTTAGTCTCGATGCACATCACAACTGCCAATGGAGACGTAACTGTTGCAGAGATACAAAGGAACTGCTCAAATTACACCTGTGACAATTATTCCAACAAGGCGCTGTCTGCGGGACAAAAGAGTGTTATCTAAAACCACTCACAGAGAACGTACAGAAAAAATCAATTACTGTTACGGCTTTGTTGCAGGTTTTAGGCTGTCTGGTATGTCACACTTAAAATATTGTACTGTCAACAGCAGATTAGTGTAACAGACAAATATTTTCTGCCTTTAAAATGACAAAATTACATGTAGTGCCATAAATACAAAGGACCTCTGGGCTGTGCAGTGCATTAGGCACTATAGGAGAAGACCATTTTCTTAGGGCTTGAGGAATCCCAGCAACCTCACAGAAGCAGCTTAAATCCTAAATAGTTTCAGTAACAAAATGGTATCATGTGAGTTAAAACAACATACTTATTTTGTTTCCTTCCATACCACTGAGAACCAGGCAGACCTGGAGTTATATACTGTCCATGCAGTCTACGAGCATTTGCTTTACAGCCATTGTCAGTCAATAAGACAATCATTTATGCAGTCTCGAACAGTGTTTGGTTCCCACAGGGAAGGAGTGTTCACAAGTTAGTGTGTGAACAGACTTTGACAATGAAACACACACAAAGACAACTATACAAAAACACCACCACTAATCTTTACGGCCTGTCACGTGCACTTTGTCCTTTTCAACATATATGTATTATTACACGTGCACACTCTACTCCAGTCATACACTGCTGTAACAGATAAGTTGTGTCTACATCACATCATTAGCTGAGCAGATTATCTGGAAGCCCTCAGTGTCCATTAACAACATAGTTTTCACCGCCCTGAGAACACATGGCTCCTCCACCAGAAACCAACACACAACAATTAATCCCAATTATTAGCACAGTTGTCAAAACTACTCACAGATAAAACCTAATGTTTAAACTTCAACAGCTCTGGTGAAGCTTAATTTGCAGGACACTACGTACAAGCACTCAATATTTATAAGGCGCCAAGGATTTTGAACCAAAGGGGGAAAAAAGAAAAAAAAATCCAGGCTTGCAGTGAAAGCGCAACAATTTGTGAGCTCAGCTGCCAGTGAAGCTCTGTGCCACAGATGTAAACCAGTTCTTTATTTAAAGGGTTCAAGAACAGCTTGCTCTCTTACTGTGGAACATAATCGCCACATTTGTAAACCTAAAGCACAGCTTTGAATGTAACCATTCTTCTTGAGCTACTGTGTTGTCAGTCAGACAGCAATGCTCTCCAAAACCTGTGCTCTCCACAGCAACCTACCTTGTATTGAACAACCTAAATAGCTCAGCCACAAAGTGCCATGTAGCCCTGGTTCCTGATAACAGGACTACAAAGGTCGAATGTATGGCGATTACAGTAGGAATTAATACCATGTTAGACACATGGTAGTTTCGCCAGTTTGCTCTGACTGTGTTAACTGGCTGTGTGTGTAACACCGTCACAGTGCAGGAGAAGGTGTTTCACATAAACATGCTGGCATCTCAGCAGGACCTGCAACCAAAGTAACAATTTCCTCTTTCAAAATACCTTGAAATTTCACCCCATCATTCTGTCCGGCCGCCTACAGCAGTGAAGGGTTTGATTTGATTTCCTGGGACACATTTATTTCTAACCAGACATTAAATGTGTCCTCAGAGCAGCTTTAATTTCCACTGCTGAAATAACCAAAAGTCTAGCCACAATACAGCACAGCACACTGAAGTTTTGTGATGAAATAATGACTGTAATAGTGATGTTGATTCACCATATCGTGCTGACTTCTGTATGGGTGGTGCTGGTTCCAGAATATGTACACAGAGAAATATAAAGGAATAAAATTCAAACTCTGTGGAATGTCATAATGGATGATATAAAGGCCAATTGAAGGCACACTTGTGTTAAATTAGACAAGGCTATGATAGACAAGGCTATAACCCACATTTTAGCACTGCTGGATTATTTGTAACAAAATGTGAAACTGCAATTCTTTGTAGTCCAGAAAAATTACAATTATTTGATCAAATAACTTCTGTGTTGTCCAGTTTTGTTTGTTTTGCACAACTGATATAAACTTTTTTTAAAACATCTTTACTTCCTGATTATTTTGCTGTGATAAAAATGGAAAACACTTGGACATCTACTGCATTCTACCATAGATCATATGGAAAAAATCCCAAAGCAAACTTCTGATAAATGACATTAAAACTGTATGTGAAGTAAATTTTAAATAAATAAATAAATTACTGTCAAATGTCAAATGTCATTATAAACATATATAATAACAATATTTAACATACTAGGTGATGTTTATATTGTGACTGGTCCTGTTGCCTGATGTGACTATGTTATTAGTAAGCCATTAATGGCTGACTCTGAATTAATTGTTGTCAAATATTATACTGCCATATATTCTACATATTGCACTGTATTCACTGGTCTTCAGAACTATAACCACATTAGCTCAGACTTGTTACTGTTAGTTTAACTAGATGCAATAGGAACATTTTAAACAACAAAGATTGAAACTCACCACAGCGATTCCACAGACAGAGTCCATTTTTAGAAAAAAACATTAAACTGATCTCTGGGCCAGATGCTGACCACCTCCTCCATTTCCTTCTACAACATCAAACAAAAACTAAACAAAGAGCTTGATACTTCCTCTGCGGTTTACACAAAGCAAGTGTAGCATCTTGGCTCTAGGTAAAATCTGCAGGTTTCATATGCACAAGGGTTGACTGGCAACAAACAGCAGCCTGGTAGTTTGAACTAAAACTGTCACAACAAGTTTATCACTTGACAATTTGCTAATTAATGCTGGCTGCTAATTTGTCTATTATGTGCCAAACATGTTGCAGCCTCACAACTTGAGACAAACTGGTCCTCTGGACAATCCTGACATCTCTCTAGTGGCATCACTAGAAGGTTAAAACGCCTCCCTGTTGCTCAGTGTGAATTCTTTTTAGACAATTAAGTATATTTTTCTTATCCATACTGCTAATTTCAAGCAGAATTACAATGAAAATGTGGTTGTCACAGCACTAAAATGCAATGACTAATGGATCCTTTCCTGGTATATCCTGTGTACATACGTACATATTCATATTTCTCTCAAACGCATGTACAGTTATGGGTCTGGAATAGAAATTTGGTGTCTGTTTTCCAATGTTTATTTCACTGTTTAATAGTTAAATACAGACTTGCTTTGCAATGTATGTGTGCATGAATTTCATGCCAACAGAATTTATAATATGCTTTTAATTATCCTGATGTACCAACTGGCATTCCATTAATACTTTGCTGTTCTGCAATATGTGAGTTGTAAAAGAGGTTATATCCTGATATACGGCATATATGCAGTAGTTTTATATATGTCTCTCTATATATTTTTTGGAGATGCAGGAACTGAACACAACAGTCTTTTCTCTTTCTCAGCCATTGTGTGTCACTTAGAGCCCAAGACTCTGCATCTTCAATCTATTTCCCAGGATGGGGCTCTGCACTGTAGCTTGAGAAGCCCTGGTCCCCTTTAGTCGCTCCCTTTCTTGCCTCCTTTTTACCTTTCTCAAACAATGGATCCTGTCCCACTCCAAGCAGCAGCCCCCAAACACTTGGTGAATAAAGTTAGTCCAACATGCGGCCCTTAAACCCACCCCGAGACTGCTGCCGGGCAGCCACACTCGCAGAATTGTTTGTTAATAGTCCAATTAGATAATTGCCATCTTTCACTCCTTTTCCTCTCTGTTTCCCATAAAGGCATGAATGGCACTCAGGGAGGGGGGCAGCTTGAAGAGGGCTTTTGGCCAGCTAAGGTGACAAGAAGGGCAAGAGAATGTTCCTTGCACTAGGCCACTGATTTGAATTGAATCATTGTGGCCTAATCAATGGTCTTATTGGATTACTGGCTACTGCTGTGTTCAGAGATATTGTTGCACTGACAATGAAAATAGCTAAGAGTTGGTGGTTGGGTGGGTGGGTAGTGGGCTGGAAGGCGAGTGAAGACAGAGGTAGGGGCCAGTTCAGGGGTATGTATATGTGAGAGAGTACAGGCAGTCTAAGCACTAATGACAAGTTTTGTTCCCCTTTTTGTCTTTTTTAAATGTGCAGGTTAAGATTATGAGAGCTAAAGATGGCTTCTGGGGTGCAATCATCATAATACTGAAGAATGTGGCATTAGCCCGGAACATCGCTGGGTTGCTCTGCATTTCTCTCTGAATGAACACGGGACGACACAGGAAATGTTAAAACAATTCCCATTAGAGCCGAGCTCAGCATCGTCACACAGCTAAAACTGACTGGGCTGTCTTTGCCTTTATGAATTTTGAACACCGTGGATTTGTTCCTTATCCTTTTCACCAATCTCTCTCTTCCCCTCTCTGGCTCTTTCCCACTGTCTCTTGCCTACAATAGCATAGCGGCGAGATCCACACATTGCAGAATTCCGCTGATTGGCGAGAGAGCCAAAGGGAAAAATGGGATCAAAGTTCACTGACATGCTGCGAAAACAGGTGCACCGTGAAAAGTCTGGGGAAAAAACGTCTGGCCGTGTCCAGTTGATGGAAGAATGAAGCGCACTGGAACTTTTTTCAGGTCTGGAAGAGTCGTACCCCTGTTATTGTGTGCGTTCATGTGGGGTTCAGGGAGGCTTGCTTGCGAGACAAGACCAATCATTTGTCTTGATTCTCTGGGCTGAGAACAGGCAAACTGAAGGGGACGGGACGAGCAAACCCTCTATCAAAACCTGATCTATTTCCCCAAACAATTTAGTGCATTCACGAGATTACGCAAATGTGGAGGCAGCAAAATTACCGTAATCAATTGAAACAGTGAGTGCGCATCCATGGCTCTGATTATTTGGAGATCGTCTATCAGCCTGATGTCTATGTAACGAGGAAAAGGGGGGATTGAATTACTGTTGAGTTTCACTAAGAAGTGCATGATCATTGGGCAAAGGGAGTTTGTTCAATGATAACAGGGCTTCTTGGTCGGGCGACCAAAGTATTATACCAAACATTAGATAGCTGACTCTGCCCTGCTAAAAGGTGCAGTTTTGAAACTAAAACCCAGTCTGTTCACTCGATCTGGTGCGCGCCGATCTCAGTGATATCCTTTTTTTTCACCTGACAAAGGAAAAAAAATAGAAGAGCTGCGGGTCCAAGAGGATAAACTGAGCATGGAGGTCAGATACAACCAAGAGACAGAAGGAATGGTGCTGAAGAATGGACTAAAGGAGGGGAAGGACGGCAAAGATTCTCAGAGCAGCTTGTCCAAAAGCTTCCTCAAGGAGCAGCAGGACTCCTTTTCCCCATCTGGGACCGTGGACAACTGTGAGAAGAACAGAGGGAGCACGGGGGACCCAGACTACTGTCGTAGAATACTAGTCCGAGGTAATCCTTGTGTTGTATTTTTTCATGAACCTGCAGTTTCATGCTTCAGAAATCATATGGATTCATCAGAGAAACGGCTGTCTGAGTCACATGCATTTTAGAATTTAGGATTTTTAAAAAATGTTCAGGAATCAAGTAGTAAAAAGCAGCTTTTATAATAACAAACACAATAAATAGAGGTTGTTTTTTTATTAAAAGTGATTGACTTAACTTTAAAAGAGGGGTTAAAAGTAAAATATGCACTTAAAAGAAATACATTAATTGTCATAAATCTATACCAATGAAAGAAAGAAAGAAATCTAAATTTTATGCCAATCTTCCTAAATGATCATGGTGATTTTTAAGTGTTACTACTTGCATTATGCCATAATGTTAAATTATTCACAAAGTAAAGAACTTTGTGTTTATTATTTAAATGGGAAATTCACATATAACTCCCTATTTTAAATGCATGCAGGGTAATCAATTAAAGAAAAATGGGCTCACACTGTTTATATTGCAGAAAACTTACAGAGTGAGAAATATTATAAAATATCTATTTCAGTAAAAATATTGGAACAGAATAAAGAAAGAGATAAGAGTTTTAAACAGACATTTAATGTCAACAAATACTGTGTGGAAATGTGTATGAGTGATACATTTTCAGAGAGTAATTTGTGGAAAATTGCCTTCATTGAACATTTATATTGTTGGACGAACACGTATGAAAACAAAAAATAATCTCTTTTTCTATTTACATTTTTCTAGTACAAATCTTTACTTAAAATTGATAATTAGTTATTATTATTTTTATTGTTGCTATTAGTTAATTTCTTGCAGCACTGCTACCACTTTTATTTAGGATAATTTGATAATAAATTAATGGTAGCTTTCAAAAGAACGTTTCACCTGCTTGTTAAGCTGAAGCTGGTTTTATTACTTTAACGTAGTTAACATTACAACACATATCATTGTCATTTCTTGTTTGTAGTAACATAGGTATGGATTACATGAGCTGGGATTTAACCATATCTTTAATTATGTGTGTTTTTGTTATTATTAGCAGTGACTGGGGGTAGAATCTTGTGCACACATAAATGTATATATTTAGATATATGTAGGCAAGACAATACCAATACAAAATAACACAATAACTGTGTTTGGGAGTTTTTACCATTCATGGTATTTAACCTGAGCTGATATATTAGGACTTTACTATTATTTATTATTATTATACTATTAATTTACCTATGTGAATTGAATCTCATTGATATAATACATCAATTGTAAAACTGTTTTTTTCTCTTAGTTAATCATGTTATTTTTAGTTGACATAAACCTATTTTAAAATTTTAAACATAATAAAATCTGAGTACCTTCACTTCTGTTCTCTCATGCTAATAATAATAATAAATTAAATATGTGAAAGCTGTCTAGTATCTTGTCTTTGTCTCCACATGCCTAATTCAAGTGCTTCTGGTTGCAGATGCTAAAGGGTCTATCCGAGAGATTATTCTGCCGAAGGGTTTGGATCTGGACCGGCCTAAGAGAACCCGCACCTCCTTCACCGCAGAGCAGCTCTACCGGTTAGAGATGGAGTTTCAGAGGTGCCAGTATGTGGTCGGGAGGGAACGGACGGAACTGGCGCGCCAGCTCAATCTGTCTGAAACTCAGGTGTGTATACCCTCCACTAGATATATCAAATATAAATTTGTTTCAAGTAAACAGGAAAATCTTCTGTACCGATTTTTTTTCATACCTAATAGCTATCTATATCTACCTATAGCTACCTAATCAAACAGTTTGTTCCTTTAAAAGGTTAATTTTATGTATCTATACTTTGAAGTGGGATATTCACATAGATAATTACAAAGTTTGAGTAAAATATGAAAATAAGTATTCTTGACAGCTGCACATTTTTTAAATAAATACAAACTTCCTCGCTATGTCACGCATGTAGCACCAGCAGCGGCTCATGCTGGTGTGGAAGACCTCTGTTTGCACTTTTGTTTGACTTCACATTCCAGAGTCAGTCACTGTTATCCTGTGATTTGGACTTAGGTGAAGCCCGGCTGTCTGCTTTAAAGCTTTGCTGTATCTTTAGCTAGTATCATTCATCTATTTGTTTATTTTTAACAAAGTGAAAAACGGCTAATGGCGACATGGGCTCGGTCTTTGGACTTAATGCTTTGTTGCACTGAATAGGGCTGAAGGAGCATGACCTTGTCTGCAGGAGGTCAACTTTTTCTTACAAAACGACACCACAACTAACAAGTTTTTTGTTGTTGATTTACAGCACATACATTTGACTTATTTGGTTAAACCATTTAACATTTTAAATGTTTAAAATATAAAAAAATCTTTTCTTTTTTCACACAAATTCCAAACAAGTGAATTGAGTGTGCGAAGATGTCATTTGGCTCTCAGAAATGTAACAGGGAGAACAACCTTTGCTCCCCATTTAACCAGGACAAAGGCTGCAGGATTTTCTTTCGGCGTCTGCTTCTTCTTGGGCTGATGAAATGCCTTTTAATAACATGGTGAAATTAACATTTTGTTCCCTGGCACTGGCAGTTATATTAAAAATGACAGCCATTTGATGTGTGGACACCTAATCAGCTTTGTTTAAACTACCTACCAGCTTCACCTTGTTGTTTTCTTTGAAAAATGAACAAGGTGTTCCTCCTGAGCAGTCTTTACGCCGCAAACACATAATATTGGATTGAGCAGCAGGGCTTCTTCTCTTAACTTAGAATGCTTGTTCACAGCTGGTGAGGAGTTAAAGCATCTACTGAAGTAAAGCAAAATATTACAAAGTGATTGGACTACCTGAAAGACTGAGCTGGAGGCTTGCTGCTGATTGGTACATGTACATTTTGTTCCACAGGAAAGTAGTCAGGTGTGATTCCAGGACACTTACAGGTACAAGTCAGGGAGAAGTCTGTATTTATTGTCAGCTTTGATGTGTATTTAGGTTTCTTTAGTCTTCTTTTTATTTCAAAAGAAGATTGTGTGAAATTGAAGAATGGATATGTCAAAATAAGGAAATGGAAGTGTTGAGCCAGATCAGTGAGGTGAATGTGTTTAATGGAACGTGGTAGCAACAGTAATATCTCATATCCTACTTAAATTACCTGAAAATGTGTAAATACATACGTTTTCCAAAAAGCATATTGAGTCAATCAGATTTTCTGTAACATCATCTTGTAGCCTTCTCAGCTTTGCATTTAGGATTTCTTCATTTCTGTCTGAGGTTCTATGTAATAAACTGACTTTTTCAGTGTCTGGGAATCCCACTGTGCTCATTAATACAAGGTTCAGCACATTCACAGACGGGTCGTAGTTAATGGAGGCCATTTTGAATTTAGAGGTATGGAAATCTGCAGCATCGGTGAACCACACTTGATGAATATGTTATACAGAGAGTTTGTGCCTTTAAAATAATGAAAAACATGGTTAATTAATGTCACTTAGATTTACAATGAATCAACTCGTGTTTAGTCTATAAGACAAAAAAATTATAATATTCAAATTTTTGGCTTGATTCTATACTTTACTTAAGGCATCAAGAGATTATCAAAATTGTTTCCAATTTTACCACCTCAGGTAATATTTATGAAATAAAGTAGAAATAAATTTAAGCTTTAAAATAGGCAACACAATTATTGCAATCAATCAGCATGAATATGACATCTGTTTTTTCTGTGTAGCGTTCAAAGACAAGGTTTGCGTTGACTGCGTGGACATCAGTTGATGCCTGAACCTTGTGTGGTGTTAGAGACAGTTGAGCTGTGGTTTACATGTGAAAGGCTATCTAAGTTTTGATGGGTCTAGCCTGAACTCGGAATGCTGAGCCCTCTCCTCCATGACTGAATACACTAACAGTAGCTTTTGATCAATCACAGTCATTACTTGCTGTGCCACATTTGTGTGTATGTGTGTGTACAAGCGCCCCTGCTTATATAGCTACTATACATTAGTTAGCATGTGAAAGTGGATGTGTTGGGGGATGGACGGCTGCTTTGTAATGTCTGCTGTGTTAACAAAGGCTTTTGATAGAACAACCTCAAACTGTTTTATAGTTCATGGAGCTTTAAGTACTGAGATTATGAGGTTACTGCTGCTTTATAATTTTTACAGCAAGTATCAGTAAATGTACTTTACTGCAGGATCATTTTCCTACTTCTTTGCCATCAAGAACAAGATCTTGTTTTTCTATCTGTAAGCTTACATATACAGGCTATGTATATATTATCATAATACAAAATAATATATAATAATATAAGTATATATTGTAAATTAGCTTTCTTTCACATGTGTTCCTCCCTAGGTGAAAGTCTGGTTCCAAAATCGGCGTACTAAACAGAAGAAGGACCAGGGGAAGGACTCAGAGCTGCGCTCTGTGGTTTCAGAAACAGCGGCGACCTGCAGTGTCCTCAGACTGTTGGAGCAGGGACGGCTGTTGACGCCTCCAGGCTTGCCAGGCCTCCTACCCCACTGTGGCAGTGGCACTCTGGGCTCTGCCCTGCGCCCTCCCTCCATGGTCATGTCCAGCAACGGTAGCAGTAGCAGCGGCAGTGGCAGCACGGCGGGCAGCAGTCCTCCTCTACCTACTGCCACCAGCTCAGGGACAGCAACAGGCCTGCAGAGCTCCCCAGCAGCTCACAGCCTCTTCAGTTTCCCCATGCCCTCTTTACTTAGTGGTGTCACTAGCCGAATCTCCTCCAACCCCCTGTCCATGGCTGGATCCCTGGCTGGAAACCTGCAGGAACTTTCTGCCCGCTACCTGAGCTCCTCTGCTTTTGAGCCTTACTCGCGGACCAATGGCAAAGATACCGTGGACAAGAAAATTCTGGAATGATACTTTGGTTTTACATAGATGGATTCCTGGACACATTTTGGTTGCTTTCTTGGATTTTACTGTCTTTGTTTGGTCAGTCTCTTTCATCTGTCTGTGTCATGTTCTGTGGCAGTTTGTGTATTCCAGTTGCACACCTGGCGCCTTGTACAAGGAAGAAAACAAAGACCAGTACAAGCTCTGACAAATACAGAGTGATGGTAAAAATATTTTGCACAAAAGGTTCACATAGGACTTTGTTACAGATATTTAGAAAACACAGTTTGAGGTAACAACTGAGGGATGTTTCAGGTTTATTACTCTTATCTATTAATCCAAAAATAACAAAAGATGCTGTACCGCTGCAGGAGAAGTCGTACATAGTGTATAGTAGGAAGTGTAGGAGTGGTGACAGAAAGCATAAAGTGATGGTACCTTTCCGAATTGTGTTTTATTATTTGATTGTGTTGGGTAGATGCTTGTCACAACAATGAGAAAAATTAAGAAAAAGAATGCGAGTTGTCAAACACCAGCAGCAGTTGTTTGTGAGATCTAATCAGCGAATCACATCATTTCAAAATGAAATGCATTATGAATGAACATGCAAGGCTGATTCTTCAACATAGAACTGGAGGAGGAAAAAAAGTGCCTCTATTTGAAGGTCACAGCAAGGCCAGTGTCAGCGCCAAACCCAAGGCATTAGACATGTGAAGGCAATTTGCTTATGCAGGTGAATCACAAAAATTCAGCTTACAAAAAGATCTTTTGTATATCTGTTTGTATTAGGCTTGGACCAAACCAAAACCTAATGCAGAGAAGGTGTTGTTGATGGTTCAGTTGTTCAGTGTTGTTTTCTCTATGGTTTGGTGAGGATGTTAACATTTTACAGCAAAGTCTTCTCTTTGTGGCATTTTCGTCTTAAGCGGTACCTGACGTTTTCGCCTGTGATTTTAATTCTGTTGTGAGTTCACAGA
Source organism: Ctenopoma multispine (assembly GCA_034779795.1). NCBI lineage: Eukaryota > Metazoa > Chordata > Actinopteri > Anabantiformes > Anabantidae > Ctenopoma > Ctenopoma multispine. The sequence continues at coordinate 728,556 of JAUYWH010000007.1, read as the reverse complement.
CTTGTGGTATACGGTTTTATTCTGTGCAGGAGCTAAGCACAGGGAGGAGCTGCTGAAATGGGGAGTCCAGAGAAACGCTTTTCAGCATTAGTGAGCTGTTGCTTAGTGAAACACTACAAGGCAATAGGTTTTAAAATCATTACCACAGTATGATGACTTCTTGTGAGACATTTTCAAAATCAACAAGTCTTTATAAAAGTTTTAGGCATGTGAAGACTGAATGGAATTATTGTAGAATAAAAGTACTGGAAATGAGAAATGTACCTTAAAATTGGTATTTTATTGTAAATTATTCACTTCTGTAATTAATAGATTATTAGTATGTGGAAAATTATGAATGAATGAATGTATTAGAAGGTTTGAGGAATCAGTTCAAAGCTCTTTGGTGCTGTTGTTGTGAAATATTTTGAAATTTGTGAAATGTGTGGTACAAATGTGCGTATATATCATGTATATGGCTACAGACAAAGACAAGTGTGTTTTTCATTTTTCTTTCATACATGTTGCTATAAATCAAATTATGATACATTTCATTTCATGACTGTGACGTCTTATATCCACTAACCTGATGTGATCAAGGTTTTCTGATGTTTTACTGTTCATCCTGACTCCCACTGGTCAGGTCAAATTCTCTGAAGAACAGCAGGATCATGAACTGAAAAGAGAGGTTTCAAAAAGCAAGTACAGGTCTTCTAAAAGTCATGTCATTTTGAGCATTAAACCGATTTCATTAGCTGTACAAGTACTTTTTTTTTTTTATTTGTTAATTATGTTATTAATTGCCAGCCTTTCAAATGTCAGAAAACAGTGGAAAAAGCCTGTCTTAATTTTGCAAAGTCCAAAGTAATGTTTTCCATTTTCATGTGTGTTTGACCAATAGTCCAAATCAAAGGAGAAATAACCTATGTCATTATATGATTACCAAAATAGTTCCCATCAAATTTCAGTCAATCAACAAATCAATTATTTGTATCAGATCTAGGTTTCATATTTACCTGAAATTGTTTAGTTGATTGTGACTACAGAACATAAGAGGAAGCAAATGTGACACAGGCAAAGCTGTGACTTCAGTGTGGAATAAGAGTACCCGTGTTATTCTCTTTTTTGGTCCATATATTGATTTAGAGTTCTGTCCTCCTGAAACCACACTAGAACTGAACAATCAAAGTAAAAAACAAAAGAGATCAGGTGTTTTAAAGCTACTACATTAACATTACAACATTTTACTTATATTATTATGTAAAGAACCACTGTCATCACAATTTAGAAATTATGTGATGAATATAAACTCATGCAAAAAAGAGCATCCACAAAATCCGATGTCCACTCGCCTTGCAATAGCTTCCGACAGTTTCTCACTGTCTGAAAACAGTGAGGCATGGTTGAAAACTCTGAGAAAAGTTGGTAAGTATATATTATATATATATATTTCAATACTTAACTTTCTAGTTCACAGAGGGTTTTTTTTGGTTCTGATATAAAGTTTCAGCTTTATTTACAACTCTACGCCCATAGACACGCAAGCAATAGTTTACTGTTGACTCTGTACTCATAATTGGTCCGAGCTGAACTGGTAACAAGACAATTCCTATTGAACAGTCAGAAAAGGGCCTGGTGTGCGGTGGCCGAGGTGTGCAGCAAGACAGCTGAACTGTAAAAAGACCCTCAGTGAAGCGGCTGTCACGAAAAAAAAATCCGAAAAATAATTGATTAATTAACAGTTAATAAATGTCTTTAAACTGTAGTTGAAGACGTAGAAGAGGATAATGACCACATGCACCCATTTAGCTGTTTGTGCCAATATAAATATTATATGGCTTTTACATGTGTAGTACAGTCCTACAACATATACACAAATTTTATTTCCGTAAAGGTTTCACAAACTGTATCCACTACTGACAGTTTCTGTGAATAGAAAAACTGATTTGAGGGAAACACCTGAACTGGGAGTACTAACACAGCTGCACCACATGGTACTCTGCTACAGATGCAGATGCAGTAGAACAGTTTGTAGTATTCAGATTACTCTGCATCTTGCGACAGAGGAATCAGCAGAGAGGTGCTGAGATGTCCAGCAACACAGGAAACTCTTTAGTGAGCAGAACCAAAGAAACCAGACCTCCTCACTGTGTCTTGGGAATCTCCCTGGGGGAAAAAAAAGGTCAGACTTACACCTCCTACCTCTGCTCCAACCCCCACCACCACCCCTACCCTTTCTCTCCCTTCACCCCAAAGTCTAATTAGAAAGAAGGTTGGGGAGGTTTTCTGTAAGTGGGGGGTTTCAAGGGGGGTGTGTGTATGGCTGTGTGTAGGTGCAGGACTGTCAGTGCTGCAGACCACCAACACATTTTGTCTTATCACATGGTCCCGTCTTTAAGCTCAGGCCTTAGGGGGTGAGAGAAAGGCTACATCCTGTCTTCTTTTTACAATCAGCTTTTTTGGCCTTGTCCTTTTTGTGCCATATGGTGGATGTGGGGATTACCATGCTGACAGGCCTGACTAGAGAAGTGACCCTCCAACAGCACACTGATCCAGCAACTTTAAGACTTGCACAGCCACAAATTTACAGGATTCTGTTTAAGGCACAGAAGGCCTGTGAAAAACCTGAACATCTTAGTCTCTCTGCTTCCTCATTAAATAATCAATCCCATTAAGTAATCAAGTGAGACAACAGTCCAAAAAGTTCAACTTCTGAACAACCTCTGTGTCTACCAAACGCTTCATTCGCACATATAGCAGCTGGGTTTAGATGAAGCTGTAGATTTCTTATGGTCTGCTCCAGCAAAAAATGGTGCTGATCTGTTTTTTTATAAATCTTTTGTTTTCCTCTTAATTTTTATTAAACATTGAAGACTTGGGAGAGCGTGGCGATCAGCTTTTTCCTTCTCTCTGTTTAACATTCCTTCACGGCAGGCAGTAAACGGATTCTCTACTTCCGATTCCATTAGAATTAAAATGATTGTGATTGGCTTACATCCAGCTGAAGCGGAACTGCGTCAGAAGATATTTGCATAACGTTGAGCCTTTCAAATATAATCAGGGTGTGCAGGGTTTTGTGCCACCTTCGGCAGGAAGAGCAAATCAGCCCTTAACCGTTCGCTGTAGTGTAGCAGGGCTCTCTGTGGGGGGTACTCAGCTGCAAAGCCTGCTCTCATTGACAATGAATGGCAGCTGTTACCGGCTCAGGCTTTTGAATGTGTATGTGTGAACGTCTATAAAGCCAAGAAGCTTAACAAGAAGACTTGAAGCGCAGGGAAAATTTCGCAGGCTAATTCAAAGTAGAAACAAACACAACCACTAACAACTCCAAAGTTAAGGTAAAGCTGTCTTGTTAATGTGTAATATATTGTGTATTTCACAGATACGTGGTATTAGCAGCTGTTAACTTACAAATTGAAGGTATTGCAAATAGTGCTGGCACTGTGGCAGCATGTTTGACGCAATTTATGGATAGAGACCATTCTCATACTTGATATTGTGACTTGTCAACACACATTTAACCATTAATAATTAGAATTGCTGCAGTGGTCCCTCTGCTGGCACATCGATGACTGTATTTCAGTAGAGCCAACCACATACGACCTGATTACCATACACAGACAAACACTGTGGCACTCAAATCAAATACATATTTTACTTCATGTAAAACATATAAAAAGCAAATAATAAAATCAGATAAAAAAAACTCAATTCCTATATTTAAACTGTATTTTATACTTATCTCTAGGTAAAAATGAATGCTATATTTTTGGTAGCATTAAAGAAAACCTAAACAAATGACCGTCCTCAATTATGTAAACATACACTTTTGACAATTATAAATTATATTACAAAAATAATTCTATCAAGAACGCGAAAAGCATTTAGCTTCATCCTGCCTCATCACACTAAAACAAAAGTTAGTAAGACTGACACTGTGACACCACAGAAGCTTTGTTTACATGCCTACTAATGTAAAAATATAAAAATATTATTTGAATTTCTCAGAATTCTAAGTTTAAATAATATCTTTATGGTGGCCCTAATCCTCTTCCTTAGTTTTACTCTCCTGCTTTCACCTTGACTGGACTAAATAAGCTGCTTGTCACTGCGTGGTCATGTGCTTGGCTATGTGTAAAAATACATTTCCACATGTAGGAGACGTGTGGAAACATATTTTCATATCTTTTGCATGTTTTACACAATAGAGGGTCATTTTGATTTATGGGACAAATAGCTTAGATATTGATGCATTTTATTTTCCATCCATCAGAAATCTTCACAATGGAACAAATGCTGCAGTCTAAAACATGGACATGGCCACAGTACAATGTTGTGGCTTTGCTGCTGAGATAAAAGTGACATAAATAATAATGATGAATAGTTATAAACAATCTCTATTTTCTAGTCATCAAAGAGTATACAACTGAGAGTTCATTATATTATTATTCATATACAGAGGAGGGGACATTTTGACCTTTCAAACACAGTTGTCCAATCATTTAAGGTCAAATCTTTGGCATTGAAAATGTTTGTTAGCCATAATGTAAACAGACCCGACCAGCATAACTGTTGTTTCTAATATCAACCCTTCTGTTTAGAAGAAACTACCTGAGACTAACAAGGACTGTTACGCTCCTCGCCTCTGAGAATAAGACATCCTTTCAGCAATGCAGCTTGCATGTTAAACTCTAATTACACTTTATTAATGACCCAGTGTTTAAGACAATGCCCTTCTTCAAGTATGACAATAAACAGTTAACCCCAGACATCTACATGTACTTTTAATACATGTCTCTTGCTTACCTCGTAATGACTCAGAAAACCATTTGTAGGTTATTTGCACAAGGTGTGTTGATGTCTGGTTTAGTATAAGCAGTGTCATAAACTGCTAGATAATGTTACAGTTTCAGTTCAGTATAACTAAACAGCTATAGCACCAAATCACTATAAAAATCATCTTGAGTCACTTTACACAGCCGGGTGAAGGCTTGGGTCTTGTATGGACATAAAACACAATATGCCTGCCAGGTTCAGGTCACCGCACTCTCAAGCTTAGGTAAAAAATTCCTCACTGTAAGTGCAGGACACATTTCACAGTGGTCACTCAAACTGTTCGTAATATGGAATGTTATACAGAAATGTGACACATGAAGCTACACATGACTGCATATATTCCTGTCACCTGCTTATATGCACACATACCACCAGTTAACCTGGAATCCATTCAAAACAGTTAAAGCTGAAGGCTTGCGAAACAGGATCTGTCCTCTTATGTAAAAACCAACAGATATTGGTTAAAGCAATGTAATTTCATATACTTTAAGTTTATCATTACCTGATATTAGCAACCTGTATTTTAGTTATTTGCACTGGTCATACCAGACCAGCTTTATTTGCAAATAGAAAATTGTGCTAGTTCTTTGAAAAAAAAGAGCAAAAATTGTAACCTTTAACTTAAAAAGATTAGATTTGAAGATTTCAAAGACAAATCAGTTTTTCCTGCAGTCTACGCACAGTCCAAACCTGTTGCACTAATATGCTTTAATAATATATGACAGTGTTTCTTCAACCGTGACCCAATACATTTCATAGGACATAAGGCAAAGACTATTTAGTCTATAGGCTTTTAGTCTATGTGTACTATAAAAATGGCAGTCCATTTTGCTAATATGTTACCATGAAGCATCAACAGAACATTTAAGCACCAAAATGTAAGGTTTCTGAAAACCTCTGTAGCCTCATTTAGCCACTTGTTAGCAAGTGCCTGTTTAAGACAAGTAAAGGCTTTAAAAAAAATCCAGAGTGAGGTATGTATGGGTCTCTGATCCCAGTCAAGTGTATTTTCCTTTGTTGTCCCTGGCTGGTGGAATGCCTTGCCCTGTTCCATTCGACTAGCAGAGACTATCACCAATTTTTAAAAAATTTGAAAACTCACTCGTTTAGAAAGTATTTCAAATGATTCTCTCTCACTCACACACACACACACACACACAAAACAAAACAAACAAACAAAAAAACACCATAATCTAGCGCTTAACAACGCCTTAGCATGTTTTTCTTCTTGAAAAGTTGTGTCTTATCAGGGCTCTTAGTTGGAAGTAACTCATAGTTACAGAACCCGAATTGTAATTTGCTTGTGTCTCCTTGTAAGTCGCTTTGGATAAAAGCGTCTGACAAATGAACTAAAGTAAAGTATTTACTGATTAATTTTATGTTGTAGAACAAAATGTGAAACTCTCTTGATCTGGTGTTAACCACAGACCTCAAGCCTCCTTTTAACCCTCCAACCAAAAACTCATTGATCTCAGGATGAGGGAAGTACTAAAATACTAACTTATTTCTGGGTTATATGACTCTGTATGACTATGACAGTCTGTGTGGCTGCACTGTACATTTTTATAAGTTTTAGTTTCCCCCTCTCAACCTGTACCCAGACAGAGAACAGTGTTTTCCAGCCTCTCAATAATCGGCTGCTCTACACTGAGCTGCAGTAATGCAGCAGGGAGTTACTGAGAAGAGTCCATCTGTATTAGTTGGAGACATTGAACTTACCTTGAGTTCTGTAGAGCTGAGGTGAGTGGCACAGTTGAGTGACAGCGCTGTTTGTGCCTGTTTGCAAAATTCGTGCAGCATTAAAATTAAGGAAAAAATTGACCTCACATGTGCTGTATACAGCCTTCCACCATCACTCTCAGCTTTGCTAAATATTTTATGTCTGCATATATTGTGTCGGTCATTATGAAAGTAGTTCTATTGCTACTGGGCTGAATTTCGAATTTGAGTTTACCTGGACGGCTCTGAGGAGTTTTAAGGAAATCAGTGATTTGAGCTCATCAAAAAAGACTCAGGGGAAAAAACTGGTATTTCTAAAATGAGGGCACTGCTCCTGTAGGGAGAGGCCCTTCACTTGCATTAATTTTCTATTTTTTGCATGCGGCCTGAAACATTTGGATGAGTTCTCTAGGGGCTGCTGTCAGCCTCACCATGGCAGTGCTTACCACTTCAATCTGTAGTGCTTTTTTTCACCATCAGAGAGCTGTGCATGTCTGTATGTGATGTGTTACTGCCTGTGTGTTGGCTGTGCAGAGTTCACGGTTCAAAACCATCTTCAAACATCGCTTAGAAGCTATTGTGCATAACATGCTGTGTCAAATGAGAATGGATCAGAGCTGCAAAAATGAGAAAAAACAGCAAACTGGGAGTTTTTTTAAGGGGAAAATGTGGGCAATCATGTCATTTTACCTGTCACTCAATAGTTCACTCACCAGGACACTGTGTTGGCGAATCTGTGTGTATGTGTGTGAGTGGAGACACACAGAGAACATGTATACATTAAATACAGGAGTTCATCAAGCTACAAATCACTAAAACATTTCAGCAAGTGTTTATATATCTCATGAACAATGTCCCTGTCATAGTGTAGTGTAGTTAATAATATGGTTAGTGTACATGAAAACTAAATTATGTTGGCCCTCTCAAACTCTTTCCGTTTTAACAGAAACACTATTCTCACTAACTATTTCCAATATGCTGGTCATCTTCTTCTTTCTATCTGTGCTAAGCTGCTCGTTCTACACACTCCTGCAGACGTGTTCATGTAAAACATGTGGGGTATTTGGAATTTGGGAATTTAGAATCTTTTATTTTAGCCATTATAATATGGCTTATTATGAGACAGATTTTACAGTAAAATTTGTCCTTATGACAATCTGTAGAACTTTATACAGTACTTCCAGGTTGGCTATTAGACTTAATTATCTACAGATATGTCAGGGGAATTCTATCACTTCCAACTGTCCTGAATTTCTGTTTAGCATTAACTTATGTTAATAATATTCACGCTATTATTTATTATATTTTACTCATAAGTGTACCATATTATAATTATTTACCATTATACAATTATTATTGTCTCCTATTTATTACAATATGAAATGAATGTAATTGTATAGTACTAATAGTGTACAACTGAACAATACTATTTAATATTATAGCTCATATGGTAATCTGCTTGTCATCCATTATGAGCTTCCAGACCCTGACCAGGTTCAGTGAGTACAGAAACACTGTGGAGAAATGTGCTAAGTGAAAATTTAATTTAAGTCTGAAAACAACCCTGAAACTATTTTCAACTTCATTCCTGTGGTTCCAGTTTAGGAATGGTATTAAAAGAGTTCTGTTTCTAGCTGAAAAACTCCCAAGCATATTGTCAGGGGATAAATAGGAAATTGGTGAAATCAGCCTTTATGTTACTTTATGTAACTAGTTACTTGAATCATCTTTTTTTTTATCTTTCTGTGCAGCACTGACAAAATGTAACGTGAGAGTGTGACAACAAGCAGATCAGTACCCATCACCTGTCTTTTTATTGTCCACTTTATACAGTGAGGGCCCAGCTCAGAGCCTTTTACCCTCTCTGACACGAACACTGACAGCTAACCCCCAACCTCTCCATCTGCATTGTCAATTGCTAACAAACCTAAAAACAAACAAACAAAGCTAATAGGACATTTAGAAAGTACTCAGCTTCATCTTAAATGACCTGCTCCCTGCATGTGGACACAACAGTCCCACTTACCCTCATCACATGTGCGCGCACACGACACGCGCGCTCCTCTCGCGACTCCATCACGTCTTTGTGAAACATCCGGTTCCTCGGTGTCATATGACCAGCGTTGCGCTGACACTTAGCTTATTCGTCTCCGGTTAGCAAAGACATCGACCACCATCAACTGACTGTCTGTTCTCTGTATCCGACGATGGCAACCTTAGTGGCAAACAGGGCGATGGACGTCAACGGCCTGGCTGCAGCTGCGAGAACACACACTCAGGCTGTGACCAGAAATTACATCTCTCAACCCAGGCTGAGTATGTCATCTAACGTTAGCACAGCGGGCTGCTGGATGTAGCTAGTGGCTAACAAGGTTGTGACAGTTAGGGACGTAGGAACGCTGTTTTCTGTTTGAAGGTGTAGTTAATCTCATTTATAAGGAGCAACGTTTACCTCTTTAATTTGGCAAACACGTTTTAGGAACACCAGTCCTAATCCAGCACGGCAACGCTCTACATTAGCATGTAGTAAAGACCAGGGACCCTGGAGTCAGATGACCACATAACGTTAGGATATTCGTAACTTCCTGAATTAGAAATACTAACATGCCAGTGTTTGGAGAATTCACTTGTAAACTCGTACAACATTTCAGTATAGTGTGAAAAAGTCTTCAGGTGTAATTATGGATAGTTCAAACGGGAATACAGGATGTAGGAATACACGATTATGAACCAATTGGCTATATTTATTCAGCTAATTCAATGTGAGTTGGTATTATATTGACTGGTACTGCTGTTATTACCATGCCACAACATATAATACGTGGTGCATTTATAAAACGAGCTGCACTTACGTTTCTCCTGTCGAACCAGCTAAGCTAGCATACTAGCTAGCTATAGCTCACAGTCCGAGTCATAGTTGGTGGTTTCGCTGCACGTAACGAACTGTAGTCATTAGCTTTACAATGTGTAGTAGAAAAATGATCCGAATGTTATTTCATATCGGTATAAATTCATTCTTGTCACATCTTTAAAACCTTTCTACAATCTGTCGAAGCCAGTGTCGGTAACGTAGTGGATTAGCCGCACATTCAACTGACCTGGTGACAGCGGCACAAATTAATCAAACGGTATGAAAAGTGTTTTTTATGTTGAGTCTAACATTACAGGTAGTGCCGTCAGAGCGGCCTTAATGCCATACAAAGACTGTGTGGTGCTGTGATAAAGAGCTGGTTTGGACATTTTGAAGAACAGACTGGTGACAGATGGATGATCTGTCATGTGACTCGATCACATGAGCGGTGCAGTGGTGTGGATGAGCCCAGTGTTTGCAATTCATAGCTACAGTTGACAAAGCTTAATAAAAGTTACACATAGAATACTACAGTAATATAAAATATCACACATTTCTTTGCTGACTCAGTGGCATTTAGTTGTTTTTCATATGGAATCTGTTATTTTTTTTAGCAGTGTAGTAAGTATGATGATTTTAATTTAACTTTTTAAATGTTCTTTCGTCCTGACAAGAGAAGAATTATTGGGACGTTTTTGTTATATTGGATGTTTTATTCCATATTGAATATGCTACACTGTAGAAGATGCGATGTCTATAGATGGTTGTTAATATTCCCAGGGGGACCTAAAGTATAAGGCCAGTGACAACGAATCCCATAAATAGACAAGACTCAGATGAACTGACTTTAACGTTTGTGAATGCAGAACATGATTCAGCCCTCATTCATTCCTACCGTAGCCCTCCATTGTTATCTGAAGACTCTACAAAGCACATCACTGCTACACTGATTGCTTTATTACAAATAAATATTGGCACAATAGTTTACCTATAAACAGATCCACAGACTGACAGCATGACAAGCATCACTTCCGTAATCTCTGGAGAGCCGTTCCTGTAAGGCACAGGTCACTGCTCATGCACATACTTCAGTTTATATGTTTTGCTTTGTAGTGCTACATATCACAATCTCCTGACTTTGGAGTAAAGGTCAAGGAGTAAAAGGTCAAGGAGTAAAGGATTCTGGTCAACAGACCAGAGATGTTAAGGCCCAAGTGAAATCTCTAGAGCAGGTGTGCCCACACTTTTTTGGCTTAGTTCGCTGTAGCTTTGCAGTAGCTCATGTGTACGTGCTACTGCACGTAATCAGACTGTCCACCCTGTACGTCAATCAACCAGCATCTGATTTTTTTTTCAATATCACGCGATCTACCTGTATCACCTCTGCAATCAGCGTATTGGGTACCCGTGCTCTCGAGAAATGTTATTGATTACATGTCACAACTACAAAGATTTCCCAGTTCAAATAAGATTTTACTATTTAAAATAGTTTTCTATGTTAAATATTGTTTGACCTTTGTTTAGAATAAAGAATTCATTAAATTCATTAGATTGTTATTTTATGAAATAAAGGGCTGAATTTAGCATTTATACACTGTTTTGGGGCAAATTTCAAAGTATTGAGATATATATTGCTTATCGTTATATAGCTTAAAAATATTGATATTATTTTTAGTTCATATCACCCAGCCCCAAAGCCGAACCATCAGTCCTGGGACTGAACTGTGCTCAGAAGCATAAGCAGTGACTTCAGGTGACTGTGGAGGTGATGCTCAAATCTACCTGTTAAGGTATTTATAGATAAACTACAGGGCCTATTTTTCCGAATGATAAACATGCCACCTATTGTAATGGTGTAGCTCACTGATGAAGCTCTGTGGCAGAGATAAATGACCTAAGTCAGCATTCACAGGACTCAAAGACCCTGCAGTTAGTAGACAAGTTGGGTTTAGTCTCTTTATAGGAAGTGTTGAGTGTAACAGAAAATGCAGAAAATCATCAGCTTAACATTTAAATATTCGTAGCACTAAAGACATACATTTTACACCATATTTAGTAGAAATTGTAAATTATATGGCTTGTGTGCTCTGCTACAATGTTGTATGTTAGAAAATTAGAATGTAATACCTAAATAGAAAAACAATAATGCAGATGTTATATGTATTAGATCATAGTAGATAATAAAGGGATTGATTTATAGTAATGCTGTTGATTTTTTTTTTTAAGGTTAAGTTCTTTTTACACATTTTTTTTAAATTATGTACACATTAGAATAAATAAATAAGCTATATCTTGTGCTTGGGAATTTAAGTTGGTTAAAAATGAACATTAATGAAAAATGAAAGTTGGGTTTGAACACTGCATGATGGTGTGAATGCTAGTTCAGGTTTCTCACCACTGTTCTGATAAGTATGGATTGTAAGAAGGAGATGGTACTTTCACACTGAACCATGATAGTTTAACTTGTCGTCTTTCCCTTCAAGCAAAACAGTAATTTAATGAATTAATTGAATGCCATGGCGCTATTCATTTAAAAAGGTGCAAATAATTCTTCACTTGTTATTCTTCTGTAAAAACAAAGACATACTCTATCTATTCAAATCTACATTTTTGACCACAGTACTGGTGGCCCCGTTTTATCTTTTGTATGTGCTGATTACATGATTTGAATCAACAAATGGAGTTTCATGAATGTTGTTATAGTTTGACACTTTGTTCTGTGAGCCTGATGGTGAGACTTTGATTATGCTGCTGCACGCAGTCTGAGTCATGAAGCCAGCAAGGTGATGGTTTTTTCTTTGTGCACACATCAGACAGGCAAGCATGGACTAAAAGGCTTTTAGCAAACTCGAAGGAAATGACTTAATGGAGCTTGGACCATCTGAGAGCTAAGCGGAAAGGATGCAACATGTGATAAAACCCTTGTCCTAAAAACATCTAACCATCCTTCTTCTGAAATTCTCTAATTTTGTTGGAGTAGAATGGCTAGCCTTTTTCCTTTCATCAAACACATTACCAAACAGCAGCACTCCATTGTGATGATGAGGCAGTAATTTGGAGCCAAATGATAATCTCAAGTAACAAAAACTTTTTATCTGCTGCTCAAATACTGCAGCTGCTGCATTTACAATATGTGTTGCATGTTAAATGTCCCTGCTGGTGGCTACATGGGATTTTGTATGTCCCTTGTGCTGCTTTTAGGTGTGTACATGTAGTTCTACATTACTTTGATAGATTACAGAGCTGGGTGTCCAGTTTATGTTAAGACACATAGTTAGATGGCCCCTTACCCCTTTAAATGGACGTGGAGAGTCTACGTTTATGTTAAGTCCTCAGTTCTCCTTTATAGCTGTGCATCATTCCACCTTATTAAACCATAAATTCTCATATAACAAACAGTTAAGCAAAATGGCCAATGTAGGTAAAAGTCAGGGGTGTGGTTCAGGTGGGGAGGGGAGTATGGATAACTGTATAATAATGGATAACAGAAGAAGCCTTCCATTGTGCCAATGTGGCTCCTACGCTCACATCTATTCCTGTGTCTCGACTCCTTCCTTCATGAATGAGACAGAGGTAGAAGACTGAGGAACCAAAACTCACATGCTTACTCACTGCAGTATCATTTTATAGAGACGACAACTACTACTGAATAAAATCTCTATACTGCTTAGTTTGTGGAAGGAAGTTCCAAAAAGACTGGTGTTCTTTTCACACTTTTCTGACTCAGAGGGCTACGGAGGACTTAGCAGACTCTAACATCAGTATGGATTGTAGGAAATCAGAGTCTGTATAGATGTCAAACAGTCTATAAGATCACAATGTTGAGATGGGTTTTCACTAGCCTATTGACTTGACAGAGCTCTAAGAGAGGCAGCTATTGAAAAGCCACTCCAAGACAGAGCATGAAAATAAACAAATAAAGAGATTTCTCATCAGACCAAGTCTTTTCTTTTAAGAGGCCTTTGTCTCTCTCATGTCAAGTGCGACAAAAGCTATTAGCCCATAAAATGGCTTGTCTTTGTTTTAGTAGTGCATTCTGTCATTTAGAGCTATGAAAAGACATGGAGCAAGGCACTATAGTTCTTTGTAAAGATTTAATTAATGGTAATAATGTAGTCACGATAAACAAATGTCTCATCTGTCACTATGAAAGTAATTTCTATAAAATCAACGTTATTTTTGTAACAGTTCTATAATCCCCATTCTAATTAGGCTTAAGCAGCTAGCTTGTCAGTGGAAAAAAAGGCTCCCCTGTGGGCGTTTGCCATTCTTTTCATGAAAGAATGTTAAAATGTAGGCAAAGGATTTGACACCATATCTGTCTGTTGCATGAACAGAAATTAGTGCACGTGAGCGCCACGCTTGTTTTCCTGACTGCACATAATTCATTTCCTGGCAGAATTGTTGGTCATTTAGTGTTTGATCATTCAATAAGTAGAGTAGTAAGTGTGTAGTTTTTTTGTTTTTTTTTCAAATGCAAGAAATTCCCTCTTTTATTGCTCAACTTCTCCTTAACTGCGAGACAGTAGCGTGACAGTGTAAGAGCAATAGGCGATTAAATATGTGCAGTCAACACAGGATCAATAAGTGGTACCAGGACACATTGGAGATCTTTGTCATTTTTTTCTTTGGTAATACTGTGTTCTTTCTCCTCACAATAATTCTCAGTTTTAGCTTTGATTTTATATCTGCTAAATTAGAAAAAGGATCAAATTTAGCTTTTACTAGGCTTTTAATTTTATTCAAAAACATTTGTTATTCGTTACTTACATGGTCAGTTAGCTTTCCTAGTCCATATTTTAATGCACATTAATCATATGTATCTCAACTAGGGATGTTCGATATTGAGAAAATATTGTATCACTGTATTTTTTGCCATTATCCCGATAACAATAATTTGATGATATTGTAATAACCCAAATAATTGTTAAGCCTTATGTTTGATCTGTTCTCTCTGTAATAGGATATTTATTGTTACTAAATAGTACCAAACAAACAGCACAGAAAATATACATAAACAATGCATTTGGAAAAACAGGTCTTGTTGAATTTATTCAAAACTTGCAAAACGAGTAGTACGTATAGGCTTTGTCTGCCAAGACTCACGTGATCACAACTTCTCTCAGTAGTTTCAGAACGTTAATCAACATTAATAAGTCACTAAAGTTTAGTTTATAGTTTCCAGTTGTATGTAGAATTATTTCCTGTGAGTGTGTAAAAGGATCCATATGAAACATCTCCACACTCGTTTGTGAGCATTTCTGCAGCTGTCACAACATTGATAACTACATTATTCATGATTACTCAGGATCGGTCAGGATGGTAAATTATATTTTATAGGGATGTCTGCATATTTACATTTTGCTCAATAACTGCAGCAAATGTACAGAAACAGATTCAGTAGTGAAAGTGGTGAAAGTGCGCTGGACAGTTGTGATTTGATAAACTTTGTTTTGGATTACAAGCATGTTTGCGCAATGAGATATGTTCGCAATCCAAGGTTCCACTGTAATTTGTGGCCTTTTTGGTTATATCTTTTCTTTTAAGCTTGTTTTTGACAAACAACTCTGCCAAAGTTGGTTGTTGTAGTTGTTTTTTTTCCTTTTTTTGCTGCCACCGCTACTGGGGATTTGTCAGACCCCGAAGCTTTTCATATTCCTCGTACTGAGTGCAGTTGTTGGTCCGGAGATGGTGAAACAGGTTTGTTGTGGCGGCGTCTTTCACTGCAACCGCTTTTCCACATACATGACAGATTAGACTGGTGTGTCTGATGTCCTTCCTCTTAAATCAAACTATCTCCAGGTGAGAGACGGAGACCCACGTCTTGTCACCAGCTCTAAAGGCGATGACGAGTGCAAAGCTGTTAGGTTGTTCGTCTGGCTCTCCTTCTTTCAACTTAGCTCAGCGGCAGGTTAACACTGATTGGCATGTTGCTGCATCGACTTGGAGCAGACGGGGGCATTAGAAAAACTTGAGTGGCACCGCCTAATCAATTTTTATAAACAGTTTAATGCTAAATGGGATAAATACTCGATAATGCCCTCTGCATCATTGTCAAAATAAGAATTTTAATATTATTGAAAACAATATATATCGCACACCGCTAATCTTAACATAGTGACGATGGTTGGGTTTAGTGTAACAATTTCATATAAACAGTTGTTGCCAGCATTGCTTTCAGAAGACACTGAAGCTGCAGTAGAGGGTACTAGTTAACTGAGCTTTTTTTCATGAGATTAGTGCAAGAGCTAATTCTGTAGGGTGACTTATGCTATGTAGAGCTGCATCCATTTTATCTCTGCACCTTTAGCCCAGTAAGTAAGTGGCCGAGAATAGACGACAATGGAGCTTCAGCTCTGGCAAAATGCTGTCTGAGTGACAGGATTGCTCTTAAGAAAATATGATTCATATTAAATATTATCGCAATGGCACTGAAAATTATCCCAGGTGGGTGAAACACATGGGGAAAATAAGAATGGAATTTATGAATATTTGGCTTGAACCTCTCAAGGTCCTCATCAATAATATCTGAGGGCCTCTCAGTCTTCACCTCTTAGTCCAGGCTGGAACTTGAGCCAGCTATAGATAGCTTTTGTCTGAGTGCAGCACTTAGCATTTAGGGTGATATGTGTTAAATTGTCATTTAAAGTGATTTTGAATAATGAACAATCTTATACCTTTGTTACAGGTCATATTAAGGCATCTTAACAGAAGGCTTTGTGCATTGAGCAGGTTAGCCAGCACGCCAACATGTTTCCAGTGTTGCTGTGTCAGATTTCTTGCTTCTAGCTGTTGTAACCATTGCACTCCACCACCTTTGTAATGAAGCTATTGTGTTAACCAGCTGCTGTTCTGTATAGACAACGTTATTCCTACAATGTACTACCTATCAACAAAAATGCCCAACAGACTACAGATCCCACTCTGCTTGCAAATGTGCTTCTGATTCTGTCCTGATTACATTTTTCCACAATCAGTGCAGTGAAGTGTGGAGTCCTCTTTATATGGAGGAACTATGTACCTGCAGGGTTAAAAGCCCGTCTCATTTTGTAGGGATGTCAAAACCAAGAGCGGGGCTGCTGACAAATGGAATGTCTGTCATGGCTGCTGTTTAAGACCATTCCATTAAATTAAAATGTTTTTCATTTGTCCTAGAAGATGTCTCCTATTTATTAACAAAATTTCCTTTATCTGTTCAGTGATTCATTTTAGTACCACAAATTTAACTTTTTTATGTTAAAAGAAAAACAAAACAGTTTCCACAGGTTGTAAACTTCTGAACTGTGATGTTGGGCTTTTCTATTCAGAAACATAGCAGTTGTTCACACTCTTAAACAAATAATGGTTGCCGTTACTGTAAAGGGTTTTATTTGTAATTTTAGCAAACTTTAGGAACAATTTTCCTCCCCTTCGTCTGGTGTTTTTTTCTACTAGAAGTTAGTTTCTGTGTCATTTACCCCAGCATTGGAAAATTTGATGCAGTTTCACTACCATGTAGGTTTTCACATAAAAGCTATTTGTCTCAGTGATTTTAGTAAAAAGCTAGTTATACAAAAAAACGGTGTCATAAGCTGAATGGGTCATCATAATGTAAGACAATAATGTAGTAGGGATGGGCGATACCAACATTTTTCCTTTCGATACAATACCAATACTTTGGGGCACTTCGGGGATATCGATACCGATAGCGATACTTTGCTCCATAAAGGAAAATCATATGATTGCTCAGTGTTCATTAATAACTTTATCGCAAGGGCAACATTAAATATGAATTAAACTCATGAACATAAATACTTTAAATAAATTCTTATAAATGATAATAAAATAGATCAATGAATAAAAATGATTGATGAAAGATCAACAAAGTGCTCAAGGACCTGCATTAAACCAGTCAAACATCATAATAAAACATCATCAACCTTAACAGAATAATAATTTAATTAATTATTACAGTGAAAGAAAATGTGGGCGTTGACCTTATTCTGACTTTTCATCATCCCTTGTATGAATTATGAATCAAACTTCCTGGCGATATCAGCCTCTTAAAAATTGTCAGGGTGCGCTGTCTTTAAATGCTTGAAAGTTGCTAATGTTGCTGCTATGTGCCACCACTTCATTGCAGACTGAGCACATGGCATTACCTATGGTCATGGGTGAAAAATAGCACCACACACTGCGTTTCTTTTTCTCTGTCTGATGTCTGTGCTGCTGCGGTGCTGCTGTCGGAGCTAACTGAGCAGCAGCGGAGCGAAGACTGTGAGCCATCTGAAAGCCATCTAATCATGTGACACAAAAGACAGTCTTAAATACGTCCGTGCTGGTTTTAAATGCCTAAAACTATCGGAGGAGAAAACAAATTGCACGTTTTGTATTAGCACAGTGGTATCGTTATATTTAAAAAAGTATCCATTCTAAAGTATCGACCAGCGGGTATCGAAGTATCGATACCAGAGTATCTACGCCCATCCCTATAATGTAGTCATGGTAAAACATATAAGACTATGTTGTATGACCAATATGACCAGGATTCCAAATAGCAAGTACTCAATTTCAGGCGCAATCCTAAATATGATGCTAATAATCACTTTGAGGAGCCACAGCAACAAAATCTCAGCATTTCAGAAGGAAACATTTTATGGAAAGATCTCTTATAACTCTGGGGAAACCAGCAACCACATAAGTCACGTTTGGTCTCACTCAGCGTTACCTGGGTGCTCAGAAACCGGAGTCAGCAGATCATACTGGGCCCATAACACATGCACACACACATCCTCTGTTGCATCAAGTAAATTAATCATGTGGCATACTTTGTCCTTCGACTCAGTTCTGCATTATCAGTCCCTCTCAACCGGTAGCTGAACCAAATAGAACTGAATGAACCATGCCAAAGGGGTGCTCTTCGAACAAAAAGTTATTTGACTTGTATGAGAGAATAGGAACAAAATGCATTTGCATTGGTGCTATAACATGAGTTTCTCACATGAACACACAGGTGACATGTGTGAACAGCTTGCATGTTGGGAGAGTTTAAAGAATAATTTGATCTGACTCGGATATCTGTGATTTGTAAGTTGTAACAAATAATGATAATGGATCGAATTTGCTCCACCACCTGAAGCTCAACACCAAAAATATGAGAATGAGATCAAAGCAGATGTTAAACCAACAGGTAACAAACTCTTTAATTAATATGGGCTTTTTAAACTAGTGGTTCCCCCAACAATAAACAAGTAAATGGTGGAATGAAGTGAAGGTTGTGGCACAGATCAAAAGATATGAAGTTGATCTAAACTATTCATGTTTCAGAACTGTTGTTTGTGATAAGGAGGGATTCACACGACAAAATTTAATTGGACCCAAAACACATCATGCTGTGAAGGAAATATTTCATTCATATTCTATTTTCAGCTTCCTAACTGGTTTAGTTTAGTTTCTGATCGTAGTCAGGTTTATTTTTTCTAGTACCGTTTGTAATTGCATATCAGTCGCTGTTAGAAAGTGAGAACATTAGATGCTGTTGACATGTTACCTTACTTGGCAGCTTAATTATATAGCATTTCCTTTGCTATGCGGGGAGACTATCTGGTTTTCAATCTATAAGCTTCAAAAGACAGGCTGTAATTCAGGACCTATACTATTTGCCACTGATATTGTGCTTTAGTGGTCCATATTTCCAGCAAAAACGAACAATTAATCAAATGATGTCAGAATGACCACAGGCTTTTTGAGGACCTCAGCAGGACTTGAGGGGAGTCGCCTGCGACTTGGTAAGCAACTATGTTGAGCAGGGGTTACACATTATACAGCGGGGGAAATAAGTATTTGACACATCAGCATTTTTATCAGTAAGGGGATTTCTAAGTGGGCTATTGATG
>JAUYWH010000007.1:663990-693224 GCA_034779795.1 Ctenopoma multispine | reverse complement strand
CATGAAGCGGATGTGGGACCTATGGATTCTTCGATACCCAACATCAAGACTAACAGCAAAACAACTAGTAGCTCAATGTTTCAACATCCGCAAGAAACAACTGCTATCACAACTAGAGATCGATGAGGTACAACACGAATGCTATGGCAAGGGGGAGCCAGGACGACAGGTCAGGGAGGAGATATCATCATCATCCCCACATTCCGAGATTGGGTACCAAGCCCCAAGAACAACAAGCCCTGGTAGGCTCAATATAAGAGCAACTGACCTGAGAAATAAGATCATGACCAAACTGGAAACCCGGACCCTCCGACACCGATTACCAAGAATGCATGAAGTTCCCTGAGAAGGTCTACTTGAAGATGTGAATGCAGCACTGCAGATAATCCCTACTACAACCATCACTGACACCAAACAGCTGATCTACACCACAGCAACAGTGATCCTTGAGGTGCTTGACTATAAGATAAACAACAGCCGGAAGGAGCAGTACCCTCCATGGAAGAGAAGGTTATAGGCTAAAATCAAGGCAGCACGGAGGGAAGTTAGCCAGTTATCAGAACTACAGAAAGGTGTGATGAAAAAGAGGTACCTACAAAATGTAAGTACAAAAAACTGTCCCTAGCTGAGGCCTTAGAAACTGCCAAGCAAAGACCCACAGCCTTGGCTACCCGTCTGAAGAGGTACACCAGAGATATAGAAGCCAGGAGAGTAAACCGGACCTTCTCCATTGAACCATCCAAGGTGTACTCACCAGTGGCAGGGTAATAGCATGACGATAGACCCACCAAGACTGGAGACTGAGCTGGATGGATGGATGGATGGATGGATGGATGGATGGATGGATGGATGGATGGATGGATGGATGGATGGATGGATGTTGCATCCTCTGCCTATGTGATAGGATCAGGAAGTTACCAGAAAATAAATACTTCTCACTTCATTTAATGCTTTATATGGAGATGTCAGGTGTTAGGTCCTCTCACTTAAACTTGTTAGTTAATCTCAGGACTTTTGCTTAGTCTAACTTGTGTTTCTAATCACTAAGCCGACTACAACTTACTCGGGAGGTAAAGCTTGGCTTTTCTTCTTTTTTTCTTCTTCTTCTTCTTTTTTTTTTTTTTTTAAAGAAGGGCCAGAAACTTTGTAAAAAGGTGGCCAAACCCATAGCACCTTAAGCAGGTACATGCCCACAAGAAATTCCCCAAGGGGATTAATAAAGTATCATTTATATTTATCATTACTACTATAATAAATTAAAAAGGAAATGGTCCATGCCCCTCCACCTACTGCCCTCCTTTCTCCTCATGGTGAGGAGGAAGGCCCCCTCTGCTCACTCTTGTGAATCTCTGTAATAATTCTTTTTTTATTCTATAATTCTTTTATGTTGTACAGTTTGCTGTCTGAATATGCTGCCAGCACAAAGTAGTGTTTTAAATGGTAAATGTGCATTTTCCCTCATTTCCTTTGCTGTCCATAACCTTGGCATATGCACGCTGCACCAGTTGTCAGCCTCAGGCAGCCTGATGGGTATTTCAGCACATACAAAGAGCCAAGAGGACATTAACATTTAACTTCTGTTTCTATTCATGTGTCTGAAGATTTAGTTTTGCATTGAATCTACAGTTCACAAGTGTTTAGCCTGCCCATTAACCTTTGAATCTAAGGATGAATGAGATGTATTTTTATTTTTGTTTTCTCTGAATTCAGTTGACTTTGGAGACAAGGATTTGCTTTTGGTCATTTTTTTTTGCAGAGTCTAGAAAGAGAATGGTCACATTTCCAACCAACTGTTTGCGTCTTCTGAAAGGCACTGTAGCAGTTAGCAAAACTCCCCATAGGTAAATGGTTTCAGTGGATGTCTGACTTTGTTAAACTGAATGGTATAGAAAAAAACACAGGATGATTAAGTCCTACTAAGAAATGTAATATGTCTTTGGTTTAAGGCACTAATCTTTATTTTTATGAAGAAAAGATATCTGGGTGAAACTTAAAAGGTCTCACTTAGCCCTGTCACTTGGAACCATCAACATTTCTAGTTATCAAAATAATCATGAATTCTGAACTGGCTGAAGCAACACAATGGTTTTAACTAAATCCATGCAACAGGGTCTAACAGTACCTCCATTAAGGTTAAAGGGGGTACATACATGATATGATGCCTAAATGTCAAACATGACACTATCAAAGTGATTTTTGTAGCTAATTCTAAGCTAGGTAGTAAGATGGCTTACTTGGCATGCAGAATTTAGTGGCTGATGTTGGAGATGCAGTTTCCACCAAGTTATAATTTTGTAAAAGGTTAAAACAAACATCCATCTTTACACTCCTTGTGTACTGAGTGCCACTCTTCCAAGAGCTCCATGCACACTGCTTTATCATGTTGCTAAGCAACGGTATAATAGACAGCAGTTCCCCTTAACTCTGCAGAATTTCTGAACTTCTTCTAGTTCATTGTTTTGCTTGCTTGTTTTTTCCAGGCAAGTGATCTCAGATGAATAATGGCCGGTAAATTGAGCTATCCAGCACCAAACGGAAACACACACAGTTGGAGACCAGCTGGTGAAAGTAGTTGAGCGTTTAGCAGCTGTAGAGTCAGAGATTTTTCTCAGTAGTTGGTGAAGACCAACAAAAACTGCAAATGAGAGTGAACTTCTTACATCCATCATATCTGGACAAACAGTCCACAGTAAATGCTGCATTTTGTAGTCAGACAGTAGTTTGCTCACATTTGGTGCAGTAATTGCAAATGGTGGTATTACCTCTTACTGCTGATCTAAAGTGACCAATAAAATTATGCATCAAAGGAGCAAAAAATTCTACAATTGAAAATAAAAGTCGAAAGAAAAAGAAATCAAATGTAAATGTATGTAAACAACCTTGAGCTTCATCATCATCATATTCATCTTCAACTACCACCTGTAGGTCTCTGCAGCCCGAGAGGAAGTGCCCGGCCGTCGAGGCTTTCCTGGCTATATGTACACTGATCTGGCCACCATCTACGAACGTGCTGGTCGTGTGGAAGGCAGAAATGGCTCCATCACCCAGATTCCCATTCTCACCATGCCCAATGATGGTGAGAGCAGCAGCAGCTTACACTCTGTGCTTTAAGTTGTATCAAAATTGCATCTTCACAACAATCAGCCTTGTAGTGGACCAAACACCTATGTTTGTCTCTTAATTATTTTAATCTGCTTGTGGGTATCAACCTGCTCATGCACATTATACTTTTGTTTTCTATTTTCTGTTGCTAAATTCCTAAATCTAACAAATGATTCTTTGAATTACTGGGGAAGATATGTGAGATGGACCGAAGAGATATTTGGTGATGCCCGCAGTTGCCATAGAAACATGTATGAATGTATGAAGAGCCTACTCCTATCTAGTTGAACAGGAATCCCCATTACAGCATCGCAGGGAGGTGATTGTGTCGGCATTTACTAAACACTGCTGGTGTTTCAAACAGCTCTCGGCCTCTTGATTTAGACTAAAGGTTTTTAAACCAGGAACAAGCTAACAGAAATTCTGGCTGTTCCTCTCCTGTGTGCCATTGTTTTGATGCCTGCAAATGAGTAGGTTATTTAAATGGTGTCCGTCTGTCATTATGAATGTAAACTGAGGTATTGCATGTTCTGTTTTTATTTATTGTACTGCAGTATTTAAAGATCTTGTTTGTTGGATATGTTGTGAATAAATCATTTTCTGTATCTAACAGACATCACCCATCCCATTCCTGATCTGACTGGATACATCACAGAGGGCCAGGTCTACGTTGACAGACAGCTGCACAACAGACAGGTATTCATTAGTCCCTACAGAAAAAAATGCCACAAGCTGTTACAATCATTTTGTGAGGATTTACTTATATACTGTACATGCAGTCATCTAAACTGTTAGATACATACAGTACATCAAATCCATATGTGTCAAACTCAAGGCCTGCGAGAGCTTACAAATTATTTTATTGTTATTCTAAATGTTACTCTCGGACTTCTCCTTTATTTCCAATGTACCACACGAACACAAAAACCAACCATATTGTTGCATTTAAAAATAATAATCCAATAATCACCTCTTCATATACTTAAAATACTTTTGAATATGCCGCAGTTATTTATGTGTCCTCAATCATGAGTCCTCTCAATCTCTGTCCCCAAAAATACATATCAACTCTGTCAATAACTGTCATGACATGTCACTGTTTGTCTTCAAACTGAAAAAACAAATGTTCTCCTCTCAGTGTTAAACTGGACCTAAAATATGCTGATTGTTCACTGAACTCCTGCTTCATCATGGTTATTACATGTTAACAGCCGTGTGTGCAGCACACAAGCTGCCAGAGTTTTTGACTGTGTCCACCAGGCGTCATGGACAATTAATCACAGGTCTTCTCCACAGGTAAACGTCTTTAGAAATCACAGCATCATATGTGATATTTAGAATTTGTGTTTACTGCACTGGAGCAAAACTAGAGCAGGATACCAGGCGACAGAGTGCAGATCGGCTAGATCTGTCTAATATCTGCAGAGCGTACAGTCTGTGATGCACTGTTCTAGTCAGAAATACGAAGATTTGCAAATAAAAAAAAAAAAGTTCTGCTCACATGTGAGCACCCTGGGTGCAGCAAAAGTGACATGATCTTCAGCAGTTTTCGGCCCCTGACAAAGTGCTGTTCTCTGCAATTGCTTACTTTCCTCATATGGACGTGTTGGCCACTGCATATAGTCGCAGCTACAAGTGGCCCTCAACTGTGATGGTGATGTGGTCTGTGATAAAATTGAGTTTGGCACCCTTGATATACAGCTTTGGTAATCATCCAGGTGAGAGTGATGTAATTCTATTTGGATATTATCAACTGAAGTACTAAAAAAGTAAAGTCATCCTCTAAAAGACAACGTGACAAGGGTTCACTAAAGCTGAAGACTGAAGAAAAACTGAAGCTCATTTGTTGTCAATTTGTTTTATACATACATTAAACATACCTATGATGTGTGTCTGCTGAGCTGCATAGTATTTCTGTGTAAGAGAGCTGTCACAGATTAATTTCCAGTTGCAATTGCTAGCAGAGACTCCAGTGTGCAGGTGTCGAGCAATTTTTCTGTGACTGGTCTGCTTCATACACAGAGGATGTCCCCCCCCTCACCTACCACCACGTGTCCACACAGTCTCATGTAGCTGCAATAGAGAGAGAATTGTCTTTGATAGCTCAGTTGTTAAGAAAATGTTCTTGCGTGTACAGGTCCAGGGTTCAAAATCAGTCTAGGCCATCATATTTTTTTTTTTCATTTGACCATTCCTGTGTGGCTAAATTTATATTTAAAAACAATAATTGTCACAATTCTAAAATTACAAGTTCTAAAACAGTGCATCTGTAAGTAACCTTTGCTGTCAAGTCTTTTTCTGAGAGACCCACAGGATTCTTGATATCACCATACCTATCTATAAAAAGGTTTGGACACCCCCGATATAGTTGTTCTTTTTCTAACTCTAGTATATTTCTCCATTTATTCACTGTCCATTGTTATTGTGTCGCTCTGTCAGGTTGAGGTGTGTGTGTGTGTGTGTGTGTGTGTGTGTGTGTGTGTGTGTGTGTGTGTGTGTGTGTGTGTGTGTGTGTGTGTGTGTCTCGGCTCAGACAGATGAAACCGGGGCTGTAAAGCGCGTTTCACCTTATTGCAGAGAAAATCATGAGGGATTCATACAGGGAGAAAAGTCTGAATAAATACATGTAACTACACTCCAGCTAAAAACCCGCGACTGATGATATTTTTGAGTGGTTAAAACTGCGCCCCCTCCAGCGAGTGGCGCTCCAGGTGACCGCCTAGTTCGCCTATGCCAAGGGGCCGACACTGCTTCCTAATATAATGCTGGGGAAACATACACTTTGATAATTGATCTGTCAGATTTTTAGGGCTAAAACATCAGTGCAGATGTTATTTTAGTGGTGTGAAAGGAATCTGTCACTAAACAGTTTAGGTAAATACAGCATTCAACTTTTCTGATAAATCACAGCAATTATTCTGTAAAATAATCTTCATAGTGGAAACTCTTGACTCCTGTTGTTGACCTGGAGCACCTGAATCTCGTTCTTGTTTTTTAGATCTACCCACCCATCAATGTGTTGCCTTCACTGTCCCGTCTGATGAAGTCGGCTATTGGTGAAGGCATGACCAGAAAGGACCATGCTGATGTCTCCAACCAGCTGGTAACAAATCTTACTTATTGTAGTGTATCTAAATATGTATCTTGTAAATAAAATGGTTCGTGTACCATGTATATATGTTGTGTCTGTATGTATGTAACTGCTTCACAAGAATGGTGTTGCTGCATTGGTACTGTGGATGGTCCTCACATTGGTGTCCGTAGAGAGTCTTCCCAAAGTCTAAAACACTTGGGAGGTGACGCAGATAGTCATAGAGACCTTTAGCTGGCTTCTTCCAGTAGCTGATTTCTTAACTGTAATTTCAGTTATAAGCCTGGTCTCTGTAACTCGAGGAGATTAGAACACACTAATTTTGCCAGTAAGATCATTCCTACAGAACATATTCGTTAGACCTTCTTAGGTCTATGGGTATTTTGGCTTTTTACAAGTGTACATGTACAAGTGAATGAAAGGAGAGTGCATTGTATGTAGTGATGTCTTCTTGGATTTAAAGTCCAAGTTCAGCTAAAACTGAAAGCTATCTCAAGTGTGAACATTTGAGTATTGATTAACTGTGAAGAGGAGTTCTGCTCTCTTTGCCTGTCACTTTCTCACTGTCTCAGTCTGCTCTGACAGCACAGCTAAAGAAGAAATGTGATTTACTATTTCACAGCATGAATACATGGGCTTACAGTAAGTTTCTGCAGTGGTTGGAAACTTGTTGCCCAATTTCCTGGTCTGAACAGCCAGGCTTCTTGAATGATGTAAATTCCCTTAATAGTTTTAAAATGAAAGAGAACTAAAAACATTCACCGTAGTTATGGAGAGAGCCATCTCACCATGTAATGAAGTATCATCATTAGTAATACTAGTCACTCTACTTGTCTCCAGTATGCCTGTTACGCCATTGGTAAGGACGTCCAGGCCATGAAGGCTGTGGTGGGAGAAGAGGCTCTCACCTCTGATGATCTGCTCTACCTGGAATTCCTACAGAAGTTTGAGAAGAACTTCATTGCTCAGGGTAAGTAGGTGCTAAAGGGATCACAAAATGTGAATGTTAATTCCACATATACAGTACAGGCCAAAAGTTTGGACACATTCAATTCATTCAATGTGTTTTCTTTATTTTCATGACCATTTACATTGGTAGATTCTCACTGAAGGCATCAAAACTATGAGTGAACACATGTAGAGTTATGTACTTAACAAAAAAAGGTGAAATAACTGAAAACATCTTTTAGATTCTAGTTTCTTCAAAGCAGCCACCCTTTGCTCTGATTACTGCTTTGCACACTCTTGGCATTCTCTCTCAGCTCACCCCAAAACACATTAAATGAGAAGGTGTGTCCAAACTTTTGGCTTGTACTGTATGCTACAGAGATAGTTTACTGTATGTACAACATGCATAAAGGGTGAGCTCGCAGTCACACCTAATATAGGAAATTCAGTATTTCTGCTTCTTCACAAAGCAGTTTTCACTTACTTGACATCCTCAACTAGTTTTCTAGTTTAATCTTTGAAGTGATGTACATTTATTTTAAACTCGTTTGTGAGATGTGTGAGAGTGTCCGTTTCTGTTTATGCTATCATAAATATGAATATCTTTGAGTTCTGCTCAGTTAGATCTGATAAACTTTTTCAACATGTCAGACAACCTGCTTTCTTTTTCTGTAGGCAGAAAGCAGGTCCGCCTCTCTTCTTCTAGTCCTAAAGTGGAAATTCAAAAGTGAGAATGGGGGCAGTGCAGGAAGGTTGTTATATAACCTTATATATATCCCCCATGGATTCAGTTTTGGGAAATATTTGAAAAGTCTATCTGGTCTCTGTCAGTTGTACCCGGTAGCTTTGAAGTCCTGCGATAAAACTGTGGCCCAAAGATTTAGTTTCTTTGGCAAATGCAAAATGACTCAAACATGTATTGGCCTGCATCTCATTCTTTCCTCTAGAACACCAGGAGATTCCATGGGTGATTTGTCATCACAAATTATTTTTAGCCCCTTTTTAAAGTCACAGCAACACTAAGCAATAACTTAATTTCATTTCAGCAGTCAGTTTTATTTTTGAAGTACTCAGTGTGCTCTACCCAAAGCCAAGAAAAAAACAACCCCAGAATGTAAAAAACCCCAATAAAGAGCCAAATATAAGCAGGCATTTTAGATATAAGAATATGGATATGATACTGAAATAACATACAATTAGCTTATATATGTAAGATATGTTTAATATGTGTGGAAAGCAACAGAGCACAACACAACATTCTTCTGCTGCTGGAATATTTGTTGAAAACACGTTCAAAACGCCAGTAGCACTTTTGAAATAAACGTATGAAAGAAATATGAATTGCAGGCCTTCCAAAGCTCCAGAAATTAATTTGGTAGATGGGCTGTATCGTTAATCTGCTAAAGTCAGGGGCAAAACTAAAATGAGACAGAAGGTCATAGAGGGATTCAGTAAAGAAGCAGCAGTGGTGTTTATTGCTGTCTGCTGCTCCACTTCCATCAGGTAGAATTTGAAAAGATCATATGGTGGCTGTGAAATGACTCACATTATGTGGTTCAGCGTAGTTTAAAATGCTTTGTGTATTTTAGGGCATTTCTATTCTCTAATAAGGCCAGAGATGTTGGATGCATCATGAATAATATTTCGTTCGGTTAAAACAGAGTTTCTTTTTTGCCACATGGTAGAAAATGAAATCTTAAAATCTCAAACTATGTCCTTGGAATTCATGACCTGCCATAAAATGTTCCAGCCTGCTATCATCACAGTAAAATATCTTAGTATGTGGCCTCTGAAAAGCTAATTAAATAAATGGCAGTGCAACGACAGCCAGTTTCTATTCTTAAGACAAAAAACTAAGATACGACCTGTAACCAGTGGTCAGACTGTGTTCTGACTTCTCTTTCCAGGTGGTTGGTTTTTAAACAGTGTTTTTAAGGACTGTGTACAAATGCATGCCCACCATATAAAAAAAAACACCCAATGTATGTGTCAAGCTACACACCTTCTGCTACAAGGACAGTTAAATGTTTTCTTTTCATTCAGCAGGTGATTCTTCATTTAGCTACACCAGTCAGATGATAATGTTGCTCTGTGTCTGTTAGTCAAACAACACATTTGTCAGATCTATTGGTGACTGCTGTTTATATGTAAAGTGGTCAAAAATCACTTTCTGTGTGAGTGTGACAGCCTCACAGGTCAGGCGTTAATAAATGAAACCATCATTTAAAAACTGAATTTAGAATTTACTCAGGTGATCTTTGTGTAATATTAACATTTATTTGTGTGAAAAATATGCAAGAAATAAAATAATGTCAGGAAGGAGGCTAATTCTTTTTCACAGCACTGTATTTAACCAACCCCTTGGCTGTGGCCCCTCTTTCAGGCCCGTATGACAACAGGACGGTGTATGAAACCCTGGACATCGGCTGGCAGCTGCTGCGAATCTTCCCCAAGGAGATGCTCAAGAGGATTCCGCAGAGCACCCTGGCAGAGTTTTATCCCAGGGAGTCCACCGCCCGTCACTGAGGCACACTCCACTAACCTTTCTACCAATCATCCTCCTCTCCTTTTATTCCTTTCCTTCCTCTCACTGAGAACTCAACCAGTGTTGTCAAGCCTCCTCTCATCATAAACCTCATCGCTTTCTCCGCTGTTCTCATCACCTCCATGAAGACATCCACCACGAGAACCCCCCTACTCCCCCCCTACCCTGAAATAGAACAGGGCAAAACCCCCCCTCTTCTGTAAGTGTACTGTAGCGTATCAATGTCCAGAAGTTGTGTATGGAAAGTGTGGTCATAAAACCTACCCTTGATTACAGAGAAGTGAGCATATCTTTACAATAACAGATTAACTCGTATTTATTGGAGTATGTTACTGCTGGATTACCCTCTCTCTTCTTTTTTTAAGTAAATGGGATGTACTATTCATTACCAGCTGAAAACAGGATGTGTCGACAAAATACCAAAACACCAGTAACCTTCACACACTAAATATCACAAATGTCACTATATTTATATTTACCTGAGGGGTCCGAATGTGTTGTTTAATGCAAGACAAGACAGCTCTTCATGTCAGTGGCCTCCAGTTGTCTGGTACTCAGATGTCACCGTTGACAATATTCGTAGTAAACAGATAAACATGGGCCACAAGCACAATTTCCCGTTGACTTTTTCTTCTGTGTTCTCGGCCCTCTAGCTTCCCCTCCTTAGTCTGAAGTCTCTACAGTGGATGTTTGTGTCTTGTTGTTGGATTTGTATTACAAAAAGATGAGTATACAAGAGTATATTGAACATTCCCTTCTGTCTGCAGATTTCTTTGTTGTGCAAACATAATGATTTTGTGAGTTTATGTGTCTATGATTAAATTAAATTATATTAGAAATCATGTGTCACTCATGTCAGAATGTCTTTTCCAACTATTGATCCTGATCTTTATTTCTCTGAATGTTCCCCTGTACCTGCATGTTTTCTCTGTTCTCCTCCCATTGATTCTCTGTATGTGGGCAGATGTGTGGCAGAGGAACACCAGCCAAACTTCCCCTTCAGTACCCATGTGCAACATTAGCTGATTTATTGGACAGAAACCATCAGTAGTTCAGAGCACTTCATACATACTTACAACATAGAAACTCTTTGGTCAGCTGAATCTAAAGAGCAAGTAATTGTAATATTCTGTTACATCTCATGGTGCTTCTAAAAAACTGCTGCAAAGGTCCCTTTGTCAGCTTCTCAAGTATGAAACAGGAAGTAGATTTAATTGGCTGGTAAAAAGGACCCAGTGAGTAACACATGTAAGATAACATGTGTTGCTTAGTCAGTAATACACAGCCAGCATGTTCATTCCTGTTTTCCGATGTTTGTATGACTGAGCCTGTGACTGCCAAGAACTGCAGTTATAGCACACTGTGAAAATACTCCTCTAAAGCAAAAAAGAAACATCTTAATTTGGTCACATATGTAACTTGATCTCTGCAGTATTTTAAAGCTGCACAAGACTTCCACAGCTAAGAGAGGCTAAAAAAAAAAGCTGTGTGAACACCCACAGATCAGGCTGAGACTGGGATCATCCATCACATGAGAAACCATTCTGTCATCTAAGCCAAATGTGGAGTGGATGGTTACACCACCTGCTACAGAACTGCAGCGTCACTGTTTTGAGTCCAGCTTGTTGCTCATTTAATCACTATCAATTAAAGGCTAAATAAATAAAGGAAGACGTAAAAAATCTAAATTTAAAGTTTTAATCTGACCAGTGTTGTATAGTCACGAAGTAATAATACTTCACTACTGTACTAAACTATGTTTTGAGAGTATCTGTACTTTAGTTGAGTTTTTTTTATTCTGTCAACTTTCACTTTTCTTTGATTTAAGTGCATACTTTTACTCGGATACATTTTCAGCACGGAGTGTCGTTGTTGGTTAGAAAAATCAAAGGAAATCAAGTGAGGTGTTTTCTCTGCTGGAAGCTGACCGGAAGCTGACCGGTCATTGTCTCTGAATGACGTAAGGCGACGTGCACACGCAGCACTGCTCCGGAGTGACGCTGAGCAGTGATGGAGGAACAAGTAGTGACAGCAGCGTCAGCTACAAACCACAGAGAACACGGGCAGCTCCCCTACTTACATTTAAACACAATTTCCTACGTTGGTGGGAAAAGGCCTCTTGAGCCTTCCTACAAACAGCGAAATGTTAGTTTTTAGCCCCCCGGCCAATCTAAAGAAGCACACTGTGGTAAGCTAAACGAAGGGTAAACCCCATGAATGAAGCGGAGTTAGCACCGTTAGCCTGGATGAGCTTGTGTTAAGGCTGCTTAGGACATTTAAATCACTAATATTAACTTGGATTTAGACAGAGTTCTGTTGTTTTTAACGTTTACTTGTACTTTCATTACTCAAGTACAATTAGTTATAGAATACTTGTCATACTTCAATACAGTAAATACTAGATACTTTAAGACTTTTACTTGAGTGAAATTGTAGTCGGTGACTTGAACGTTTACCAAAGTAATTTTTGGGAGGGTATCTGTACTTGTACTTATGTGTGACTTTCATGTACTTCATACAACACTGAATCTGACTAATGAAGAATGTACTGCTGTTGTGAATGTGGTTAACCTTTCTTGATTTAGTCAAACTGCTTTGAGTCCTCTCATTATGTATATCATTGACTTATTTCTACTCGCGTGTAGTTGTTTTTGTATTGATTAAATCTCAGTAAAGGTTAATTAACTTGCTGATTGGTCCACTAAACACAGGTACACGGGCTAAACCATCAAATGTCAAAGTGACATGAAAATCCTCATGTTTAAGGAGCTGGAGCAGTGCTGGCTCTTGGCTCTGTTATTTATGTGATTCTCTGGAGTTTAACAGAATCGTATTTCTTATCGTGAGCTCTTCAGAGAATTGTGAGCAGGAATAAGCAGAGCAGCAGTAAAATCACTCCGGTAAGAACCGTGTAACACGAACACATCACTGATGTGTGACATCACGCGCGCGCGCACGTGCCGAGGGCTTCACCTGGCAGGTGTGTCGGGAGCGCGCCCTTCCTGTGAAGCCCACGTCATGGCTGCAGAGGAGCTGGATGAAATGACCGCGGTCACCGAGCTGTCGAACCAAGGTAAGAGGGACGTTAGAGGGACGTGTCAGAGTGCCCAACGGCCCCGACACACAGAGGAAACGTGACGACACCGAGGCTCTAATGAAACCACTGGATTTTAACAAATGTTTAAAGTTCAGGTTTTTCATAAACTGTGTATAGACCAGGCACTTATGTTATGTGAGTATACAGAATGTGTTGTCTGTATACTGTCTGTGTTCAAAGTCCACGTAGCCGTGTTTCACCCCGCCGTCTCCTTCCTGCTGCACTGTGGTGTGATCTGATTTCCACAAATTCATTTACAACTCAACACATTCAGTTTATTCATATAAATCATCTTAAGGCACTTTACAGAGTAAGGTTAAGACCTTACACAGAATACCCCACAGCTTTGTCATCACAAGATGACTTCCAGCAGAACCAGGCTCAGGGTGGGTGTTCATCTGCCTCGTTGGGGTAGGTGGACAGAGGAGAGAGAAAAGAACAATAGGCAATAAGCAGCGGATGAGGCGCTGGGCAGGTTGGTAGGGCCAGTATCTCTAGGCTGGAGTCTTACAGCTCCAAGATCGAGGATACCTGCAGAGAGAGAGAGAGAGAGGATGAATCACAACTACAGGAGAGAGAAGTTAGTAAGGTGGAAAATTCACCCATTTAAAAGACACAATCCTATCATACAGAAGTACACATTATGCCATTGCAGAACAATCTTTTTGATTTGAGATATCACTGTACAGCCTTAAGCTCTTTACAGCCAACAGCTAATACAGTTCCCTCTATATCAAATCCTTTTATAGTTTTCAATATTTTATATTTGCATCATTATCATTTAGCTTCTTTAAAAAAGGAATCAAGAACAGTTTCAACAGTATTTGTTTCTATCACAAATGATATTTAACCCCTCTCTTGAGTGTCTGTGTTGGGTCAGTGTAAATAGCAAAATGCACACAGTCCTGCAGCTCTCCCCACCTCCCAACAACAGCACAGAAAGCCTCAAATAGGACACAGTGACCTGGCGGATTTCTCTTCTGTTAGTAGTGAACAGAGGTTCTTCTTGCACTCAGCATTAAGCTTGTACAGTAAAGGGTCATATTTGAAGGAACAAACTGCTTATGTCAGGATTAGTCTGTAAAAAATGAGTCAAGTATTTTGTGTGTGTGTTAGCAGCAGTTAGCACATCTTATCTTGGCTGTGATTATCTGTAAATGCAAATGTATGATAGAAGGCTGTTTCACAGTTCCCCGTGCTAACACCCAAAGCAAACAGAGTGAGAGAGTCAGAGTTTTCATATGTTCCACATGTTGTAATAGTCAGGTGACAAGGCACACAAGTCCCAGTAGTCACTGAATGAGAAGTTATCACATGCTTTAAACAGGAAGCATGCAAGTGAACAGATTGTATGTTCTTCACTGACATTTGCTTTATTGTGATTGACTGGTAAAGATGGCTTATTGGCACCCTCTGCTCCCCACAGCCATACAGGAGTATGAAGACCTGCAGAGGAAGCATGAGACCGTAAACATGGAGGTAAGTGCCAGAGTCAGACTGAGAATATGTGGACATAGTCCAATTCCGACCATGTCTGATATATACATATAACTGAATATGCACTGATTGGCGTTTTTGCCAGAGAAATAGTTCATGCTGGCCGTGATCGGCAGCTTGTTGCATATGTAGTGGTGATACTAAGGCATACAACTAACTGAAGCATAGCTCATGCTGGTAGCAAATGTCTACTTGTGCTCTACTTAGTCTTTGATTAAATATCTGTTCTTAATTGAAATCATAGTTAACAATTTGACACTTTAGACTATATTTCATTTAGTTACATTTATTTTGTTGAATACAAGCATATTTTGTGGGATAACAAATTTAAATTTGTGGCCTTATAAAAATGTGTTTCACACTATCTTTTTAACTCCATGTTTCCTATACTGACCCATCACTGAGCTGTCTCATTTGTCCTTTAGTTCTCTATGTAATTTATCTTTTGCTATGTTGTGATACATTTTCATTGTACACACTGACAGGTTGAATGTGATCTTGTGTTAAAGCTGCTCTGTCTCTTTCTCCTACAAAAGTGCAGGAGACTGGAAGAGGAGAGAAATGAGGCCATCAAGAAGCTCAATGAGTTCCAGCAAGGTATGTCTATCTTTCCTGAATCAGTACCCACGCAGGACACGCATTTTTCCATTGTATTATTTTATAATTAGCTTTAATTTGTCGATGACAATGGACATTAGTGGGTGAGATCAGTAGGAAAATAAGGACTAGGCTGAGAGGTAGAGATTTTAATGTGGATGTTGACATTGTAGAAGCAAACCACAGAATAAAAAACGTTTTTGTTGAGTACACACTGCTGTCATAGGACACCAGCTTGGCTCGCAGTAGCTAGTTCTCATGAGACAACCACTCATTCCTAAGACCCACAACTACAGTTTTTGGCAAAATATCAAGATGTCAAACTTAAATGGTAATGAGAAGGAAAAGACAGAGGTGTTTTTTTGGTGGATGACCATGACATACATTAGTCTCTATATTGTTTCCATACACAGGCTGAATATTTGTACATCATATGGCTTCGTATTTGTGACATTGAAAACCTTTTAACTCTGAGTTGACTGAGCAGCAAATACCTGGAAACCAGAAACTGTAAATAATAATAAAGTAAATAATACAGTGTAGCAGTTGATTTGATCTCCCACATACATGTATCATTGTTAAAATGGGCACTCAACCCTTTCCGTAGTTATTATATACACATACACTGAACCGCCACAACATTAATACCAGCTGGTGGTTTAATGTGTTTGTCACGATGGGAAAAATGTAACATTGACAATGATTGACAGGTGTCAGAACACACACTGCATCATAGTTTGCTGTGTATGCAGCTGTGTAGCTGCAAAATGGTCACGATTTCCATGCTGAGCCATGTGCACTGCAACATCAACAAGAGATGATTTTATATGTACTAACAATACCTATAGAATATAAATGTTGACTTTATACTGTACACATTAAGAAGTGAACATGTTGAACATGTGAACATGTGTTTGGCTGTAATAAATGTCTTGTTGTGAACCAGGACACAGATAATGGCACTAGATCAGTACTATCATTATTCCAGCCTTTATCATGAATGTATGAATTTCCCAACACCACAAATATGTTTCAAATGTTTTGGCCCACCATTCAATTTTCCAAAATGATTTTCTTTACAGGTTGAATGCTTTGCTATGACCACTTTAGTGAAGACAGAATGTGAAATAGGGCACTACATGTCAGAAGATGAAGCAAATAGTTTGTCTTTGTAATGGTGACAGTTGTGTGGATTTTCATCTGTATAAATCTGGCCCGCACTTGTGCATTCAGCAATTCTCCAGCCAAAACACATATTGTGTTTGACTTCCGCGTTAATAGAGGCTGCCTCACTGTGCCAAGCAGCTGCATATTAGGACCTATTACGTGATTTCATAGCTCTTAGAAAATTGCTCCTATTCACAACGAAACGGCTGGGGGTGGGGCGGCAGGTTTTTTTTTGTGGGGTGGGGTGGCGGGGTGTAGGTAGTGGGAGGACAGGAGAAAAAGCCCCCAACACACAATCATGCCTTTTCAATTGGATGGCAAGGTTGATGACAACATGACCATTGTGTTATAATGATAACACCACAAAGGCATCTGCCCCCCTCATCAAGGCTTCACAGCGGCTGCAGATACAATTTAATTCACTGCTCCGTTGGCGGCGCTGATACCATTATGCAGCACGTTGGCACAGGGGTAATCACTGTCTTTCCTGAGAGGAGGATGAAAAAAGACAGCCACAAAAAGAGGGGAGAAAAAAGATAGAGTGATGATGATGGGGAGGCCGAAACTTACAATTAAGACTGCCAATTCTGACGTGTCAGAACCCCCGTCGACTTGTGCTCATACACTTTCAACACTTCCACCGCTGTTTATTTACCATGGCTACCAGTAATTATAATTAACATGTCATTTAGTTCAAGGCGCCTTTTTGCAGGTTGTTGAGTGTGGCCACGGCATTATGGAGACAGGCAGGGAGGAACGGAGAAGAGGCTGAGGATGAAAACCAACAGCTAAGTGCTACTAAATGACTGATGTAGAGGGTGCACGAGGAACATGTATATTTCCCAACGCAGGGGTTCATCAAGTTCTTAATGAAATGTCTAGGTGTCACTGCGGGACAGGAATTGCCCACAGCAATGGCACTAATGCTTAATTTCTACCATGCTCAACATCAATGTTTAATTAGTTAAGTGGCAGGGCATTTTTTAAAGAAGGCCCTTTTGTACTGAGCTGTGATTGCAGCTTAAACATGGTGGGTGATGCGGAGTTCCACTTGATTTTTCAGATCTACAGTGTCACACACTATGCAGCTCCCCTCCGCTCTGTGGAGCTTTTTATCCTATTTTGTTGTTTTGGTTTCCTTCACTGATTTCTAGTGGATGTGGGATGTTTTCAGTGGTCAGATAAACACATTGTACACTATTCGATTCAGTTCAATCCAGTTTTATTTATATAGCACCAAATCACAACAAATGTAATCTCAAGACGCTTTACAGTTTATGGCTTAAGACCTTACATAATATACTAAGTATATACAGAATAATATAGGAAACCCAACAGTCCCACTTGAGCAAGCACTAGGCGACAGTAGAAACTAAAAACTCCTATAATGGAAGAAACCTCCAGCAGAATAGGAGAGAAAAGAACAGACAACATCCAGTCCAGCACCAAATACTAGAAATATGTGAGCATTTAGTGGCCTGACATTTTTCTTAAGACATAGAGACCAAAACAAAGGGAACAAAAGACAGTGACCATCACAGCTTGATGTGTATGTGGCTACGCAGACATGGAGAACTCTGTCTGTATTGCCAGTATTGTAGAAGCTGGTAAACACCGGCTATTGTGAGAAATGCAAACTATAAAAAATAATTTTGTTTTACTCACTTCAAAATTAAATGTGTTATTTCACATTTATGCGATATATTTTACTTTACTTTCATCTACAACATAGAAAATGACAGAAATGAAGAAAATTATCATTTAATGATAAGGTACTATAATTTCAATGTCTATTTGTTTAATTAAACACTGTTCAGTGTTCTATGAAATAAATTTCATTCTTCTCACCTTATGATTTTCCTGCCACTGTGCATGTTGCAGTAGTAGAAAGTAGTAGAAACTAATAAGAGTTAAAGACAAATGTCTCCCTTCACCCTGGGTTAAGTGCAACATCACATGGATCACTTTGAACAAAAAGCCCACATAAATCAATATTCATAGTCTTATACTCCTAAATAGTTTCTTTATGTATTCACTCTATACTTAATACTCATTGACCCTGGCTGATGAAAATAAAAAGGTAGGCAAAATGATTAGATGAGAGATATATTGGTAACAACATTTAGTTCACTTCCTTTTGATTTCAAATTATAATGATGTACATAGGTCACTCACCATTGAGTCTACTCAGATGGCAGACACAATGGATAGCAGAAATATACTTCAGTGTCAAGTGCTACAACACTCTTATCTCAATTAACTGTGCAATGAAATGAGAATTCACAGGTATGCGCCCACTCATTTACAACATCCTAATTACGTTCTTTCCTTGATGGCAATTTGACCAGATTGAATAGCCATGAGTTGACTCTTTAAGTTTGTATTGACATGCATAGAGCAATTATGCTTCTGTGCTTCTTTTTTATTTTATTAACACTGTCACACCGGTGATAGCCACTGGGCCTCTGCACAGATGAATATGCATCATTTTCTTGTCTTTCAGAATGTTTCCATTGTTGACCAGTGACTAATATTGTAGGTCTTGAAAAGGTGATGTCTGTGGTTAAATGGTTACGGTACATACTACATAACTGCAGCATCCTCGTTTTTGAGTCCAGTCCTATGTTCCATGTCATGTCCTCTCTCTCTCTTTCCCCATCTGTCCCATTTGCCTCGTTCATGCTTTTTTTAACAATAAAGGCTGCTGACAAGCACCCTCAGATCATAACGCTTCCCCCACCAAGCTTCATTGCAGAGATGGCATTAGCAGAAGATAGAGCTTTGTAAGCACTAAGCAGGCTGCATGTGTTTTACTGAGGTTGACTTCCATCTAGTCACTCCACTACAAAGGCCTAATTCATGGAGTGCTATTGATATCGTCAGTGGTAACTGGGTGGACTGTACAGTCAGCTCTTGTTACTATATGTCCTAAAGTATTTTTTATTATGCAGTTATATACCACACAACTTAAGCAAACCTACAGACAAACCCCATTTTAATGATGCACTGATATGCATCATTTTAGACACTGTATAATCCAGTTCAAATTAATATCTGCCAGAAGCAACAGTAAACACATTTCAAGCAGCAATTATATTTTATTTCAAATGCAATTGCTAAACATGTATCAGCATATAAACAACATTTGTATTAATCAATAAACTCTATGTATAGACTTTATCTTTTTTTTTTCTGTTCACAGTCTATATAATGTAGTGAAATTTACACTGTGACATTTCCTGCTGTTTTCTAAATTGTTTGTTTCAAATTTTGATGCTGGCTGTCTTTGGTTTTAAAAGCTTTAAATCAGTCTGAGTGATCAGTGAGAATTACAATCACTGTTTTAAAGTGACAGCTAAAGATTTCACCATACTCATAGTCAAAATGACACAGTGGATAAGGGCTTAATATGTTTAGTGCTGCACACAAACTTAGAATAATAATTTTATTGGAATTTTCTTTTTTTTCTTAGTGTCACAGATGGTCATTGAGGAGGTCAGTGCCATTCAGGAAAACCTGGAGATCGAGAGGACATGTAGAGAAAGTGCTGAAGCCCTGGCCTCTAAGGTAGAGCATGTCCGACTGTGTCATTGACACCCCTCACTTGAATTCAGATCCACTAAAACACGCTCTTCAAGAGAAGGTGGGAATTATGTAATCAGAGTTGTAAAATGTTAATATAGAGCAAGTTTGTTTAAACAAATACTATAACATCAAATCAGACATTTTAGATAACACTCTGGTCAGTGTATCCCAGTAACTCTCATAATTTCAATTTGTGTTTTGCAATCAAAAGCACCCGTCCTCCACTTTTGCTCTGTCGCCAAATCTCTCTG
Source organism: Ctenopoma multispine (assembly GCA_034779795.1). NCBI lineage: Eukaryota > Metazoa > Chordata > Actinopteri > Anabantiformes > Anabantidae > Ctenopoma > Ctenopoma multispine. The sequence continues at coordinate 673,344 of JAUYWH010000007.1, read as the reverse complement.
TCTGAAATTGTCCCAGCTAAAATGTGAGTTCTGTTTGAGATTGGGAAATCTTGGCATTTAGTGATTTTGCAGCTCACTGGTGTTGAGCTTCTGCTCATAATCATTTCTCGTGAAATATTTTTGGTCGGATTTTGACCAGATTTTGTGTGATGGGAGCTTGAGGTAAAAACATGGTAAAGGTTGACTTTCAGATCTTTTTGTGCTGCTCCTAACTCCTTATCATTGTCATCTTACTGCTTGAAAACCACGAGGTATCAGGGTAAGCTGACTTTGTTGTTGACCAGTACTGCTGGATCCAACATTACTTACTTAGCTGTTTAGAATTTCTGGATTTTAAAAACTTACAAGTAAAAAACTAACAGGTAACAAATTATTATATTATTATATACACTGCTCAAAAACATTAAAGAAACACTTTTTATTTAGAGTATTGTATCAAGTTAGTCAAACTTCTGGGATATTGATCTGGTCAGTTACGTAGCAGCAAGGGTTGTTAATCAGTGTCAGCTGTTTAGGTGTTAATAAAATTAACAACAGGTGCACCGAAGGGGCAACAATGAGACCACCACTAAAACAGGAATGGTTTTGCAGGTGGAGGCCACAGACATTTTTTCCCTCCTCATCTTTTTTTGACTGCTTTTCAGTAGTTTTAGTTTTGACTAGGGTCAGTGTCACTACTGGTAGCATGAGGTGATACCTGGACCCCACAGAGGTTGCACAGACCGTCCAACTCCACCAGGATGGCACATCAATACGTGCTATTGCCTGAAGGTTTGCTTGAGACTGTGTCTCCCAGCACAGTCTCAAGAGAATGGGGAAGATTCCAGGAGACAGGCAGTTACTCTAGGAGAACTGGACAGGGCCGTTTGAGGTCCTTAACCCATTAGCAGGACCGGCATCTGCTCCTTTGTGCAAGGAGGAACAGGATGAGTACTGTCAGAGTCCTACAAGTGACCTCCAGCAGGCCACTGGTGTGACTGTCTCTGACCAAACCATTAGAAACAAACTTCATGAGGGTGGCCTGAGGGCCCCACATCCTCCATTGGGCCCTGTGCTCACTGTCCGGAGCTCGACTGGCCTTTTTCAGAGAACACCAGAATTGGCAGGTCCAGCACTAGCGTGCTGTGCTTTTTACAGATGAGAGCAGGTTCACTCTGAGCTCATGTGACAGATGTGAAAGGGTCTGGAGGAGCCGCGTTAGTGCTCTGTGCTCTAAGTTATAAGTCACAAGTCACAGTTATTTTCTTTTGCCTGACACCATGCAAAAAGTGGTTCAAACATGCTGAAGAACAACTCAGTGTCAGTTTAGTTGCCACCATGATGATAATAAACATAAAGAGTTGCCTGTCTGTGGAGGCTCAATGACTGCTCTGAATTAAAAGGGGGTAATTAATGGTAGAGATGATGTGTAGTAAACTCCTCACCTCAGGTTACCCAGGATCTTCTGTGAACGGAGCTGAGCAGTGATGTACAGAGCTGCTGCTGAGGCCAGCAGCTCCCTGCGCTTGTCGTCTTCCAGCTGGTGGCCTTTGAAACCATCGGGGTAAACCTCTGGCAGGAAGTTGGTGCTGATGTTGCCAGAGATAAACCAAGGGTGGGCAATGATCTCCCGCAGCAGGGGGATGTTGTGGGTCACACCTGGAGAGAAGGGGATCATAACAAAAATAAAACTAAAAAGTGACTCTGTCTTAGCTGATGGTCACTACAGGATAATATCTGTGAACCTCTGATGACGTAGTTATCCAGAGCATCCTCCATCCTGGCAAGAGCCTCAGCTCGAGTAGCTCCATAGGTAACCAGCTACAAGTAGATACAACAAGAAAATGACTGATGAGTGATCTACTTTAGTGCTGTTGTAAAACACTAGACACATCATTTCCAAAACCTTCCTATATTCAATCCATGACTGACCTTTGAGATCATAGGATCATAGTAGATGCTGATGTCACTGCCCTCCTGGATGCCGCTGTCTACACGGACCTGACAGAGTGAAGAGTGGGGAGGAAATGTTTATAGTAGCGGGTCAGCGTTTGTACTCATGTTACACACACAAACTTACATTGCTGAGATTGACTGGCTCTTGGTACTGGGATAGCCGTCCAATGGAGGGAAGACCGAAAGACTTGTAAGGGTCCTAACAGAACAAACAGCAGAGAAATGGTCACACAATCAGACAAGCAGGATCAAAACCAAAAATCACAATAAGGAGGAAATGTGAAGGAAACCCAATAACTCCAGTAAACAAGTTATGGACACACTTGTACACTTTGATTTTACTTTATCTTTAACTCAAGACATCCTGCGATTTCAACTTCGGAAGAATTTTCCCCCGTTTCTCAAGAAGCTTCTTTGCACAACTGGCTGTGTGCGGTCTCAGTGTGAGCTTTCAGGTCTTTAGCAAGCTTTTTATGTCTCCTCCTTAGTTTGATCATTGTGTTTGTTACAGTGACAAACATAACCCCAAGCAGTCCTTACCTTCAGAGTGAATAAATAAAGTCAATAAATGCATTCCAACACACAGAATATACCATATAGAGAATTCTCAGCATCTCACACACACCTCAGCGTAGACACGGGTTTCAACGGCCCAGCCGTTTATTGGGATGTCTTCTTGTTTGTGCTGCAGCTGGTAACCCTTGGCAATTCTGATCATCTGCTCGACCAGGTCTAGGCCAGTAATACACTCTGTAATCGGATGTTCCACCTGAGGTCAAAGGTCAAACACAAGACAAAGGTTTCTGAAAGTACACTAGTAGCTGAGCGTGAAACTCAAAGAACCCTTACAGTTGTCATGGCATGTTAAAGAGATGTTAAAGCTGCAGCTTGCCGACTGTTTGTAGTAATATACAGCTCACTTTATGCTGCGATGTATATGTAGTGTTTTTGGTTTATTTTTCCTCTTTGTACATGTAAAAAATGTTTCCTAGTGAAAATAAAAAGTTAAAAGGAATAAACAAAAAACAGAAAGTAAACCTGTCAGAACAGCATCTGTGCAGATATAAAAACACACGGAGAGCTGCAATCACCTGTAGTCGCGTGTTCATCTCGAGGAAGTAAAAGTTCTTCTTAGAGTCTACCAGGAACTCCACGGTGCCAGCAGAAGAGTACTGCACAGCCTTGGCCAGCTGCACTGCTTGCTCACCCATTGCCCGCCGTGTCACCGGATCCAGGAAAGTACTGGAGAGGACACAACGCCAGAGACTCAGAGTCACCTCAGTTGTAAAAATTGATGCAACTGAGCTGTGAGTTTTCTAACCTGGGAGCCTCCTCCACCACCTTCTGGTTCCTCCTTTGGATGGAGCACTCCCTCTCATTCAGCCACAGAGCATTACCATGTTTATCAGCCAGCACCTACAAGAAGGAGTAAGTATAATCTGTTTTATTTCTGGAGCAGAAGAAGCAAGAAGGGTTTCATTTTCAATTTTAAAGTGTTTACTTCTTTGTCACTGCAGAAAAGCTTATGATGACCCATTATTTTTATTGACATTCACATGAATCTAGTGCAATAAGGCTACATACCCTGATCCCACACTGCAACATGTAGAATCACATTGAAAACCTCCGGCTAAACATTTCCAAATATCTTCTCACGCTGTGTATGCATGCTGTCAGTATCATATGACATCAGGCCACCGTGTGTGTGTGTTTCGTACCTGTATCTCTATGTGTCTGGGGTTATCTATGTACTTCTCAATGAGCAGTCTGTCGTCTCCGAAGCTGGATGCTGCCTCCTGGGACGAGAACCGGAAGCCTTCCCTGTTACAGCACACACGCAATATAAGTAGAAAGCGGATATAATAACCACAGTTTTCAGTTGTCGTACTTGAGATAACTAAACCTAAGTCATTTAAGTAGTACAGAGAAATCATATAAAAAACTGATTTGGTGTCTGATTGTTATAAACAGAGTAAATGAGATACTGGATATTGAGAAATAGAGGAATGCAAAACCTTGTCTCATCATCATTCCCAGCTATCCTCATTCCTTTCCCTCCTCCCCCTGCAGATGCTTTAATCATCACCGGGTAACCTAGCAGCAACACAAAGGTAAAGCAACACAATTACAGAGGTATTTTTTCAAAAAAGGGAATTTTCACCCACAGTAATGAGATATCATGTGATTTTTAGAGTGCTTAACCAGTCTACTAAAATATCTTCATCACAGAAATATGTATGTATGTATCTGAAACCGGCACTACCCGCAACAAAGAAAGCACGTTACGAACTGACTCGCATTTGTTCATGATGAGCAGGATTAATAAACTTTCTGGACGGACGTTGTGTGACCAGATGAAGCCACAACAGCTGCAATAATGAGACATGATTAGAGGATTGGATTTAATCCTTAGTACATGGTCTTGGTAGCATTTTTCTCTGGGACAGTCTTGCTGCCAGTGGATCTGCATGGCAGTAGAATCATCAAATTCCCCAAACTACCTTGACATAAATGTCTCCTACAATTGGAAATTGCTTTTCAATTGCCACTGTAGTTCAGATATGGTGTAATAAAAAAACTAATCAATACTAAGTACTAGAATTTGTGTGATTCTGCTCTGGCACACACATGGACATAAACAGTACACATTCAGAGTGTAGAGAATTGATGACTTACCAATGTCCTGCGCAATCTTCACAGCTTCATCAGCAGTCTAACACACAGAGAGGTTATGATTACTGATGATGAACCAGAACTATTTTTTTGATGACCACTGTCTAAAACGGCTGTATGCTGCTCTTTACTGAAGGTTGGTGCATTAAATAGATGATCATTTGCTAAATCAATCAGTTAGAGCTCAACAAGTTTCCTCTCTTGTTGAACCAACATTTCCAGTCAAACTAGAGGCCACCCTGTCAATCTGTTTGTATGTGATGACTGGGTCATTTGTGAATATTTTGTGGGTTGTGTGTGCGTTGAATGACACATGCCCGTACCTTGACGACACCATCGAATCCAGGGATTGTGTTGACTTTAGCAGCCTTAGCAATTAGCTTGCTCTCAATTTTATCCCCCATTGCCTGGATAGCATGGGTGTCTGGGCCAATGAATGCCACACCTTCTGCTGCCTAGCAACAAAACAATAATACCACCATCAGATTTAGATTTACTGTATCAGACTTACAGTGAGAACAAATGGCTGAATTGACACCCCACAGCCAGACCAGCTCCACTAACCTCACAACACAGTATTAGCATTAAGCAGTCCTACCATCCACTGTTCTAAAGAGAGGAAAAGTAACATAATAGTTGAGGATTTGCTGATGTGAACTGCTAGGACACATCAGCAGCCGTGTCCTTGATTCTGGCCACTGTATATCTTTGTGAAACTGAACACCTCTCCAAACCTCCCAGGTCTTACAGGTATTTCAGTATTCATGTTATTTTTTGTCATTTACACTGAACTCATAATTCATTAACATATTTACTCAAGTGAATAAAAAAATCAGCCAAAGACAGTTACAATAAAAAATATATATATTTATTAACTGAATATAACAAATGGTTTGAAGCTGAAACGTGTGTAAGAGTGTAGCTAATTCTATACATTACTCACCAGTCGCTTTGCAAACTCTTTATTTTCAGACAGAAACCCATAGCCAGGATGAACCTTTGCAAAAAGAAAAAAGAAAAAGAAAATTGTTTCACAGATGTTAAAAAACAAGGCTATAGCTTTGATGATATAGAATTATTCTACAAATTGATGGTAGAGAACCATTTTGCATGTATTTATCATGCATGTCATAAGCACTTACAGCTTGTGCTCCAGTTGCTCTGATGGCATCCATGATAGCATCCATGTTCAGGTAGCTCTTATTGGTGGGGGCAGGGCCGACACACACAGCCTCATCAGCCATCTTTACATGAACCTAGATACACAGACACACAAACACAAGTTACATTTAGACCGTCACCTCAGCAAAGTCAGATGTAGACTAGTGCTTCTCCTGGTTGTCAACCCTAACTTCTATGACCGGATGAACACAAATGGTGACTCACAGCACTGGAGTCAACATCACTGTGAACAGCTACAGTGCGGATGCCCATCTTTTTACATGTTTTGATCACCTGATGGAAAAACAAGCAGTGTTTACATAGGTACATCATTTCATCAATCTACTGTACATTCAGTTTGAATTACAACACTGTGAATTCTTTTGATAAGAGATGTTTGCTGTGTGTTATGGTGAAGATCATAGTTAAAAGTCATGTTCTTCCATTAGGGTGTTAGATGGAGCAGGTGAGGATGTTGGGGGGGTGTTCTAAGAGTGTTTTAACAGTTTTAACTGGGTTTTATTTCTGTGTCAGTCAGTCTTACCCTGCATGCAATTTCTCCTCTGTTGGCAATGAGGATCTTGTCAAAGGTCTGTGGAAGGAAACAGCAGACAGGTTAGCACCGTTTATAACCATCTTTACTCCACCTGTTTGTCAATAAGGAGCACATCACATCTTAACTCAGCATCATTACTTTACAATCAGATAAATCAGTGGTTATAGCGCAGGAAGAGGAAGAACTGTTTGCATTACCTTCTCACTGGGACTGGAAACTGTGGCATACAGGACCTTGCTGTGTGCTGCACAGCACCTGGAGTAGAGGGTAGCATACTGCAAAACACATACAGCAACACTACATCAGGCTGCAAAAACCAAAGCTTTATTTTCCAAAGCTTGCTCATTCTGGGTTGGAGGATAAAGCCACAATCATCACTTAGCCACTATGTACTCAAACTGTAATGACTAAAGAGTAGTGCTAGTGCATAATGTGTTGTATAAGCAGCTGTGGCGACTCTGCCGGTAAAGTTCATCAGTTGAACTCATTATCCATAATCAAGAAAAACATGGGTTTGCATTGTCAGAAGTGAGGAACGATTATTTTACAAACTGGGCTACTGTTTGATGGTGATGATCGCCTTTCATTCAATACAGAAATACATTCAAACCAATGGCTACTTGGACCAACATGAAAAATAAAGTGGAGCTGAAACAATGACAATCTGTTACTCAACTGTGCAGTTTCTGAGCCCTATGCGGCCTGTAAAGAAGCAGCACAACAAAGGGCTGACACATTTTAGTGTCTTCTACGGCTGGAACTGTGTATGGCAGAGATCTCTGCTGTTTGTTCCTGGCTGCATTTCTTTCCGTCTTTCTTCTATCACAAGTTCCACAGGCTGTCATGTGCCAAATATGACTAGCATGATATGAAATTACTGCAGAGGACAGTTGGTGTGTTCCTTTACCAGCAGCTGTCATTCTGTCGCCTTAGCAAGACATAACGCTACAGTTTTTGAAAACGTCCCTCACCAGCTCCATCTTAACGGGACAGCTGGATTATGCAAGTTAGCCGCCAGAGAGCTAACAAAGACTTCTTCCACGAGTTAGAAATAAACAGGTTTCAGGTTGGTTGGTGAATTAAATTAGAGTTAATTCCGTGCAGTACGGATCTTTTTATGCCAGAAAACTAAAGTTATATGTGACAACAGCACAAACCTTTCGACCCTCGTCTGGAGGACAGCCTGTCTGTCCGAGATAACAATTCTAATACTTGATTTTCAAGATACGTCACAGCATTATTTCTTTGTCAAGCTCGCAACATTCTTTATAATTTTAACAGTGTGGTTCAAGTTATTACTTGTGACACCGAACTAGTGAAGCAAACATATGTTCGCGTTGTTCTTCCAGGACTGTCCTTCTCTTGTGGACAGATGTTGGCACGGAGATGCCAACATCTGTCCACGTGCGGTCAGTTGAAGGAGCTCGCGCTGTGCAGTCGCCTCGCGGTCAGCTCACCTTTACAGCGAACAGCAGCTTGTTCAGTGATGGACAGAGACTGTGCGCCGCCATGTTGCCCAGCTGTGACACTCTCAGCGACGTCTGCTGACGTGATGACGTTTTAGCATTAAAGAGACCTGACTGGTGGAGAGAGAGGCGTCAACTTCATTTATGGGTTTTTTTTCTTCTCAACTTAATTTTATTTCGTATAACCTACTTTCTTAATGATCAAACGTTTTTTAAAAGCAGTTTTAAAAATAAAACTGACAAAGAAATGCAATTAATCTTAATAGTTTGTTGGGCGGTGATTATAAAATGCGAATTAAGCCTTTAATTTTATTCTGCGTATAAAGAATCCTGCTCATAAATGGGCCAGATTTGACCTGTCCTTCACATGTGTTGATTTAATCTCACATCATACATTTACAGTGAGTATTTTTGTAACAATAAAAAGGGCTGAGTGAATCCAGGATAACACATGCTCAGTTTTCTCTTATTGCTCCTTAATTGTAAAGCTTCATTAGCATGTCACAGTTTGTGAGATGTTGGTTGTATTAGACTGAATGATCTTGTGTTGCCTCCCATTACAGCAGTAAATACCAAGAAAACCTTGGAAATTCTAGATCAAGATCTGGGCTGCATGTGATGCCAGGACCAGGATTCAGGTGGATGGAGAACAATCCAGGTAGAAATTAGAAGAAGACGTTCAAGCGGAAGCTTTGGAGGAGCTGGGGGAAAGTTATGGTGATGCCTCTTAAAACGGACTCATGAAAGACCAGGAGCAAAATCTACAACTCAAAGAGACAAAAACGCAGATGTGCCTCAAATGTAACACACATTTGCAAAGAATATGCAAAAACGATCAAATGTGCATGATCATGTGCATACATAAGGTATCTGTTTTTTCTTTGTTGTATTTGACATGGTGTGATGCTCCTAATAAAGTGAAGCTGATCTTGGCCTTTGATACTACATTCTACAAGAAGGTCAGAAATTCAAGTGTGATGTGGAGCCTGTACCAGTCTGTTAAAGTCAGCAGCTGAGAACAGTCTACCAGCAGAACATGTGTGACGAAAGTGGTTTTTATTGTTTGGCTGAGCTCCAGCCTGTGAAGGATCCTGCAGCTGTTTTGTATTTGAAAGGAAACGGTCACACGCATCACATTCAATTAACACAATAAAAGCTCAGATTAACATGGAATTCTTCAGCCTTCTACTTATTTTGAAGTGGATACTTTCTTTGCTTTGACATGTTTTTGTAAAAATAAGATGATTAGCCACGATTTTGTTTCACAAAAAAGGCATTATTTGTAAAATCTTGGCTTCTCGATGGATAGATTTAGAAAGTGATGTAAAGCATACAATAGATGTCACCTACTCCTTACTAAAGTGTGTTTATCAAATAACTACTAATAAACTAGAAAAGTTCCTGGGGAAACTTTGAAGGTGCCTGCCACCTTGCGCCCGTGAACCTTAAACCCATAACACCAATAAGAAAGCAGGATTTATCAAACCAAGTCTTTTTGAGGTAATATATGTCTGATAGGAATCCCCAGTCTGTCCTGTGAGCTAATCCTGTGTGGTTTCTTGG
>JAUYWH010000007.1:633760-656868 GCA_034779795.1 Ctenopoma multispine | reverse complement strand
CCTGCAGATGTTGAACGACCGCAGCCTCCTAAGGAAGTACAGCCTGCTTTGACCCTTTTTATATACCTGCTGTGTGTCCAGTCCAGTTTGTTGTCCACCCACAGCCCGAGGTACTTGTATGTACGGACCACCTCCACCTCCTCTCCCTTGTCACCTATAGAGAACATTTGGTGCATCATTAAACAAAAAATATGTCAAAGGCAACCACAAACTCTTAAGCAGCTGAAAAACTATATCAGGCAAGAATGCGACCAAATTCCAACACACAAACTCCAGACACTCGATATCGAGTAACCTCAATGCCCAGACATCTTCAAACTGTTTTGAAAAGAAGAAGAGATGCTACACCGTGGTAAACATGCCCCTGTCACAACTATTTTGGTACCTGTAGCAAGCATCAAATTTGAAATGAGCTCATTATGTTATGTGTTATAATAAAATATTGGCTCATGTAATTTGAAAGTCTTTTAGTTTTAATGTTATTCAAATTTAAAGAACATCCCAACTTTTCTCTCCTCTCTCCTCTCTTTTTCTTAAAGCATTTTGACTAATCAAACAATGCTTATTACATTGTATGTATGGTATATGTTGCATCTTACTAGTAAATGACCCCCTGTGAAAATCTTTGTCTAGTGTCTCAGTTTGCTGTGGAGGAGTACGAGGTCTTACAGGACACATTGAACCTGGAGCGGGATCTGCGGACAGAAGCAGAGAACTTTGCCAGAGTGGTGAGAGGTTTTATATCCATTTGTTCTCTGTATGATGGTTTACATCATGTTTTTGTCTCCTGTAGTATCCTGACCAGCATGCATATGGTGCATTATTTATTTTCTGTTAGATGGTGGTAGAGCAAAAAAAGCTGAAGAGACAGAGTCTGATCCTAATGCAGAGCTCCTCGCCTAGCCAAACTCTACAGGAAGCCCTCAGCCAGGTTGCCAGGCTGACCCAGGATCTGGAGACTCAGAGGCTGGAGCACCAGCACCAGGTCTGTGTACACAGCTCATGCATAAACCTCACATGTAGAATGGGTCTCTTTGACTTTTTTTACCTCAGGGAAAATGCACTTTTCACCTTGTAGAAACCCCCCACACCAAATTTAATGGGGTAGGTAAAGGTTTTAACTGTTTTCTTTTCTATTTGCTTAAAAAGCAGAATCAAATATGAGCAGCTGTTATTCCAGGATTCAAAGTTGTGCCCTCCTCATGTGCTAAAACATTTACAATGAAGAAATGTTGTGGGTGGGCAGACACTACGAGAGGATATTGAGACAATGGTCATTTGGAAGTGTCCGGGACGAGAGAGACACTCCAGAGAATCTTAAGCACAAATATATGTTATGTTATGTTATGTTATGCATTTGTTGAGTTTATGATATGAAGTTGTGTCCACGTGTAATGATGTCTCATCTAATATAAGGCAGAATAAAAAGTGTTAAAGAGGTACAGTAGATAATTATGGACACATCACAATGGCAAGCTGCTGTGTTTTTCCTCCACACAGTACACTTTACTCATATGTAAGTGTGCTGTATGTGCAACACTGATGATAATGATGAAGTTGTCTTGTTTGTAGAGAGCAGGTCAGATTCAGCAACATACAGTAAGTTTGATTGTTTGATGTCCTTCTTTTTTTGAGCAGAGGATCAGAAGTTGAAATGTGCCAGTGTTTTTTTTTTACTTTGAATTAGTGTTGGATTTTTAAAATAACACTTAGTCATCATTTGGTGGACTACTAAACAGTGTTTTTTGTTTTACATCGTGTTGACATATTTTCTTATTGTCAGCAGTCACACAGTGAGTACAGGAACACATCCATGCACACCATGATGTCACTCACTGTGAGACTTCCCTGTAATAACAGCCTTGTAATAAAAAAACAGCTCTACAGTTATTCATTCACTCTTAATTCAAATAGAAGAAAGGTTTTACACACCAGCCATCCCTATGTAACCAGTGATTTACCTGTAGGTCATAAACTGTGATTGGTGAACTGTACATCTCAGAGGTTTAGAAAAGCAAAGGATAATTAATAATTAAAAATAGCTCTATTTTCTACACCACTTTCACTTTGAAGATGTCATATTGATCCTGCTGCTGTGTGACAACTATAGAAAAACATTTTCAGCAGTATAAAATAAATACATAGTCCATGTATGTCTTAAGTTGGGACTGGCTGTGGCTCTCCTGACACATTCATGTTCTGTTCACACAGATGCAACACATACAACACAGAAAACATGATGGTGACCTGACAGGAGGAAGAAGAAGTGCTCCTTATCCTAAATATTCTGAGTTGCAGATATTTATTAGCTGAAGACATCTTGTTAAAGACTGACGCTGGAGATAAAGGATCCAGTATTGCAGCATGACCAAATTATACTGTTACTGAAACGTGTTTGTACAGTTACTCATATACACTTAACTCAAACTGTTCAAATAGAAGAAAAGCATTACATGTGCAACTCATCCCTGTGGTTTGCAGCTGTAATGTCTCTAATTCCTATGGATCAAAACAAGAATTATTTAGCTGCTTAATTGCATAGGGTGAAAATGCCTGGTGAGTTATCACGGCTGTGACCTGCCAGATTAATAATTAAAAGCAGCAGCATAGCCTCCAGCTCCCTCCCACCTCCTCTGGCACTGATGGAAAACAATTAGAGCTGAGTGGGATCACTGATCTCTCCTGATGCCGGGGTGGAGGTGAGACATACCCTTGATTTGAGGAACAATTAAAACACTGGTTAAGGAACTAGGGTTGGAAAACAGATGATTGAATGTCAGCTGGCAGCTACCCATTGCTACTTATCAGAAATCATCCCCGCAGGAGTTGCAGCAACCACAATGCAGAGCTTTTCTTTTTTCAGTAGAAAATAAATATTTGGACATTTTTGAATGGGTTAGGGATCAGGGATCCTGTGGATCAGGAGGTAGAGTGGGTTCTCTGCTAACTAAAGGGTTAGCAGTGTGATCCTCAGTCCTGTTAACACGTCAAAGTAGACCCCTACTTGGTCCTGGTTTGTGTAATTGTAAGTTTTAAGTCATTTACAAATGTCAATAAGACTGAAATGCACCTATAATAATATAATATACTGTATATAAAGTAGATATATCCAGGAGCAAGTAGAGCAGTTGCCCACAAACCCCAAGGTCAGTGGTTTGGTTCAAGATTCAAGATTAAAAAAAACTTTATAAATCCCACAGGGAAATTATTTGGGCAAATTACAGCAGCTCTCCGTTCACACAGATAGAAAGAAAGAACCATAACCAGAAAAGATTAACACAGACACAAATGTTAAATAGTCAATTTACAGAACAAAAATAGGTAATAAAAATAATAAAAATGGATAAAAACTAGGTAATTTCCAGGTCAAATCAGTCCAGTGTATAATGTAGGAGGTTATCTGATCATAAATGGCTGAACGTGCTCCTCTGTCCAGCCAGGACACTGTGAAGTGGGTGAGAGGGATTGTCCAGGGATTGTTCCTCCTGGTGACATGTGAATGTGTCCTTGGACACAAAACTGAAACCCTGCAGTATTGCTGAACATGCACTGTACTGTCTGGCAGCTGTCATTATTATTTTTATGTTACTATATGTGAAACAACAGAATACCTATCTAGAAGCTCCTGCCGTGTGGTGTAACAGTAAGAGTATCTTTGTCTGTCCTCAGATAAAGCAGATGGAGGACAAGCTGAGGAGCTGTGAGGCTCAGAGGGAGCTGGCAGCACTGAGGCGTAAACTGGAGCTCGTGGAGGACGAGAAGAGGGAGTATAGTGACAGATGCTCCAAGGCTCAAGTGGAGGTCAAGGATATGCAGTTTACAGGTGAGAGTATATTTGGAATTGTAACCCTGTCAGCTACAGTAACAACAGAGGCTCAGTAGTAGTGTAAACAAAGTCTTCTGTCAGCTTAGAACCATTAGTTCCTCAGAATCTTGGCTTTAATTCTGTATATACTAATATTCAGTGTAAGGTCTTAAACCTTACAGTGCCTTGAGATGACTTACGCTGTGATTTGCCACTATATAAATAAAGTTGAAATGAATTGAATAATAGTTTCCTGTTCTTGGTGCTTGGGAACTGCATGTTTCTGACATGACCAGTTGAGGAGCTGCAGAAGAAGCTGCAAGCAATTACCAACCCACCCCCAGTTCCAGCACCTCCCCCTCCACCACCACCACCACCTCCTCCTCCTCCAGCCCCAGCTCCACCCTCCAACCCACTCAGGTTTTATGTGCTCTGTACAGCGTCTGAAATAGTTTTTACTGTGATGGATTTTTAATGCATCAGTCACTATTTAGATCATTATTTTCATTGTTACGATGGATTTAAAATTAAACAAGCTGGACATTAGATGTAGACTGTGAAAATTATCTAGAAATTAGACATTTTTATACAGAAAGGCCAAATTACTGGTTGACAACCTTGTTTTATTCTGGTGTTCAGATCATTACCATTAGCAAACTGTAAAAGCTGCATCTTAATTATCTGTCTGCTCATCTTCATTTGTCCCTTGTAGCTCACTGTTGTCATTGATCCGGAAGAAAAGAGATAACAGTGCTGATATCCCACTGGTAGTTCAGGACCCTGCAAAACCACCAGGTACACATGTGCACATGATCTGTTGCAGGTCTTTTTTTGTTCTATCATTAAGCAGTTAAAGACAAGACACTGACTTTAGCTAATAATTAGATCACATAAAAAGTAGATGTGTGATTATGAGAGATGACAGTGAAACGTTTTAATGTCCACACTTGAAATTCAGGATATCTTTACTTTTTTTTGGTGCGATGTTTGTTCATTTGTATTTTATTCTCCTCCAGTCTGATGCATCTCATGCAACTCATAGAAGAAGAACTGGTCTTAAATCAATTTTTTTCCCTTTGAGATTTCATCCTTTTCGCCTTTTCCTTTGCAACTCGCTGTCACTTATGTGTAGAAGGACAAATGTTATAGCAAGTGGTGCATGAGAAATTCAAACTCAAATCTTCATCATTGGCCTATTAGGTCAACATGTTAAATTCTGTAATTTGTGCAATCAAAAGGGAAGCCTTGACTTGCTGGAGCAGGTAGAACGTCCATGTCGACTGAACAGGCTACACTGTGTTCTCATTTTGTTAAGTAGGTTTTGACTATGTGAGTGAATTGGGCACTATGTACAGGGTATTTGTTGAAATTGCCAACAGGGCTGAATAGGTGCCACCCAAGGATCTTCTACTCTGACACCTGAATAATAGTGTCTTTCTGAGCACCTTCTGAATTTTTTTACTATTACTTTAATACAAAATCGTTTTTTGTGTGACATTTTAAAGGCATCTTGCTGACAGTCATTCCATTGTGTATGTCATTGAATGATCTGTGTTAGAAAATTAAATATTCACATTTCTTTACCAATATGCTAGTTTACTGCAGAATTACAATTTCTGTTCCTGTCTTTCATAAACTTGAGAAACTATCTTCCTCACAACTTTTGGATGAAAAATTGTTTGTGTTTTTACACAAAGAGATGAGCTGCATTCCACATGAGTTTTGGTAACCTCCCACACTACAGCGCTCCACAGGTGTACTTTGAATATCAATTATCATTATTGTCATTGTTTTGTGACTACAGCTGGATCCATCCTAAAACAGAATCCTCAGTGGTACAGTTCAGTCAGTATTTATGGCGTAATTAAGAGGAAAACCCTTGAGTTTCTCCAACAAAAACTTCATTGAATGGTCCTGGGGGACTGTGTCATTTATAAGCTTTTACATCCAAATGAGCTTTATTTCAGTTGCAGTGCTAATGATGCTTGTGAATTACACAGTGTCTCATACCTCTCAAAATCATTTAAACTCACTTTGGTTCCTGGCACTGTTTCCCAGTGAGGCACACTTCCATTAGGCATCAGTGAAGCCACTAAATACAACATGTGTGTTGAAATGATCACTAAAGCTTCCAGCTTAGTGATGACTTTTTTTCCCGTCTTGCTTGTTCAGTAGTGGACGTCAGGCACCAGGCAGTGGATGAAATGATGCAAAGGATCAAAAAAGGTATTCAACTTCGACCAGTCAGCCAATCACCTAACAGGACCAGGATGCAGGTAAGTTCAGTGTCCGGTCAGTCTCGTTACTTTGATCTGTGACCTGCTCAGATTTTTTTTTTCAAAATGAGCAACAACTGCAAAACTCATATTACTTCTCATATGATGCTGTACTCATCCATTCTACGCAACTCACACTGCTCATCTACTAAATATTGTGTTAGCAGAACAAAAATACTTTACTGAGGCGAACAACACATGCAGTCAATCACAGTGATGCCCCCTAGTGGAGCCCAATGTACCACCTGTTAGACTTTCTGCGACTTCTGCATTGATACAGATACTTTATCACTTTTCTAATAAAAAGTGACTGTGCTGCTGCTATTTACTTTATATGTTCAAAGTCATAATTGAATGTAAATATTGCAGGAATGTAAGACACGGTGTTCTTATTCTGTGTTGTCCAGCACTTGATTTAATATTTTTAAGTCCTGCTGACACCACTGGCCACAGTTAATAGGCCCTGTGTGTCTGGATGTCGTTGCTAACAGAAAGCTATGTATTTCACAGTCAACTTTGGACTGAAGATAAGAAGAAACAGCAAATGCTAAGACAGAACAAAATTCATGAGCCTGAGGAGTCATTAAAGGGAGAGTATTATATCCAGTATTGTGGGGCTGAAGGATTTCTTTGTACAGTGTTCAGTGCTCTTAAATCCATCAGTGTGTGGGATTATTAAAGAGCTGCTTGTTTTGATAAAACATGACATATGGTGAAGACATCTTTAGGGCCGCATGTTCCTCCACCACAACAACTCAGCCAAATTGGATAGCATTAGGACCTGCTCTGTAAGGTAATTATAAATAATGAGGATGGGAAAATTGGTGTGACTCAAAATAATTGTGTGCTGACACATTTGCTTCTTGTAGAAAGCATACATCCTTGTGCTTGCCTACAGTGTGTCATCTCTGTGGTAAGAGGTGCAGTTTAGCCTCTAAGTGCAGAATGAGGTAAAATAATGTGTCAGACTTCTGTTTATTCACAAACACATGTTTTTCTGTTCATCAGACGCAGCGGCTGGCCTCTAATTCTGCCATTCAGGAACTTAAAGAAATCATGGTAATAAAACAATCAAATGTCATCACAAGCCATATTTACCAACTATGTTTCTACACTGTGTGGATGTGCTGTTGAAATGAAAGGAAATGCAACAAAGACTGGAAAAATTGTCAGATGATTTACTACTGCTACAACTACTGCAACATACCAGACACGATGAAGACTAGCAGATTAAAAGAGCACTGTTAAAGCTAGTTCAAACCGGTGACTAGTTTCTTCTTTAGTTCTGGGTCTGAGCAGTGAATGTGACTTTTGCAGCTCAGTTTTTGTTGACTCATCCAGCTGCATGTGTGTGTTATTGTTGAAACTGTCCAGGAGAATTTCAATAGAACCTCCCCCCAACCAAGAGCAGTGTCTCCATCAACAAAGCGCGACGAGGAGCTGCAGAGGATCCTGCTCAAACGGCGTGACGCGCTGGAGACAGAGCACAACAACAGTAAGTTTCACATCCCTCAGCTGAAACTTTACGTGGCGAGTGTTTCTGTTGAGACTAGACTCAATTTGTTGATCCTGACAAGTTGTGCCTTATGGAATTACTTCATCGTATCCTTTAAGTTTTGGTTTCAAAATTAAGTTAGATTTCTATGATTATTGGTTTTATCAAATATTTAGTTGAAAGGTGGTGGGCATGGCCTGGTCCACTAAAACCAAGCTCATACTGAAGCCAAACTCTTTAAATAAATACTCTATGTGCCTCTACTACAAATTCACTACTTAACACACACCAGGAGACTCATCCACAAAACTGTGCTTCCACAAGAAGATTAATGCACCACCTCCATCCAAAAAAATTATGGTAAATGATCTGCACTGTTCTACACTTTACTTCACTGCTTCTCGTTCACCCATTGAGACAGACATGCGCTGTTGATGGTGGAGCAGCTGTGTTATATTCTGTTCTGTTCATGGAGACACTGGTGCAGTGCTGCTGAACTCTGCCTTCTTCTGCCACCTCACCTGCACCACTTGTGTTCAGTATCAACTGTAAAAAGAGGGAAACACTATGCTGGGGTTTGTAGTTAAAGACTGTTCATTGTGATTTTAAGTATTAGTAAGCAGTGAGCTTTGTGTCCCCTGCCTCCACCAGCTGGTCCATACTCTAACGTGCAGCGATGAATGTCTTTTGCTCACCTGTGGGAGTGTCTTAGAGAAGTATAATGTTGTGCAATGTGCAGACATTCGTGAAGTTGATTGTGATTTATAAAGGGAAATTTAAAATACAGTAGAGATATGTCTGTGTCCAGTTCTATACTGTCCCTCTTTTCTGTCTTGATACTGCAAACAATTTTAAGGAGACTCCGGGTTTGTGACCTGGTCACCAACTGAAACACGTATGGAAAAGGCTGAGCAGCACTATTTGACCATGTTCTTTGTGTCTTTGTGCAGGTCTCCTCTCCCCTGCAGTGTGAAGCTGCTACCAAGCTGAGGTTGGTCCCAAGAGTGTCCACGTCCATCATACTAGATGTGGGTGATGGAGGATCACATGACACAAAATCAATGTTTAGAATGTAATTGTAGTGTTTATTTACATAACCTATTCAAAATAATTATTTGACTATTAGCAGCCAGTAATTCTGTCATTTTCCCCCACAGGTAAATAGAAAAATTAGACGTTATCTTGGTTGTGAATCAGTCAGAGTTCAGCATGTGAACTAAAAGCACAAATGTGTCATCAAGTTCACATGCACATAAGTCACCAGCTTACATGTGAACAGGAAATCTGGTTTCTGTAATCGGGTAGGGGTTTAGGGGAACATTATTTCCCCAAGTACAATTTTCCCTGAGAACTCAGATTACTCCATGTATACACACAACCAGGTTTCTAATCTGCTGTAATTGGACAAAGGTTGGAGACACTCACCTCCGCTACTTTCTGCAGAGAAGTGCAGCTGAATGAAAGATGAGATAATTACAGTATCATTTTTTAATCAAGTCCACCCAAAGTCCAACTAAAGCTAAGTTACTGTGCAGGACCCTCAATCTCCCGGACCTCTGGTGGAGGACCCGAGCCTGAAGAACAAAGACCGTCTGCAGGCGGCGAGTCTAGATATTTACATATAGAAAAGTCAAGAAGCAGCCTCTTCTGTCTGTACAGTTAAAATGTGTAAACCATGCTTTCAGAATCAGCCCAAGATAGAGGAGTAATCTGATTACTCATCTGCTGCATGAATACATGGATTTTGAGTAACCACATAAACTTGTTCCCCAATTACCTGAAAACCTGCTTTCTCAGTAACCTGGTTACTTGAGCACATGTAAACGCAGTCATTCAGGTATAATTTCACTTAAACGAAAGCCATAAATTCCACACCTCCTTTCAGTGTTGATCTTCTGATAATAAATGTATTTTTTATCCTGTAGTGGGTTTTGCAGCCTTGAGCTTTTGCCAAAGCAAACTGCATCTCTGAATTGTTCTGTCTAGACAAGTGTTAACCTTGTAGCCCCCCAATGAGCAATTACAGGCCACTGTGCCAGGTTTATTTTCCACTTTTCACCTCACATACACCCCCCAACCTTCTTGGGATGCAATTTCTGTGGGGCACAGCCTCTTCTCTGCTGCGTCCATTCTGCAGTTTGCTGTTCTATTTGAGAATGGATGCCAGCCTGTGTCCATGTCACTGTGAGGACACATGCTATATCAAACACTGTAAGATGCTTGTCACGGTTAGAAACAGAGCAGACCAGAGCCTCCATCTCAGCAATCAGCAGGTAAATGTTCCAGTTACCACCTTTATGTTGCCATGTCATCTGTGAGGAATTTGTACTTATTTGATTGGCCAACACAGCGAGGTCAGCTGCGAACAGATTAGGTTAGATTGTTGTCTGCTTGAAGCAGCGTAGAACTGTATGAAGAAGAGAAAAACTGTACTGTATTGTGTAGTATACTGAACTGTGGGCGTCCACCTCCCGTCTCACTGAAATGTATGAGGGGAACTATTTGTGTGAATCCAAGTTGACTGTACAATGAAATCACAAAGTGATTCAATCAATCAAAGAGATTGATAAAAGAAGGTTTTGATACTTCAAAATAAAAAAGGAGGAGTTTTGTAAGACTACAATGTAAGTAATGTGAGGAAACATTTTAACTGAACACATCTGTCACTAAATGTTAATGTTGAATGTATCAATATGTTTCTTTGCTGTAGTCACTGCAGCAGGATTTTTGTGTTGATGCTCTAAACTCCTGGTTACAGCATGTGATTCATTTGTTAACATTTCATTGAAAGATCCAAACTTTGTACATCCACTGTGCCTGGAACACACACACTCCCTGAGACGAACAAAGCGTTAGTGTATCATTCTTGTAATTCACGTGTTCTTTACTTCAGCTTGTGTATTTGAATTTGTCAGAATGTAACAACCCTATTCAAAAGCTGCAGTACTGAGATTTTATTTAATTAAAATCCCATCTTTCTATATTTAATTCTGAGAAAACCCAACTAACCTTGATGTTTAAAATTAGTGGGAGACCAGACTATTTGAAATCATATGATTCTGGTGAATTCATTGATATGATGAATGAGGTCACATCAGTGAAAAAACACTTCTGGCTGCTTTGGAACAGTGTTATTGTGAATTCGGGTGGATTTTCCCTTTAAGCCTCAGTTAGAGCTGGGTATTAGGTATGGAGCAGGGGATCAGCCTGTGCCCTTTGAAAATCATGATGAATGCTTGTGATTTAAGCACAATGGTGGGCCGCTCTAATCACATTTTGTTTTACCTCAACACCTGCCCAAAGTTCCCAGGCACTTCCCCCTAGCGAGGGACTGAAACCTGAGAGCTGCGAACTGTGCGTGATGTCTGTCACCTATTGTCTGCTGCTGGTAATTAAAGCTTTAGGCTTCATTTAGCACTGAGGTGCAATTTCCAGCTCCAAATGCCCCCTAACAAAGGATGGAGGAAATGTCATTGTGTCTCAGTGTGTCTTCTTTAAGCAGATTCATCAGCAAAACTCTTCAAAGACTTCACTGTCGTCCACACGTTGATTCACTGCTCACACCTCTGAACCAAATGTCGCAGAGGAAGTCTCTCATTGTATTTAAGCTCAGATATGATTACAGCAGTGGACCCTGTAGTATGTGGAAGAGTCTGTGAGGACACTAATCAATTGTACAGAGAGCATATTTGACTCATGATAAAAGTAGCATGAAGATGTGTGAAGTATTTAATATAACATCTTTGTGTTGGTGAGTGATTGACCTGCTTTAATGTTGAAAAAGAGGTGAAGGCCTTTGTATTGATTTATGTCTCTGTTCATATCCTCCATATCTAATGAGGTTCTTCTAGCTGAGGCCGTCTTGGTAAAACTCAATAGTATGTTAACGTACAATATAGTCTCTGATTTAGAGGAGGAATGAGGTGAGTGTCTTTTGGCTATGTTGTCTCCCTCTTCCTTCCCTCAGCACAAACAAAGTCAATGACCAGCTCGATTCTTCCGTCCGCCATCTGCTCCAGCCGCCGCACTCTCTGACATTGATTGACAGACGGTACACAGACCACAGATGCAGGCAAAACATGTAATTACACAAACCACGCTGTGTCCTTTTCTTCCCTCAACTTCTCCACCGCCACAGCTCATTCTCTGCGTCTGTCCCCTCATCATCAGCACACACAATATAATGTTTTGTTGGTTTTGTATTTTTGTTCCTTTATGGACCAGCAATTAGGAGGGTCCTTTTAGTTTGGCTGGGAAACACTCAATTTTACCTATTTTGTTAGTCATTTCATTTATTTTCCCAAACACAGTAATTGCTTGCCGTGGAGCCTCAGCTGAGACGTTGTAGTGTGTCCGGTCTCAGTTTGGATCTGCACGTTTCATTGATTAGAGGTTGTCTTCACTGCCCGACGGTTACAGCAACATTGCGCGTAAGCTGACAGCAAATCAAGAAACCAAAAATAAATGGAAAAAATGGTTATTTAATTTATTGGCCTGACATTAAAGTGCATGTGAAATATGTACAAAATTAAACAACTGTATTACCGAGAAAAAAAACTAAAGAGGTACATGAAACTTGTGTTAAAAGAAAATTCAGTCAGTTTTTGTTCCAGCTGAACCACGTACTGACGTTAAACTGGACAGTTGTGGTATCAGCATTGCTGAGTCAGCCAGATTATGTCTGTTGTCTGTTTAATAGAAAATAGCTGTGAATAACTCACTTGACAGGCCCATTGATGCTGCTGTATGTGGCTGCAACACAAAGCACTTGTGAAGCTCCTCCACTTCTCACTGTATACAGGCAGCCTTTCTTCTGTGCTGCAGGCTGGGCGGATGCTCCTCTGGGTCTCTCCTCTCGTGTTTATACACACTGACTCAATCATTTCTTCCAGAAAGTGAGGAGTCACGAGTGGGGTCAGCGAGGGTGCTGACCAGATATGGAGGGCCCTTTTGCTCACACATCCTCCACAGACAAGAAACCAGCTTTGCCACATAACGCTGACATGGCTGTGTGTGGGTCCTTACAGTCTTTTCTTATACAGTTTTAAAATGACGTTCCTGTATCCAAATAAAACAAGCTAAAAAAACCCCTTCTTATAGTTTCCATATATCACCCCCTTCTTTTCAAAGCTTTAAAGAGGCTCGTGCAGAAGATTTTATATGAAAGTAGAACCTGCTCTACTATCTACTATCACAAAGCTTAAAAGACACAAACATGATTGATGTTTTAAACTGTGATGGTCCAGTGAAAGAATGACCTCCAGTGGATCTCTACCAGCTCCACTGAGAGCTCCTGAGTGCTGCAACAAGCTTTTGTGTTACTGATTGTGACCTGAAAGCAGACGTGTATTTGTGGAATCTCTCCGTATACTTTTACATTACATCTATGCTTCTGATAGATTTCAATAAAACAGAATGGTAGCACTAAGTTATTATGTTTTTATCATGTTTATTGACTCAGTAGGTTTGAAGACTCATATTTCCTCAGACAGGCAGAAGCTGTGCGCTGTGTTCCTTCAGGCTGTGTCTGACAGAGCTCTCTGCAGTAGTGCTCTGCTCTTGTAAGAGTGGAGGGGAGTGCTTCTCTCTGGAGACTGTGGACAAGACAAAATAATGAAATAAAGTAAATAGACAAAAGTTAGACCACAGATACTGAACCCATGTTTCTGCTGCTGTAGCTAAAGCACACTGAGCCTATTACTCCACCTCAGTTCACTGTGGACGTGTCAACACAAATATTAGAAAACAATAAAAAGGTTCATTAAACTTTGTATGATGTGAGTTGATTACACACAGACATGAATCCATCTCTCATTAACCCTCCTGCCTGCTCTTTGGAAATGATGGATGGGAAAGTATTTGTGTCTGTGTGAAATTGGGCAACCAATTAACAGATCCAAGGTAGGGGTTTTCATTCTTCCACTCACACACACACACACACACACAAATACACATTTGTATGATTCCTCACACAGTTTCCTTTCACATCTGACACAGAGTGAGAGATGTGTGTTCTCAAGCCCAGGCGTTTTCCGTCTCCCTTTCTCTTGCTTTGTCTGGTCTTCTTTTTCTCTGTCCAGTTAAAAAGAGGATGAGGGAGAAGTGCAAAAAACCCACCCAGGATTCCTTGATGGGCCAGTTCTTCCTCTATAGAAATCAGGCGGTTGTATGTAGTCATTCTCTCGGCACCGCTCAGACCTCCCAGTTTGATATAGTTCAGGCCCAGACCCACAGCCTGAAGGAGAAGAAGAACAGCACACTGTGAAACAGAAGCTTCTGTTGAGTGTGATGGCACCAAAGTGAGGGAGACCGAGCTAACTACACTCTGAGGTTACACTGATATGTTTTTTGTTGTATTTACAGCATGAAACTGAAGGCAGGTAGGAGGAATATGATGTGTCTGATCACAGCCGAGAAGAATGTTTTTTGTCTGTGTAGACTTTATTTGTTGTTAAAATGGATAAATCAACATGATAACCATAGAAAAAAAGCAGTCATTTCAACTCTTAGATAAGAGTAGAAAACAACCAAAGCCATAGCACAATTATTGGAGATAGCTAATACTACCATTTGGAATATCCTGTAAAAGAAATAAACCACTAGTGTACTGAGCAACTTACATAGGGTCAACTCAAAAACTGTCAGTGATCACCAACAATCTTCACAGAGCAGTGGTGAAAGTACTGGGGTACTTTGTAGAAGAACTACACACAACTCTCTCCACTATAGTAGATGAGGAACTACCCTTTGTGCTACAGTTGATTTCCACAATTTCATCTCGGCATCCAACCTCACACTTATCAGCACGCCAGCAACGCAAAGCTGGTAAGCGATTAGATCTCGTACTTACACCCAACTGCTCCACAGCCAATTCATCTGTTACTCCTCTGCATATATCTGACCACTATTTCATTCAATTCAGACTATCCCCCCTGGCACGCACCACATCCACAACACACCTAACTCAATTCCGTTGTAATCTCCGCACCCTCTCCCCTACTCGACTGTCTACTGTTGTTTTTTAAACTTTCACCCCTAGATATTCTCTCTATTCAGGACGCTAACTCTGCTACAGATACCCACTGCTGCACACTAACCTCTTGCCTTGAAAGACTCTGCCGTCTCACCTCAAAACCGACGTATGCAATCCCGCCCTCTCTGTGGATCTCTGATGAGGTCCATCGCCACAGGACTCATCTCGGAGCAGCTCAAAGGCAATGGATAAAATCCAAGTGTTCGACTAAACCTAGTAAGCATCAGTCTCTCTTAACATCCTTCTCTGCTGCTGTCACCACAGCAAAAACTACATACTTCCAGGATAAGGTAAGCAACTGCAAAGACACTAGGAAACTATTCTCTACCTTCAACCGCCTCCTGAATCCTACGGAATCTGCAAAAAGTCTCAGGGTTTGGATAGACGACAAACTAAGTCTGAACGATCAAGTAGCTGCGACCTCCAGGTCCTGCAGGTTCACTCTTTGTAACATTCGTAAGATTAGGCCATTTCTCTCACAAAAGGCCACAAAGCTCCTCGTCCAGGCAACGATCATCTCCAAACTTGACTATTGCAACTCTCTCCGGGCTGGAGCTTCTCCAGTCACCATCAAACCCCTCCAGATGGTCCAAAATGCTGCGGCCCACCTCATTTTCAACCAGCCGAAATACACCCATGTCACACCCCTTCTCACCTCTCTCTACCGGCTCCCGGTAGCTGCTCGCTTTAAGTTTAAATCCTTGATGCTTGCCTACAGGGCTGTAAATGGAACTGCACCATCTTATATCTACACGCTATTAGTAAGCTACACTCCTGCACGCCCTCTCAGATCTGCAAATGAAATGAGATCAAAAATTCCTTGCTCACGGGGTCTCCGATCCCAACCGAGTCTGTTCCCCTTTGTTGTCCCTGGCTGGTGGAACGACCTTCCCTGCCCCATTCGACTAGCTGAGACTATCACCACCTTTAAAAAACATTTGAAAACTCACTTGTTGAAGGAGTATTTCAAATGAGTCTCACACACACACACAAATATTCTAGCACTTAACAATTCCTAGCATATTTTTTATCTTGACATTTAGGCCATATCAGGGCTCTTTGTTCGTAGTAACTCAGAATTTACGGAAACCAAATGGTAATTGCTGCTGTCTTCTCCTTGTAATTTGCTTTGGATAAAAGCGTCTACCAAGCAAAGTAAAGTAAAGTAAAGTAACTTAATCTGCAGAAATCTAGGCATACCACAACACACAAAGCCCACATGAGCAGTGAGTACTTCGAAGCTAGGTTGGAATTTTAAAAAAAGTACAGGGAGGTTTAATGGGCTGATGAGAGCAAGCTCAACCTCTAACAACGTGGTGGAGAGGCCAAAGTGTGAAGGAAGAAATTATCTTCTTGTGATCCAAAGTATACAAGCTCATCTGTGAAACATGGTGGAGGTAGGACCTTGGGCTGCTTCTAGAACAGACTTATTGATCTTTATTGTTGATATAAGTCATGATGTAGCAGCAGGATAAATTCAGAGGTGTACTGAAGCATTTCTGTAGAATTTAGTTATGCAACTTAACCAATTAGGAGGAGCTTCACCATCCAGCAGGAAAATGATCCAAAACACTGCCGACACATCATAGGACTTCATCAGAGGAAAACAGTAGTGAAGACTGGATAAGTCAGTCACCAGACCTTAACTCTGCAGACATGTATTTCATCTGATGAAGACTAGAGGGAAAACCTCCAAAACAGGCATTAGGTGATGAAGCTTCGAAGGGAGAAACCAACAGTTTGGTGATGTCACTAAGTCCCTTGTTGCATATTATTGCAAAAATGGCGTCCACCAAATATTACCACTAAATATTAGTACTTTTGCTCACTTAAACTTGAGGTCACCTGATGCTAAAGGTGGAATGGTCTATGTTGATTAATGTAACTAGGTGCAGATTAAATTCTTGATTTTCATCTCAAACCCAAATGTCTTCAGTGTACTGCAAACACTTATATAAAAGTTGCAGGTCAGCTCAGCACTGGGTCTAACCCACATCAAAACTACTTTGGATTATTGATTGTACAGTGATAAAATAACAAAACATAAACGACAAAGCACAGCAAAGAAAGGGAAAATTCGTGTGTCATAGCAGCAGAGTAAAAATTACATCAAAGTTAAAAATGCAAATACTGACAGTGAGTTTAGTCAAATATGAGAAGCTTAAACAAACAGTTTGATCAGACAAATCAAATTAAGCTGGAAATGAGAAAATAAACAAGAGAGAATAAGACTTACTATATCTGACACAGAGTCACCACAGCAGGGCTCACTGCATGTTGTACCCATCAACACTGAACCTGCAGATTAACAAGCGGAGACAAACAAGTAGCACACATAACAATCCACCCTACAAGTAGTAGGGTGGAGTAGTATTTCATAGATGAAAGAAAGTAAGTGGTATTAATAACTAAAGTTCAAATTACATAGTGGCTTTCAGGGCAGACATATTTTGTGTGTGCATCAAAAGACTGCCTAACACAGTTCTTTCATCACTAGCTGGTGGTTTCACAGTTCCTAACCACTTTAGGATAATGGGTGTATGGATCCTAACCACTTTTTCTATTAGAGGTCTGAAGACTATCCCTGTCATTAGACAAGAGGCAGGGTACAACCCGGACATCTATCACAGTGCTAACATATAGAGACAGACAACCAATTAACTCTCACACATGTCTGTGGACTGTGAGAAGAAGGCAGACAAACACAGACACAGGGAGAAGATGCAAACTCCACTGTGCTGTCCTCCCCATAATTCAAACCATGTCAACAACATATATAGACATTACTTCATAGCAATGAGATCATGCTTTAGCTGTTCACAGCAGTTTGGGTTTTGCAGTTTTGCTTGAAATTGTCCATTTCTTGGAATGATTGTCTCTGACTTGTGTAGAGTAAAGGGCACACTAAAAATCTATGTCCTTGATCATGAGTTGGTTGGGTTGTGAATGGGTACTGGACTAGAACCAATTGTTTAATCATATTCTTTTGAAAATATGTGTTTGGAGTTGAGCTGAATGGTATTTTACAAATTTATAGCCAAGTAGTACAATTTTTCCCGCTTCTTCCTACTTTTTCTACCATACCACAGTGGTTCTGTCACCTTGGTGCTCTGATGTGATGCAGACCAAATCACTGACTGTTGTCTCATCAGTGAGTTTTAAGATTTGACCACAGACTCCCAGAACAGGTGGGGCCTTAGTCTTGCAAGTGAT
This sequence comes from Ctenopoma multispine, assembly GCA_034779795.1. Taxonomy (NCBI): domain Eukaryota; kingdom Metazoa; phylum Chordata; class Actinopteri; order Anabantiformes; family Anabantidae; genus Ctenopoma; species Ctenopoma multispine. The sequence goes on along the minus strand of JAUYWH010000007.1, from coordinate 639,046 downwards.
GTCACAGAGCAGTGAACATGAGCCTCCAGTGATGTTACTCAGCTTCTCCCACTGCTCTGTGTCCTTACAGAGAAAAACACACACAGTACACACAGGACATGCATTTAAGTGAAATAAATGGTGCACAAACAAACGCACATACGTAACACATGTAACCTCACGATACCAGATAAACAGAAAGATTACAAACCAAACCAAAGTGTTCTACACATGTTTCTAAAAAATAAACACACCTGCACCCTGCACACGTGTTGTAGGACAACATATGCTGATAACACTAACAAAAAGTGGACCAGTTGCATCTGTTACTATGGCAACATACAGTATATCATACACGTTAACTGTAATAAAGTTAACGTGCACTCTGGGTTAGTGCTATTCTATATGTCAGAAGCAGAAACAAAAGAGAAACAACAATATACAGTATGGGAATGTTGACAAGAGAATTATAATATTTTGAATGTACCTCTCTCCTAAATGGATTGATTATGGACACCAGTGCTGGATATTTGCTGATGAGGGTTTGATACATGTCCACTAATTCATCTGGAGACTTCAAAACTCCTGTTGCAACTTCATACTTTCCTTTAGACTAAGTGAAAGAAAAGATGAAAAGAAATTCAGTTCTCTTTACTGCTTGTTGCCTTTCTATCTGCTGTGCCTATAATGTATTTGCATGCCAACCATTCTATGTAGCTGTAGACATACAGAATTGATTACACAAAGATTCCGATGCAAGAACTTCACACTTGAAGAACACTTTAGCTGACACAAAATCAGCGACTGCCTTTTGTCAACTTACATAGTCCATAAGATCACAGGCAGCACAGTTTAATGCTAAATTGATCTCTGTTCCCAGTGCCAGTCCAAGGTTAGTGCAGGCTTCACTAATCAGATCCAGAGCCTGCTCAGGTCTGTCATAGCTCACAGCTGGCGCTCCACTGTCACTGAGAATAACCGGAGAGGTCTTGGAGCAAAGATAAAATTCATCTTGTCAAACATCTACAGATGTATTGTGCTTGTACACACCCAACTGTAATAAATATATATATTAATCTACAAAGTTATTTCCTTCCCTTTTTAGATAGGTCTGTTAAAAATAGCTTCGCTGAAGCTGCATGTGAAGTACAATAGATTTAGAATAGAATAGAAGTTATTCACAGGTTTGAATGAGACAGTTATCATTGCAAGGTTACTAGAAGACAAGTGTGTTTCACTCGCCCTCTCCACTGTTTACGTTAACAATGTACGTGCTAGGGGTCATAAAACAATGCAGGAGATAACTGTATACAGTACCAATGCTGTGTGAAGGAAAAGGCCGATATGGAAAGTACTGAATGCTTTAATAAGCATTTCATACCAACAGGCCCACATACCTGAGTTAATTTGAAGATTAGCCATGAAAATCAAACAGAAATCTCTTTTTTTGTATGAATCTTCGAGGAAAGCTCTGTAACAGAAAAGAGCTTTGAATCCTGCTTCAACCTTTTACATTCTGTGCTCTCATAAAACCTGTGTGAACTCCTATTCCTATTCTTACAGTGAATAAATACCAATGTCCCTCACCCCAGCTTTTGTTGAAGTGTTCATTATTCTCATTATCTCCTTCTGCAACTCAAGGGTCACTGTGATGATCTGTTGTAGAAGTTCACAGTTCAGTGCATTTTATAAACGCTACAGTGAAAACTGAATGTAGAAGAACTGAGGTGCCTTATCAATAATACGCCAAATCATAACAACAAGAAAGAAAGCAATGAACTTGTACAAAGACCATTAACTTTATACAGTGAACATGTCTATACCAGCATATGACATCTCTAAGACGACGTGGAGCAAAGATCATAGAACCTGCACAAAATATGGAGATGGGACTGTGAGTAATAGATACCTGTTTGACCCGTTGTCCTGCTTTGGGAATCAGGATGATTTCCTCCAGTAAATTCAGTTTTCCGGGAGATGTCTTCCCACAGCTCAGCAAAGTTACCAAGGAGACGGGGACATGAAACTCTGCTGAAGTCTAAATGAAATTGTATAATCATCATCATTTCATGTTGCGCCAGTGTAGTGTTTGTCTGAATACATGTATTTGTGTGTTTGAGTCTAACCTCTCTGTTTTTAAGAGCCGCTACATATTTGTAGAGAGGCTTGCCCTGCAACTGTGCCCCAGCTTTGGCAACAGCCAGAGACACTGAACCAATGGCCCAGCTCCCAGGCAGGAATACTTCTGGGGGTTCTGCTGGAGGAAATGGCTTCTCTGCAGTGTAGATCTTTTTGCCTGTAAGGGTGGAGTGTTTCTATTAGCCCAGTTTCTTTAGCCTCGTCTTAAATAAATTGAATTTTACAGTGGATCCAGCTACAGTTGATTATTGTTACAAATCCTGCATTTTATCAAGCAATAATAATAATGGGAAAACTCCATAATTATGTTTTCGCCATTATTTTAGATCATTATCAAATTTCAAATTCAAATTCAAATTTTATTTGTCACATACACACTCATACACAGTCATACACAGTACGATATGCAGTGAAATGCTTAAGCGACCGGTCGTGACCTTAAAATTGTAAAAGAAACATTAACAAGTTAAATAGAACAAAATAAAATAGAACAAAATATATAAACTATCTTAAAAGGAGAAATAAAATAAAATGAAATATATAAGAAATATATAAGTATGTAAGAAATATTAACAGAACTTATCTGTACAATAGATCTATCTATACTATCTATACATGAGATGAAAGTCTATACAATTTGAAAAATATGAGGATGAATCTACTTGGAAATGAGTGGAAATGTCCTTGAAGTGTGCAAATGTGCGTGAGTAAGTGTCCATAAATCCCTGGTCCATAAATGTCCATAAATCCAATAATCTGCAATTTGCAGAAGTGCAAATGTGCATCAATCATTTTCACAAAAAGTACACTAGCTTATGTAGATATTTTGACATGAATACCAAAAATGACAACTAGTACAACTAGTCACTACCTTTATCAACACTCTTCTTGTCTTTATTTTGTTCAGGCAGTGGAGGAAGAACAACCACCTCAGACTCACTGGGTGAGCAGCTGTCCTCTTTTGCCCTGTTGCAGATGTATTTCTCCTCCAGGCAGTGGGCCATGAAGAAAGTGCTGAGGAATTACAGGACACAAAATTACATTTTGGGGTCACCAAAATCACAAGCTTTATGTGCTGAAGCAGTATCATAGGGAACAGTGGACCAAAATTCATTTTTGCATTCGTCTTTGAATTGTTTGAGGCTATGCTGCCAAAAGAGATTCAACTGGTTATTAAATCCACTTTCTTTTTCCATCAGAGCTTTGAATGTTTAATGGATGTGTTAAATAGACATACAATATTTTAATTGTTTGTGTGTTATTAGAACGAATATCAGATCACATTTTATGTCCAATCAGTGCAGATTATGAGACATGTTATCTAATCATATTGCTGCTCTAGATGACGTGGCACTGGCCTCTAGTACTACTGGGAGGAATCTTGGAAGTTATCTTTGGCCAGGATATTTCTTTTACCTACTTAAAATAAATATCAATAACTTCTTCTTCTTCTTCTTCCACCTGAAGAATAGTAAAATTAGGAGCATCCTGTCTCAAAGTGATGATGAAAAACTAGTCCATGCATTTGTTACTTCTAGCCTTGACTACTATAATTCATTACTGATATGATATCTCCCTTACTCATTAAAAAGCCTCCAGCTAATCCAGAATGCTGCAGCCAGAGTTCTGACTGGAATTAACAAGAGAGATCATATTTCTCCTACATTAGCTTCTCTCCATTGGCTCCCTGTAAAATCTAGAATAAAATGAACTTCTCTTCACATATAAAGCACTTAATGATCAAGTTCCATCATATCTTAAAGACCTCATTGTGCCATATTATCACAGCAGAACACTTTACTCTCAGAGTGCTGTCCTCTCCGCTCCTCTGACCACTCATGTGCCACCATTTTCATGTCATTTCATTGATCTTCTCTCTTCTGAAGTCGTGCTTCATCCTCTCTGTCTCTCTATAACTTGTAGCAGGAAACCCTCGGAGCTGTATGTTTCCAGTTGTCTCCACTGCTGCTTGTTATTGTTCTCTTGTTGCCTACTGTTCTTTTTTCTTTTATCCAATCAAGTGGACTGTTGGGTTTTCTACATAATTCTATATATAGTTATATTCTGTAAAGTCTTCAACCTTACAATGTAAAATGCCTAAACTGAATTGAATTGAAAACCAGGTAAATAAAAAGCATTCACATATTTTACTTGCCACTGCAGGTAGTAGAGAACCTAAGCAGTCTCTGTTCTTTTGAACCAGGTCTGACTGGTTTTACTATGCTTTTAATTGACTGTCGAATGATGTTATAAACACACTAACCACTCACTAACAAGGTCCAATGTTCAGAATCAAAAAATAGCTCATAGTAACTGCTTAGTTTAAGTTAGGTAGCATTATGCATTTGATTATGTATCAAAAACATATTACTCCATTTAGTCTGAAATACAATATTTTATTCAAAGAATAGCAGTATTAATGTTATAGCTACACCCAGCATAACAATTAAGCTGTTAATCTTGTAAGGTACATAGCCAAAGCAGTGTTCACAACTACAACATTAAAACAGCATTATTAACTAAGCCGCCAGCTAAAAGTAATTAGAAATTTAAGCTTTGTTTATTCAGGATCTCAATATTAACGAGTTAAAGTTCTATTTTGTAAGCAAGACCAAATGTATACAGACATAACACAGTTCTTCTTGTCTTTCACCCTGTAAATTTAACCTGTGAATTTGCAGCACATTTTCAAACTCCTTCGCATTGTGGGAAAACATGTGTAATGTTCATTAAGATGGGATGGTCTGGAATTTCACTATGTTGTTGCTGTTCCACAGCAATCGATCATGAAAAAATGGTCTTGTTAAATCCACAAACTGACTGACTTAATTTTAATTTTTTAATTTCTTATGGGGGATTCCAGACAGCTCATTTATTACTGTTTGTGTGAATAAAAATAGGGTCTGTGCTTCTTTGATTTATTTATTTGATTGATAAAAGCAACCATAAGAATAACAGCACTTGGCTTCTGACCCCTGTCAGTCCCAAAATGCACTGTACTGTGTACAACCTGAAGTCACTGTGAAACAGGACAACAAGAGGTGTATCTGTCTGAAGATTGAGTCATGGCAACTGGACTTCGTTCTGAGAGACGACCCACCCAATGGGGGCAGGAGGAACGGTCAGAGATGGGGTTGTTACATCTACCCACACTAATCCCCTGCCTTT
>JAUYWH010000007.1:608360-621533 GCA_034779795.1 Ctenopoma multispine | reverse complement strand
ATATAATTTTATAGACATATGATAAGTGCATTTGTCAAACCTGCCCATAATTAGTCACTGATGATATGAATTTATAACAGTCTTTCTATATTTCTGCATACAGCAGATGTAATTCAGACAGTAATGAAAAATAATGTAAAAATGATTTGTAAGTAATAATGTAAAACTGAAATGGCATCCCTACTATGTTTTTAGATTTTCAGTTGACTGTTAGGAGAGACCTCCTCCAGCAGCTCCAGGGTCACTGCAGGGTCACCTGCAGCTCCATGGATTACATGAGTGACACAATAGTATCTAGCACACATTTAAGCACACAAATAAGCATTAAGGAAAGAAAAGTATTTGTGCTTGCGACTGTGGTACCATGCTCAGGTTCATAGTCGGGTCTGATGTCACACTCCTTAAAAGCTGCACCATCCTCTGCAGGAAACATTCCCTTCAAATACCACTGACAATATACAGCAACCAAACTATTTAGTCGACTCACAGCCACACCAGCAAAACAGCAACTTCCAACAGTCTTAGAAAGCTCAGCCTGCATAATGGTTCAAGTTCATTAGAGTGTGCTACATGATAATATCAAATGAATAACTATACGGATAGCTTCATCTGAATATTTAGGCTTGTGTGTCAACAGTCAGGCAAAAATACACAACTACTAAACACACTGATGACGTTATGGTGAATGAACCCTGGTTATTTATATATTTCCTTCTGAGAATGTACCTTTTTTCATCATATCTTTATATATTTATTCTTGAACATGTGTTTACCTTCACATTACCATAAGGTTATGTCATGTCACACTCTGAAACTTACTGCTGCCACCATCTGGATGCAGAGCAGAAGAACTCTCCTTTTGAAATCTCCTGTTTGTTGGCTTTCTCCACAGCAAGATCACTATGTGAAACACTACACAATCCTAACAAATAGAGTCTTTATATATACTGCAGTGGTGCAGGCCTTACCTAGCAGAGCAGGACTGGCAGGCCTGGAGCCACAGGCTTGTGGAAAATATTAAAAGAAAGTAGAACCCATTCAGGCCTGTCAAAAAGGGACACATTTTAAGATGCTAAATCCTAAAAACGGGTAGCTTTCAGCCAATGAAGCCAAACCCCAGGCTCCTCCTGGACACTATCCTTCTGCATCTGAATCTACAATAGGGCCATCATTCCTTTCTTCTTTATTCTCCTCCGGAGGATGATAGGCTATAACAGCAGGGGGCCTATGTGGTTTAAAAACCTGCAGCTGCCAAGAAAATGATTCACACGTGATGACCAGTTTGGTCCAAGTGAAATTAATGGCATATAAAAATAGGCTGCATGAAAAGTGTCACAGCTAATTTGTCACAAGAAGAACTGTTTTTTTTGTAACACTGCAGACCTCTGGGCTAGTCCACAAGGAGTCCTTGAGGATGTTCCTGGGGTCTGAAGAGGCCGTTGGCAAAAAAAACAACAGTTTTGTTTGATGCTAATTTGCTTTACATGGAGAACTGAAGTTAACTTTTGCTATGTGCATTCTACAGAACAATTCTGCTGTACTAAATTTCATTAGCTTCATATTTTTCTATGTAAGGACTATACATTGAGTGCAGTGAAAAACCAGTCCAGTAATCAGTCCACCTCCTTCTCTGCTGGTCACCTGTTGCTGTCTGTCCATTTACACACCATTCAAGACTCCCAGACCCGCAGTGCAGTGAATGTAATTGTGTCTGTTTGTGTCAACATTACCAGCTTATTCAAACAAATTCCTGTTTTAATTGTCAGAACACTGACGTTAAACAGCTTGTGTGGAGTCTCCACAGGTCACACGAATAAAAGTAGCCTCTGGCCTAATTAGCACATCTTTTTTCTCCTCCCTATAAAGCTTGGGGAACATGCAGCTCTCTACATGGTCGCTGTCTCTAATTGTGTCTAATTAAAATCCTCCAGTCATGTTTTCAAACTTGACCAGGTGTGGTTTGAATGGAAGCATTGGTGGTCTTCAAAAGTCTGGTTTCAGACTGGTATCTGGAGAAGAATTGCTTGTGATGCTGCGGCGGTGTTACTGCTGATGTGTGAGTGTGGGGCCTGGTTTATGGAGATACATTATTGTCCTCATTGATTTATCGTAAAAGATTCACCTCTGACTCAGTCAGTAAAACATTATCAGTGGTGTATTTTTTAATGAAGAAATAAAATCACCACACAATAACAAGAGTAGTAGTAGTAGTTAAATTTTTTACTAATTTTCTTATGTTTTCTGGTACATCTGTGTTTAAGGCTACTTACGTGAGTGCACACTTTGATCTTTCAAATCATTTCTGTCCTGTGAAAACAACATACATTACATCTAAAATGTTAACTATTAGTGAGCTGGGTGCATAAGTCCTTTGTGATGCACAAGATTATTTGGCTTGAGAAGAAGAATTTCATTCAGTTTTGACAGTGATAAATCATGTGAAAGCACCATTGTCCAGACACATTACCAAATTCTTTACCATATTATGCAGCAATATTAATCCTTCATATATCCGTAGCCACTCTCTTAATGAATAATATTGGCCTGTGCTATATTGCAGTATTCATTAATGGTAAATATTTTAAGGATACTACAACATAAAACATTACACTACATTAGTAAGGGTCCAGAGCAGGCAGAATTTTCTTTCACTACAGAATTTAATTTAATCATGGATTTTTGTACCATTAAAATGTGTTAAAGCACAATCGGCCAGTATAAAATATTAGAACATAGAATATTAGAGTATGACAAAGAGTACCACAGACTGCAGGCTGCACAGTCAGCTGTCACACTGATAAAGAAAACATTCATAAATAAAAGGAAGAAAATTAATGATTTGTTCTGTGTCTGTATACACTGTAGATAGCAGCATAGACATCGACCATCAGATTAAACTGCCTACCACTGGCAGCTAACTCTGTATGTCGGCATCTCTTTGTCCAAGCTGAAAGGCAATGCCTCCATGGTGGGGGCCTGCAGCCCTGCGCTACAGTTTCTACACTTGTATTACCCTCTAGTGATGGACAATGAGTACTGCAACTTCACTATCATCGTCCCAGAACATTCAGAATCCTGAGAATCATCATCACAGTGATGGTCATACAGGCAGTCACACCAGCAGAAATATAAATATAGCTTACAACCTTCACTTTGACATTGTTTTCACAGATTAAGCAGCACTCCCCAAGACTAATAATGGATAGTACTGTAAAACTGACCTGTGTATGATATGTGTAAATGTTGGTAGAGGGATGCAGGCAATAAATCCCATTGTCTGGTTGTACAAGTGCGTGACAGTGTTCTCTTAGGTGTACAGTACAAATGTATTTCCTCTTAAAATCTTCAATTTACACAGCAAAATTACAAAGTGCAATCATACTGTACATGCTCAAATAAGATGGATCACAAAAACAGCACAATCACATAATCTAGTATCAGGTAACTCACTGTACGTTTACAGTCTAGTCTAGTCTACACTAGGCATTATTTGCTATGCAAAAGTTGAAAACTCATGTCACTAAATGTCATGTTAATGAATTCATTTTTAAAGATATTTAAAATTTTACTTTTACTTTAAATAATTATAATTAAGAATTTAGCTGAAGGCAGCTGGGGAGGTTTCACCCTTTCATTTAAAAAGCTTTATTGGTTCTGAGTAACTGATTAGTGCACTGGTAGACAGATCAATCAGCTGCTGACAGTTAAATGGTCACATGTGGGTTGTTGGTCGTGTTAGTCAAAGTATGAATGATGGTGAAAGAACTGGTTTGCAACTACCTGATAAGTGTTGACAGAGGGTCGTTTCAGCCTAATTTAGACCTCTTTCAAATCAAGATTCAAGATTCAAGAGTCTTTATTTGTCATATGCATAGTACAACATGGAGTGAAATGCACCGTGAACCATGGCTCTTTGGCTGTGCAAGTTAAAAACTAAAATTACATTAACAGGAATACAAAACACAGATGTAAATAGCAAAGTAAAATAGTAAACAATAAATAAAATAAAGTAAAATAGTCTGTTACAACTAGCAGAGTGCCAGAGGATGAAAATCATTGGTCAGAATGTGGACATTGCTGTCTTCAAAGGAGGGTCCCATGTTTTTCAGATGCAGATTTACTGCTCAGTCTTGTCCTGAGGAGGTTGGCTGAAGGTTTAATGAAAAGTAAAAAAAAAACATGCTACATTGTCTATGTTTAGTGTGACACCATACTAAGCCAGTTTCACCATGACACACATTACTTTTTAAAACGAACAGTTAAAAAGCAACATGATCCTGTCAAAACACTGACTGCTCTAGAAAACTGTGCCCGCAGCATTCTGGATAATCCACAGATGATACTGTAGAAAGGTTTGCATAGTACCATTTCTTTAGTAGAAAGTAGAGCCACTAATTTCTATACATTTACCACATAATGTATTAGATTGTGTCTATTAATGATTGGCAGCAGTGGGAAAGGCCCTGTTGAGAGTTTCCACTGGATGGGGGAAGATCATTATGGTGGAAAGGAACAAACTAACAACAAATGTTCATAATAGGCTGAAATTAAGTGAGCCCTTCTCTTTTTACCACTTTCACTGTGTTGATGTTGATGCTAGTGATCAGTGTAGCAATATAATATATAAATACTCCATCTCACTTAAAACCTTACCTAGGTAAGAGTATAGTTAGAGTAGAATTAATTTACATACTATCAAATAAAGATAAGATAAGGTTTTACTGATCACCAGAAAGGAAGATTCACGTGTCACTTTACTTTACTTTACTTTAGTTCATTTGGCAGACGCTTTTATCCAAAGCGACTTACAAGGAGACACAAGCAAATTACAATTCGGGTTCTGTAACTATGAGTTACTTCCAACTAAGAGCCCTGATAAGATACAACTTGTCAAGAAGCAAAAGATGCTAAGGCGTTGTTAAGCTCTAGAATTTTTTTTTTTTTTTTTTTTTTGTGTCACAGCAGCAGATTAAAACTGTAAAGATTAAAACAAGTAAACAACAGAACATAATAAATCTATAGTTTAGTACAAAAATACAGAATAGATATAGTAATAGTAATAATATTGATATATGATAGGTAGGTGAGATACAGCAGATAATAAAATTTGTGAGTTTATGAGAAAATCACCTTCACCTCCTCAGCTCCTGGTGGGTTTCAGGTCTTCTGGATGATTTCTGGTGAATCTGGTGGTTTAATCTATAACAATAAATCTTACTTCTAAGCTGATCATACAGACAAGCAACAACATAAAAGGAATAAGATGTTTCTGGTTTAATAAGTATAAAAAAAATTGTTATTGTATATATATCATGGCTGGGCGATTGCAAACAAGAAGGGGCTCAGAGCCAATCCCTGATGTAATCCTACCCCCACCTTCAACCCTTTAACCAATCTTTCACACCTACTGCACACCTCACCACTGTCTCGCTGTCTCCATACATGTCCTGCATCATCCTCACATATTTCTCTGCCACTCCTGACTTCATACAGTGTCACAGTTCCTCTTTTGGTACCCTATCGTGTGCATTCTCTAGGCCCACAAAGACACATTGCAACTCCTTCTGACCTGACCTTCTCATCATCATCCTTTCATCCTACAGACTACAATCTGATGCTGCCCAGCTCCTCTGAAACCACCTTACAGTCTCCTATCTCTTTCAGATTGCTCCATCTCCATTTCTCTTCCTATCTACAACATGATAGAAAAGCTTGAATTCACCCCCAGTGTTCCGGGACTTGCTTCCCTCCCACCTGGTCTCCTGCACACATAATATATATATATATATATACACACCTTTCTTCTCTCCATGATATTTGCCAGCTCTCTCCCTTCCCATTACCAGTGATAGTCCCTATGTGACGGGGACACCTACATTTAGAGTCCATACTCCCACTTTAGAGTCGATAATCCCGCTTTCTATTACTTTTTCCTTCTCTCCTCTTCCTTTGTCTTTGACCAACAGCAGCAAGGTTTCCACCGGTACCCTGTGTTTCAACAGCAAACTGATATGGAAATCACATTATTTATGATCCACATGTTTGATTTGGCCAAGATTCTACACCAGATGTCTCTCCTGATGCAACCCTCCCCATTTATCTAAGCTTGGGACCAGAACTAGAAGTACACTAGTTTATATTCTACACAGAAAGGCATCTGGCCAACCTGTGGATCTAAACCCCTTTTTGCTATGAGGCATTAGTGCTAATCACTGCACCACGGCACTGCCATATATCGGATCAGATCAATTTATCTTTATTAACTGGCTACACAAGTTTTAAAGTTGCTGTAACCAAACCTTTACTCAAAAATCTGCTCTTTACTCAGGTTCTTTTGATCCAATTATAGCCAATTTCCCTATTACTTCTAAAATCCTTGAGAAAGCTTTTGCAAAGCAACCACATGCACAACTATCATTCAAGAGAGTACATAATTTCCAGTCAAGAGAGTACATAATGACATTCTGGTGAAAGTCAACAAGGAACTTGTCTCTATTCTTGTCATGTTAGATCTTAGTTATGCATTGGACACTATTGATTACAACATGTATTACGTATTGAAACTAGGTTGGTTTAAATTTCGTCTATCAAATTCCAGTTTGTTAATGCTAATTATAAAACTTCTATGCGCACAAAGGTTAGTTAGTTAGAGTTCCACATTGTTCTGTGCTTGTGTAGCTGGCCTGCAGTGTCACTTCTCTTTTGACCAGAAAGATACCTGCGTTGTGTTGTGATAGTAATACTATGATAATGAAGTAAAGACAACCACTGTCTTGCTAACCTGTCTTGCCAAATGGCAGCCAAGCCCATTCTCTGTTGAGCGTGCCAGTACTGAGGTCTGAGTGTTGTTTCATGTGTTTTCATGTGTAAACATTTGAGCTTAAAAAGTGGCGCTAACACATTTGCAAACTGGGATTTCTGGTGGATATATTTTCATCTGATTTTTATGGTTTGCTGTAGTCTCATACTACCTGGTAGCCTTTAGCCATCAGCCCTGCCTGCTAGCCTTCAACCATCGGCCCTGCCTGTCTGGTAGCTTTCAACCATCGTCTCTGGCTGTCTGGTAGCCTTTCAACCACCAGCTCTGCCTGCTAGTCCTCAACTACAGACCCTTCCTGACACACCTGTACAATGCTATACACCTGCTGACTTTAAAGCTAGATCTGGTCTTGGGATTATCCATATCAATGTTCTGAGTTTACTCTCTAAACTGGATATGATAAAAATCTGGATCATGGTTTACAACAGAATTATCAGATATAATGCATGAACGCAATACTGCATGGGCTAGGGCACGTAAATCAGGACTAGAGGCAGATTGGTTGAATTTTAGACAATTGAGAAACAAATTCACCTCTCTCCTCCGTAAAGCAAAATCTGAATTTTATGTTTTAACAACAGAAAAAACGTTTTGGACGACCATCAAATCATTAACTGCTAGATGTAATTCAGCAAATTTTCCACCTAGTATACTTGTTGGTGATAGGGTGAGTGACAGAAAAGAATTTTAAATGATTTTAAAAAATATTTCATTTCTTTCTATATAATCCTGAAAATCCTACTGAAGTACCACAAGTACTGAAAAAAATATTATATACCCAGGTTTGTAACTTTTCTCCTTTAACCACAATAGAGGTCATGAGGGCTCTAGAACAACATAATTCTAGAAAACCAGCTGGCCCAGATAGTCTGGAACCACATTTCTTGAAGATGGCAGCTGAGATTATAGCTATACCGCTGTGCCCTATTTTGAACCTTTAACTTCAAATAAAATCCCCCTGAATCTGCCCTTGTTACTCTTTTAAAGGAGGTGATCATACTATTTTAAACAATTACAGACCAATTTCTAAGCTCTCAGTCCTGGCAAAGGTGCTTGAATGTTTGGTCAGTGAACAGGTCAAAGAATTTTTGGTCAACAACTCTATTTTGTCTCCATTTCAGTCAGGTTTTCACAAAACCCACAGTACTACAACTGCTCCTATGAAGGTTATAAATTATATAACTGAAATACTTGATAACAAGCAATGTTGCCTTTCCCTCTTCATTGACTTTTCAAAGGCATTTGATACTGTTGATCATATTACTTTATCAAATGTCTCTCAGCTATTGGTTTTTTTCCAGCTGTTCAGATAGAGGGTTCTTTCTCTGAGGAAATGCAAGTGAAAAACGGTGTCCCTCAAGGTTCAACACAATATCTGTGAAGGATTGCGGTGTGGACACAAATGATGCCAGAGAGAGAGACGGAAAGTCCAAGTTTTTATTATAAAGGAACTGTGAGTGGGTGTAATGAGTCAGGACAGGGGCTTAGAGGGGGCAGGCTCGTGGTGGAGAGAACGTGGTGGCGATCAAGGGGTAGATGGGAGGTGGAATCCTGGGAGAGGAGCACTAGCTGAATATGGAGCAGAAGAGCACTGTGGAGTGTTTCTGAGACACAGGAGCAGAGGACAGGTGAGGGCAGAGAAAGCAGCCTGAATAACAGGGGCATGGATCCAGAACTCAATTCATATACACAGTCGGCACAAGTTACAAAAACAGGCCCCGATTTGATCAGTAACTCAGCCCCGATTTGATCAGTAACTCAGTGTCTTGCTGCAAAGTACTCACTGACAGGGGACGTGGCTGAGGAGGGGCCGAGGTCCAAAATCTGGTTCCGAGTCGGAGACAGAGGCAGAGGCAGAGGCAGGGGAGGAGTGGTAGAAAAAAAACACAGAATCCCAACAATCCAACAGGCTAGTCCAAATCCAATCCAAAATCCATTTCAAAAATCCAATCCAATATTACAGAATCAAAGGTCCATAGACTTACTCAGCTGAGGTCTGATATCCAGGGGGTCGGGGTCGGGGTCGGGGTCGGGGTCGGGATCGGGATCGGGTTATCAGGCAGGGGTTAATTCATCCAATAGTCTGTCAGAAAGAACGCTGGAAAGTTGCTCACTGGGTAGTTGTGGCAGACAATCTGGCAGGGGAGAAAGGCTAGCAGCACTGCTTAAAAGGAAAGGAGAACAGGTGTAACAGATTATGGATAATGACATGATTGATGTGGCAGAGAAAGGAGCAGAATGAGGAGCAGGAAATGACCATATAAGGGTGAGCCATCCGGAAACCGTGACAATATCCCAAATTCAAGTTTTCATTTTTATGCAGATGAAATTGTTATATACTGTGCAGCACCCACAGCTGCTGAAGCTTTTGATAGAGTGCAAGATCAACTTTGTCATCTGAAACTTGTTTTAGTTTGTAAAGTTATGTTATGTAAAGAAAACAAAATGTATGTTTTTTACTGTTTCAAAAATTGCGAGATCTGCACTGAATGAGAAGATCTTTACCTTTACTTTTAAATATTTAGGATTTTTAATAGATGAACATCTAACTTTTAAGGAGCATTTTCAGCATGTTGTTAAAAAGCTGAGAGTTCTTTTAGGATTTTATTATAGAAATAAATCATGCTTTTACTTTCGTGTGAAACAGAAACTGGTGGAAACAACCTTTTTGCCAATTATGGACTATGGAGATGTTTTGTATATGAACACTTTGCTTCATTGTCTTCACATGTTGGATAGTGTATACCATGGGGCACTGAGATTTATTGTCAACTGTGATCCCCTTAAGCAACATTGTGTACTCCATTCTAAAATTAATTGGACATCTTTATATATTAGACAGCTTGGTCATTGGTATGTGTTTATTTAGAAAACTATGTTGGGTATTACTCCTTCTTACCTATCCTGTCTCTTAACAAGGAAGCAAGGAAGTTATAATCTCAGATCTATGGATGTTCTACAATTTGTTGTCCCTAAAGTACGAACTCAATTAGCAAAGAAAGCTTTTAGATTCTCAGCACCTCATAACCCGAGGGGGAACATGTCAGGGGCAAAATAAGAATAAATAAGACACTCCAAAGGTTACTAATTGTATTTAAATGTATTTGTATTCAATTGCTAAAAGCTATTCAAAACGCTAATTGCTGCTAAAGGCTATTAGCATGCTAAAGGGTGGGGGGGTCCGTGGTGGGGTTCGGGGGATTTTTTTTGCACTTTTAGCATTTAGCATCCTAATTGCTAAAGGCTAAAGGGGGGCGGGGTCCATGGGGGGAGTTGCTATTATTGCCCCCTCCCTCTGCCTGTCACTGACACAGGCTTGAAAAAAAACATTTTCAAGCATGCTAATTAGCATCCTTTTACTGAGAGTGGGGTCAACCCTGCGGACACTCACAATACAAAATATGGGGAATCTTCAGGTGGAGTTTGGTGTGCACTGCTTGGCGTGCAGTGCTTGGTGTTCGGCGCCAAGCACTACACACGTCTCCACATGTCCGTGGCCAGGATCTCTTAATGCAGAGGCAGACGTTAAGTCCAAGTGGTAGCCCAAATGGAAATGCAACTAGATGTGCCTTGAAAACGCAGACTGGTGTGAGGCCAGGACGTCCTGGTGGAGCCATGCTCATGGTGACAGATTCAGCCTACGTAGATGAGTTGCATCGGGGCCAGGCCTATAGCTCAACAGTTCCACACCAATCCGCTTTGACCCGAGGTCTCCCCCACTTTGGACTAAAGTGGTCCGTCCCTGGCACAAAAAAGAGCTCTGCTGAAGTGGAACCGCAGGCTCTAAATCTGTTCAACTGTTTCGCAGTCTTATCTGGGGTGGATGATCCTCTGAGTTTGGTGTGCACTGCTTGGCGTGCAGTGCTTAGTGTTCGGCGCCCCACTAGGGGTGTTGCATTGACTTGCTGTGGGGTGCAGTATGGGTTTCGCTACGTGCCCTGAACCACTTGTACCAGCGTGTGGGGTTAACGCTGGGAAGAAGCAGCGTTGCTAAAGCCACTGGACAGAGCATTGTGGAGGAGCCATGTTGATTTAAATAGGTTCGTTATCGTAATTTCCATTGAACGTAAGTGAACTGTTTTACAGTCTTTGCAAAGAAATGAGCGAAATCCAGAAGAAAAATTTACTGATTGATGGCTTTGCATCTGTTGCTTCTGTCCAAGCCAAACACATTTCGTTTGTGCAGTCTTTTGTGTTTGCTGCCTCGTCCGACTCGGGTCTCCACACGTCCGTGGCCAGGATCTCTTAATGCAGAGGCAGACGTTAAGGTCCAAGTGGTAGCCCAATTGGAAATGCAACCAGATGTCCTGAAAACGCAGACTGGTGTTAAGCCAGGACGTCCTGGTGGAGCCATGCTCATGGTGACAGATTCAGCCTACGTAGATGAGTTGCATCGGGGCCAGGCCTATAGCTCAACAGTTCCACACCAATCCGCTTTGACCCGAGGTCTCCCCCACTTTGGACTAAAGTGGTCCGTCCCTGGCACAAAAAAGAGCTCTGCTGAAGTGGAACCGCAGGCTCTAAATCTGTTCAACCGTTTCGCAGTCTTATCTGGGGTGGATGATCCTCTGAAATCTGACCCTCCGGGGACATTTCCACCGGAGCAGTGGATCTCACCTGATGAAAATCCCTCACCTGGCTCAGATGCCGTATCGTCTGATGCAGTGCTGCATTCAGCTCCTAATCGCCCTGGATTGCTGCAGTGGACGACCAGCTTCACAGGGGAATGTCAGGCTCCACTCACTTCCGTCCATGCTCTTATTCTTATTTTGTTAAGTACACTTCCTCTCCACACCCTTGTTCCCTCTGGCTTTACCCTAATCAACTTGATTGTTTTCACCTGTGCCCTCTCCCTTAGTATACTTAAGCAGCTCCTCAGCCCTTTCCGGTTTGCCAGATTGTCTGACTAAGATCCCTTGTCAACTCTCCAGCTTTTTTTGCATGACCAGCCGATTACCGAACCTGACCCGACCGGACCTGCCTTTGCCTACTCCCCTGGAAAGCCTGTAAGTTGAGCTACCTGATATCTGACCCTGGACTGTTTTGGATTCTCTTTTGTCTGACCCTGCCTGCCTGTAACTTGTGCTTGTCTGGTACCTGACCCTGGACTGTTTTTGGAATTCTCTTTGCCTGCACCTTGTCTATCTCTGTCTGCCCTGGCCATCCCCATTTCCCTCTCAACTCTCGGACCCGCACCTACAGACAGCAACGCTCGATTGGATCACGGACCCCGGAACCCAACCAGACCCCTTGTTCCTTCCCCTGTGTGCACACGAAGAAACCTAACTGGATTGCCAGCCCGCTCACCCGTCCGTTCCCGTGTAAACCACATATTAACCTCTCTGCTTCCCTCCTTAGCCTTCCCCGTCCCTACCCAAACATTAGGACACGTGGACGGCGCCATCTTGTCGCCGACTACGCCGCTCATCCACCTCAACCCTCTGCATCCTCATCTACTCCCTAACGGAGATTCAACGACCGCAATTCACGTAAGCTATCTCACTATCAAATTAATCATACCCACTCGACTGGATAATTCACTCTTCTCCTCTGTGTTCAGATCTGGTTCCGACCTCCACCCCAACGCTCCAGATTCCCCGCGGCTACACAACCTCCCGGCTGACCCCATAATTCATAATAAAACTCTCTTAACTTTAATCTGTGTCCGGCCATTTAATTGGGTCATATCACCACATTCCTGATAGGGAAGGGAGCAACCTCGTCATCTCGTCGGAGATTGTCGAAATGGCTGTGGGAAGAAACCAACGGGAAAATTGTTATTCAAGTCTGCAACTTCCAATTTTCTACAAGATGAGATTTTGGATCACTCAAACCTGGCAGCGACAGGTAAGTGTTCATCAGTGTCGCCCACAGCCCATGTCTCACTCCCCTCGGCCACTGTTTTCTCCTACTGTGGTCATCATCGGTGATTCTATCATTAGAAACGCGCGTTTCTTTAATGCCACCACACACTGTTTTCCTGGGGCAACATTTCCTGTCATTTTGGACAAGCTCCAATACTACCATCTCTCCCCAAATCTGTTCATTGTTTGTGTGGCTTCAATAATATCACCCACAAACACTCGGAAGTGACCAAAAGGGATTTCGGTCTGGTTTTAACACACTTAAACAGTGTGGAAAGTCCATATTTGTTTCTCACTATAAGCGGTGTGGTGAAATTTTAGAATTTAGAGACTATAAGTGTTGTGGAAACCTTGATTTTCTGTGAAGAATGTTTTCTTTCTTATTAGCTTTCTAATAAAGCTAATAAGGTTCTACAGCAGCTCTACATGTATTTGTTCTTTCAATTTAAGTTTAAGTCAGTATAGATGTTCACTTTCCTGTCCTTCAGT
>JAUYWH010000007.1:586323-607420 GCA_034779795.1 Ctenopoma multispine | reverse complement strand
AACGCAAAAAGTATAAAAGATACAAAGAAGCTGATTTAAAGTAAGAAAGTTGAAAGTTTCTAGATTCGTTTAAAGTTGAAATGAAGTGGATACGATAAACGATGACGACACAAGGAGCATTCCATGCTCCCACACAATTATAGTGGGCCGCCATGACCAAAAAATACCAGGGCCGTTTTTTGGTCCCAGTTCACCCCTGTTTGTGTGTATGGAAGATTCATCATTAATATGAACAAATTAGGATCTATCTGATAGATAGGATTTAAACCAGCTTAATGTTGTTCCTTTAATCTCAATGACATGTTCCAGTCTATGTGATATAACATTATGATCTATAGTGTCGAATGCAGTACTTAAATCTAACAATACCAGTACAGAGAGAACCCCTTGGTCTGAAGCTAAGAGAAGATCATTGGTGACTGTAACAAGAGCTGTTTCTGTGCTATGATTTACTCTAAATCCTGACTAAAAAACATAATTGAAAAAATTAATATGTGGTTCTAGCTTTATGGAGGGATTTTTTATATATTCTTAAACTGTCTTTCCAGGCTAAGCAAGATTCATCTAAATTTGTGGAGTGTCACTTCCTTTCAAGTTTATGTGATGTTTGCTTTAAGCTACGGATTTGTGAGTTGTTTTTTTGTATTTTGGGTTGTAGTGTGCAGACCGACGAGCAAAACTTACTACTATTGTTTTCCATTTTAAAATTTACAATGCAGTAACGTGCAAAAACACAACTCAATCACTCTCATGTCTACAAGAGCAAACACTATCTGCAGCTGCAGCATGTTAGACATGCTAAACATAAACCTGTGTCATTGCTGTTCAATACATTTTGGCTGGTGTTTATCAGTGTCAGTGACTGGACAAACACCTGAGTTTCACTTGTAACTTGTCTTTGTAACTTTCATTGGTTGGATTAACCATCCATCCATTCATTTTCTTAACTGCTTATCCTCGTAAGAGTCGCGGGGGGTGCTGGAGGCTATCCCAGCTGTCTTCAGGCGTGAGGTGGGGTACACCCTGGACAGGTCGCCAGTCTATCGCAGGGCTGACATACACAGACAAACAACCACGCACGCTCACATTCATACCTATGGACAATTGAGAGTCACTAATTAACCTGACATGCATGTCTTTGGATGGTGGGAGGAAGCCGGAGTACCCAGAGAGAACCCACATAGACACAAGGAGAACATGCAAACTCCACACAGAAAGGCACCCGGCTGACCCGGGGTGTGAAAACCGGGTCTTCCTAGCTGTGAGGCGACAGTGCTAACCACTACACCACCGTGCCGCCCTAGTTTGATTATTTCCTTCTAAACCAAAAACATGTCTTTCAACATAAACGTTTGGCCAAATGTTTCATTAAACATACCATTTAGTGTATTTGCATGGGCTGGTCACTTCAAGCTCATATTAATTATGAATCCTGCACCAGACCATATTCTGTCAAAGCTGGGCCCACAAATATGGTGTCTTGGTAATTAAATTGATTTTCAAATAAATGTATATGCAATGTGAAGGGCAAATTTAAGTTTTTTTTCCTCCCTAAATGTTGTTTCATAATGTTTTCTACTAATTCATAAAGTTTATTATCGGAGTCTGGACTCAGTCATGTTGATGGGGATGACAGCACACTGGGAGCAGCAGCATTCCTGGCCAGGACAGCCGTGAATGTGATGGGAGGGGCAGGCAGAGCAGCAGTCTGGGGTCCAACATCCTCTCTGCTCATATCACTGCCCCCTCTACTTCAAAAACCGTCGGACCTCACATATGCCCATGTGCTCTTTAACGCTTTCTCTTAAAACACGAAGCTGCGAAGTGAAATTGCAGGGGCCTTCGAACTAGCGTTAGCGTCGTGGAACACGTTCTTGTGGATGTTTTTTCTTCTTTGGCCCGGTATTATTACTAAAGCAGGAAAATTGCTTGGTGTAGCTGTATAGGAGAGAAGGCTCGGGAGGAGGTGAATACGCGGGATATAATGACTGAGAAACAAACGGCGACAGAGAAGATTGTAGCAGGTAAGTGAGAGGGCTGAAGGCAGTTTGGCTCTACTTTAAACGACCATTTCTCTCTGCAGTTCACGCGCGCGCCCGCCCGCTGTTTTTGCTTTAGTGTGGTCGTCTGCGCGACACGTGCACGCGCATCACAGCGACATTTGTGAGGCTCGCAGAGAAAAGTAATGGCTGCTGACGACAGATATCACTATATTACGCTGTAATTCAACCTCTGCTAGTCCTCTGAT
Source organism: Ctenopoma multispine (assembly GCA_034779795.1). Classification (NCBI taxonomy): domain Eukaryota; kingdom Metazoa; phylum Chordata; class Actinopteri; order Anabantiformes; family Anabantidae; genus Ctenopoma; species Ctenopoma multispine. The sequence continues at coordinate 605,172 of JAUYWH010000007.1, read as the reverse complement.
AGCGCTGAGTCAGGGCAGGGATGCTCGACGAGCTAAGTAGTTGTTGGGCTTTCCAAGGACAGCAGCAGTGCGCAGGACCTCGCCTAGTTCACAGAGAGACATGTTCAAACTTTATTACTATAACTGGTTCTTTCATACAGACAGACTGAGCTCGCTGTACACGCTTATTCGCAGCTCGCTGGATTCGGCGAAGGGATAATAACGATTCAGCTCGGTCCTCCGTAACGGTGCAGAGTTTGGTCACATGACCCGTCCCACCGGAGATGTGACTCAATGCAGCAAAAAATCTGCACCGTGTGTTCAGGTGACGCAGTGCTCATAACCACCCAGACGCTGCTGTGTGTGTGTGTGTGTGTGTGTGTGTGTGTGTGTGTGTGTGTGTGTGTGTGTATATACACACACACACACACCCGTACCGGTTTTATATACGCGGTTTATGTGTATATATAATATTAAGTTTTATTGATCTTCTCTTCTTGCAAAGCACAATTACACTGAATCGTTAAGTCTGATCTTCACTGTCGAGCTCAGGATACATCCAGAGTACGGAGCTGCGGGTATTTTCCACAGTAATGATTGATTTCACACTATTGAGGGCGATAATGAGCAGCAGTCCTAAAAACGGTGCCAAACTATTACATCGTGCCAAGTGATCCACTTGTACATGTCCTCAAGATGTCTGTAGCTTTTATGCACATTGGACGCCTTGCTGATCGAACTTTAAAGAACAAGCTTTAAATTCGGTAAAAATTCTACGTAGTTTGTTGGGTTTGAAGTTGTTTCCTGGGGGCCTGGCAACGCTCCAGCGTTATATAACATGGAGTGCTATAGAGTGGTGTCCCGCAGAGATCAGAGCTAAATACCTGACTTGAACTATTAAAGCTAAAAGAGGTTGTTTATGTCGTTAAACCTCCAACTTGTGGCTTGATTAATAAATTCACATTAGAAACATTGCACACATCAGCTCTTAATTCTGTTGTCAGATCACATTGTTGTTATTTGGCTGCTTTAAACTCTGTATACAGATAAATATATTTTGCACAGTGCATTTTCCAATATTGTCTATTTTGCCAAAGTCAAGAATGAAGATGGATGTAGGTTACACCTTCTTAAGAGTTCAAACTCTTGATGCAGTTGCTTTAGGTAATGTAATCATCACCAAGAGGTGTGAATGCAGCATCAGTTTTCTGATGCACCACCTCTTGCTTCCCAGTAGTCACACGAAACAGGATTAATTTGTGAGGGTATTTTGCACACTCATGAATGGCAACACTCACAGATAAATGTGATATACAGTCCTTGTATTTGCCCCCTTCCTGTTGTTTTATATATCTGTCACACCTAAATGATTCAGATCATCAAACAAAATTTAGTATTAAACAAAGATAACCTGAGTAAATTATGATTTATTTTATTAATGGTAAAAACTTGTCTAAACCTGCCTGGCCCTATGTAATAAAGTAAGTGGAGCATTAACAGTCTGTTTAAGGTCATGCATGTGAAATTTGTATCCCAGTATATTTTGGCTCTGTCATGATATACCTTTTATATTGCTGTATTTTCTTGTACAAAATGTTTCAGGTTCATTTCAAAGTCAAAGGCATGTGTGATGTTATAAGAATGAGATTAACAGAAAAACAACAGCAAAGCAGCCCCAGACCATCACACTACCGCCACCATGGTATGATGTTCTTTTTATGAAATGCTGTTAGTATTCCTAGAGATGTAATAGGAGGCACACCTTTCACAAAGTTTAACTTATCTTTTATCAGTCCACAAAATATTTGTCTAAAAGTCTTGGGGATAGTCAAGATATTTTTGGCAAATATAAGACAAGTTTTTTAGTTCAGCTGTGGCTTTCACCTTCCAACTCTGCCATAGATGCCATTTTTGCCCAGTCTCTTTTTTATTGTTGAATCATGAACACTGACAAGTGAGGCCTGCAGTTCTTTAGATGTTGTTCTGGGTTCTTTTTTGACCTTTTCAAACAAGGACTGTACAGTTAAACAAGCAAAATACAACACTAAAATCACCCACATAAAGTACAAAATGCAAATGCTGTACACTAAAACAAGGACCCTATGTAATCCGTTATGTTTTTTCGTAAGCTTCATTTTATTTTTTCCTAAATTCCTAAATACATTTTTCCATTTCCATTTTTATTCTTCAGAATTCTGTGTTTTACGTTGTAATTATATTTGTTCACCTAAAAAGTGTCTAATTATGTAGTGGAAGAACAAGGCAATAGGAAAAAAATCAGTCATCTTCAACACAGTGCTGGGGGTCAGCAAAACATTTACTGCTTTGCTAATGCATTTCAACATTTATCTGTAAACAACAAAAAACATTCATTTTTCATGTAAAATTTCACATTATTTATTTGTAAAATAAAGTGCTTTACGTTTGAAATCAACATAAAAATGTATCAAATAAATAAATGGGGAACACCTGAAATACAAATCAGCTGAAACAAGATGTCACATCTTGTTTCAGCTGATTTGTTTGTTTGACCAAGACTTTGCTGGAGTGAGCAGCTCATGCTACTTTGCTTCCTATCTCTGTTTTTGATATGAGTCTTTGACTGTAAGTGGTGGTCACATGTGTTCTTGCGGGTCCAGGCTATCGTGTGCTGGCAAACTTACAAAACAGAGTCTCCTGACTCAAAAAAATTGTTTGGGTATTGAGGTGTTGACACACAGGTGGCTGCAGCGGCCAAAAGTCATTAGAAACTATTGTTCTGCTTTGCCTGCACACGGATATCGCCAAATTCTGCGACATTTCGTGTTTAACAATGGATTCCAAGAATCCAATTCCAAGAATAGGTTTAATGTGATTGAAATGCCCTGTTTTAGTCAGTAGTCTAGCAGCTGAGTTTTTAACAATTTCTAGATGTTTTAAATCTTTTTGTTCAAAACAGGGAAACAGACTGTTGCAATAATGAAGGCGAGAAGAGATAAAAGCATAAATGATAGTCTCTTCATCACTGAAATTTAACATTGACCTAATTTTTCCAATATTGATTAGATGATAAAAACATGATTGGACAAGTTTAGTAATGTGATGCTTAAAAGTTAAATTGTAATCAAATAAAAAACCTAGATTTCTAGCAACAGGTTTAACAAATAGTAATGAAGGCCATGTAGATGGCAGTATTTTATTTTTCTTTAGCCAAATTATTAGAATTTCAGATTTATTTGAATTTAATTTCAGAAAACTGAAAGCGATCCAGTTTTTTTATATCATTCATGCATTCTTGAAGATAACTCACTCTACAATGGTTAATAGGCATAATAAGGAGGTACAATTGAGTGTCAACAGCATAAAAATGAAAGGAAATATTGTCTGCGGATATCATCACCCAGGGGAAGCATATAAAGAGATAAAAGGATTGGAACAAGAATTTACTCTTTAGGCACACCATGGTTTGTATTGGAAAATGACAACATAAAATGGTCAATGGAAACAAGGCTTCCTATTTAACAGATATGATTAGAACCAGTCTAGAGCTTTGCCTACTAGACCCAAACAGTGCCTCAGTCTCTCTGACATGATTCTATGATCAATTGTGTCAAATGCAGCAGTCAGATCCAACAACTCTAGAATTAATTAAAAATCACTGGAGTAATTTGTGACTCTTGAAAGCACTGTCCCTTTGCTGTGGTTTTTACAAAAAACTGACTGAAACCTTTCAAAAATGTTAGATTGAAAGATTTTTTTCAAGAAGAGATCAAAGGCAGTTTGGAAATGGGGCAATAACTTTCAGGGATAATAGGATCAAGCCAAGGTTTCTTAAAGATAAGCTGTATGCAGGCAGTTTAAAAGAAATTGGAACACAACCAGTCATCACTGTTTAGTAGAAAGAAAAAAATGTGATCCCAAGCAATCTTCAAGTAACATTGTTACTGATTGGTGCATATGTTTAACTAAAGTTAGCATAGACTACAGGTGTGAGTCATGTTGGTGGTCTGGTACCAAGCTTTGCTGGTGCATGTTTGCAGAACTGAGCTCATCCAGAAGATACATGGACACAGAGAGGATTTGTATGTCCAAATGCAGCAGCCCCAAGTCATGATGCCTTCTTCATCAGAATACATAATTGGAATTATGTTTTTGTGTTGGTACATGGTTGTCTTTTACGCCATATGTAGTACTGTGTGTTCTTCCCAAAACATTGGGAATATATAATAAAATATTTTTGTTTTATCTAGCCATAAGATATTTTTCCAGTACTATTCTCAAGTTTCACGATGGGCTTTGGCAAACCCTAGGTGTGCTGTAATGTTTTCTTGAGAGCAGTGACTTCCTCTGTGGTGTCCTGCTGTGAATACCATGCCTGTTTAACGTTTTCTCCAGCCTCTGTTTTAGAAACTCTGTCACACTATGCACCTCTCCTTGTTAATGATTTTCTTTTGCAAATAAAAAGAAGCAGTTAGTAGAGCCCACAACATGTACTGTACAGCGCTTGTATACAAAAACTATAAAGTTTGAACACAGAACAATCACGTTTGGCTATGCCTGCTTTCTTGTGTTTCTTTAATAGCTTATTTTGTGCAGTTGTAGACTAGCCTGCAGTGTGCCCACTACAGTGTTGGAGAGCAACAGCAGGAACAAGATAATTAATACATTACTTGTATATTCTATCCTAAGTATTGTATTATTCCATATTTTAGTTGTCGTGAAAATGTTTTTTTTCAAAAGGTAAAAAAACTGAACATTCATTTTCAGCATTGCGTCAGGGGTAGTGATCTGGGAATTAGTACAGGATGGGGGTGGTGCTCCTCACAGACTGTCAGATAAGAGCTGGGTAGGAGGGAGGGACGGAGTGAGGAAGCAGCACTCATTTGGATAACACAAACATTTGTAGGAAGTCTGAAGTGTGACACAATTCTCAATATTTCCTACAGGAATGTCTTGTTATTGCACAGTTTAAGCTTCAAGAGTATGTTGAGACTTCAGTGAGAATGTAATGGGTTCCATATGTTGCTGTGGCATGTCAGTTATGCAAATCAGCACAGTATTTGCTTTCTAGACAAAAAAAAATACACAAACAAAATGGTACATCACCATTCTTGTGTTTCATAGCTGGTGCAGAGTGATAAACTGTGTGTCATTGGAGAAGAAACAACAAAAAGCTGGAAAGGACTATGTATGTATGTTGAGGTAATTTAGAAACTGTGTTCCAGTTACACAGGGTTGGCAGAAATAAAATTATTGCCTCCTGTAATAAACCAGGTCTTAGTCCAGGTCTAAATGTTTTCACAACCATAACATCAATCCAGTCTAGTGGGGGACCTTTACTGCATGCCTCTTTTTGCCCATGTTTCCTGTCTCACTCTCTACAACTTTTACTATCAAATAAAGGCAAAATGTTTAGATATGTATTAGAGAACTGCAAGTCATCGTGAACAGATACATAACCAGTCAAATGTTTGAACACACAGAAAATACCATGTTTTTTATAAAAAACAATTATGTCATCACCTGTGTTATCATTGCAAGAGGGTTTCTAATGATCACTTCTCCTATTACATTAATAACTTTGCACCAGCAAACATAACATGCTAGAAGACAGTACTAATGTTTACTGATGATAGTATAGTACATTTATTAATATTAATATTATATTATTAACAACAGTTGTTTCCAGCTATTGTACAATAGTCACTTACAATATTAACAATGTCTACACTGTATTTCTGATCAATTTGACATAAAATATGCTTTTCATTCAAAAATATGTTCAGTTCTATGTGTGTTCAAAGTAGGGATGGGTGATACCAACATTTTTCCTTTCGCTACGATACGTCCTGGCGATATTCAGCCTCTTAAAAATTGTCAGGGTGCTTGAAAGTTGCTAATGTTGCAGCTATGTGCCACCACTTTATTGTAGACTGAGCACATGGCATTACCTTTGGTCGTGGGTGAAAAATAGCACCACACACTACGTTTCTTTCTCTCTCTCTGATGTCTGTGCTGCCGCGGTGCTGCTGTCGGAGCTAACTGAGCAGCAGTGGAGTGAGGACTGTGACTGCGTAGTGAGCCATCTGATTGGCTGTCATAATCATCTGACACGGAAGACCGTCTAAAATATGTCCATGCTGGTTTTAAATGCCTAAAACTGTCGGTGGAGAAAACAAATTGCACGTTTTGTATTAGCACAGTGATATCGCTATATTTAGCATTGATTCCAAAGTATCGACCAGCGGGTATCGAAGTATCGATACCAGAGTATCGATACGCCCATCCCTAGTCCAAATGTTTGACTGGTAATGTATGTATCCCAGAACTGTTAATTTGTGAATAAGTACTTACTGTTCAATATTTCCTAGGCTGTTGAAATATACATGAACTGCAGGAAAAGCATGGCTGCAGCATTAGATCTGAGACATGAAGGCATGCCATTCAACTCTGTTTCAACTGTGAAAATATAGTAAAATTATAGAAATTATAAAATATTAGTAAGTAAGTAACTTGACAAAGACTACTGCTAATTAGGATGTTTTGAGAGGAGTAGGTACAATAGTAATATATTTTGGGTTTAGAGAATTGTCTTCACTAATCAGAGAATATTGTTGTTCCATTATATACAGACAGGAAGGAAAGCCATTGTTCTGCAGAGAGTGTTAAGGCATTTCCTCAGAGTGTGACCGAAACGCTTTGCCCTCACTCGTCCTGTCAGACTTCTCTTTTAATTATATTATATATCAAAGTCTTCGTCTCTTTGTTGTAATGAACAACGCTGTACTTTGCTTCTATAAACGCCTTGTTCAGTGAAACTAATGCTGTGTCTGTTTCTATGGCCTGTTCTGCTCCTGCCCCAGCCTTCACCCACAAACCTCGCTTCCCCCTGCCTACAACATAATTCTTTGGAATTATTTAAGTTGCCTTTCCACCAGTCTGTGTCCCAGCCTCCAGCTAGCCATTACGTGCCAAAAGTTTTAAAATCCAGGTCTGAAGGTGGCAGGATCAAATCCCAGGCCAGACTCCTAGCCCTTCCCCCATACCAGGTGTGTCCTTGAGCAAGGCACCAAGTCGCTTTGGATAAAGGCGTCTGCCAAGCCATATAAAGTCTATTCCATGAGCATCTTACTAAGCTACATGTCACGGTGAGTGTGGACTTTCAGAGCATTTTTTTATGCTGCAAGCTCGCGTATCATTAAATTAATTTAAATTAATATCATATTAAACATGTTACACACCCCTTGCATTTGAACTAAACAAAATACAAATAATCAGTTTGCAACAAAATTGAGGTTGTACAGTAGCTGGAAACAACTATTGTTAATCATATTAATATTAATAACTACTGTCCTATCATCGGCAAATATTAGTACTGTCTTCTAGCACGTTATGTTTGCTAGTGCAAATTTATTAATTTAAAAAGAGAAGTGATAATTAGAAACCCTCTTGCAATGATAACACAGGTGATGACATTAATGTTTTTCATTAAAACATTGTGTTTCCTGTGTGTGTCCAAACATTTGACTGGTAGTGTGTATTGTAGGTGTTACTGTATTTGATTTCTCACCTGAGGGACATATACAGTCATTGTCCAAAGTTAATACCACCTCTTTTAAGTAAATAAAGCAGGGGTAGGCAACCCTGGTCCTAGAGAGCTGCAGTCCTGCTTGTTTTCCAACTATCTCTGCCCTTCTCACCGTTGATTACCTGGATCAGGTCTGTTCAGACATTCAGAGACTGTAAGTGAAGGGATGGCTGGAAAACAAGCAGGGCTGTGGTTCTCTAGGACCAGGGTTGCCTACCCCTGAAAAAGAATGGAGAAATTAAAATAAAAGATGGTGCAATTTAAAAGGAAAATGCTAAAATACCGAAACTACAAAAAAATCTGAAATCAATTATATACAATGCAATACTAATATTAATAATTGTAATGTGAGGGTGATTTGTACAATTGTACTATATACATTAAAATACAAAAGGACACATCTCAGGAATACATATGTTAAAATACACAAGTATTCCTGAGATGTATTTATCCTGTCTGCACATATGTATAGTATGAAGGACCTGCGGTAGCAATCCGTCCTGCACAGTAGCAATAACATTTTACTGCTGAAGAAGCTGCTCAGGGCCTCCACTGTCTCATGTGGGGGTAGCTTGGCTAACATACTTGTCTCAGCCACCTCTTCTATAGACTCTAGGGGACTCGCCAGGACACCAGTCTCTTTAGTCTTTTCTAGTCCCCCTCTCAAAGTTGCCACCTCCCCAGCAGACAACCGCATAAAAGATCAGAGAGGCCACCACTGTGTTGTAAAAAGTCCTTAGTAAAGTTCTACACACCCCAAAATACCTCAGCCTGCCCGGCAGATGGAGCCGACTTTAATCCCTCTTGTATAGAGCATGGCTGTTATCTAACCAGTCCAGTAACATGTTTTTCTTCGTGACAAGTTTGGGTCTTATCAGGGCTCTTAGTTTGTAGTAGCTCATAATATACAGAACCCTAATGGTAACTGCTGGTGTCTTCTTCTTGTAAGTTGCTTTGGATAAAAGCGTCTGCCAAGTAAAGTAAAGTAAAGTTTACTGTTGAGGTGAACACCCAGGAATTTGAAAGTCAACCTGCATCTCTTTCGTCTTACGGTGAATTGGGAGATCACAGCCTATATGCTGCTTTTTGAAAGGTGCTAAAAACCTATGTAATACCATTTAAAACAGTGTGGCACATTGTTTGACATGAAAATGATGAGATATAAAAGAATACGTTTGCAAGATGTTCCCCGCTTCATTCAAAAAATTAGTTGGAATAGATTTTTGAAAACCCCATTTGTCATTTAGTATGTTTCTGCAGATCTGTGTGCTTCAGCTGTGGCACAGTGTGTGTGGTTATGTATGTTTTTGCAGTGGCTGCCGGTTGCATCAGGCTCCTATCTACACTGTGTTTGGGCTGATGGCCAGGAGGGTGCAGTCAGCCGGAGAGAGGAGTCTCTTCTGCATGACGTGAATGAATGGGACCTGTGATGAGAAGGAGAAATAGTGCTCTCCCTAAATTAATTTTGCTGTCACTGTTATGAATGCAGTCTTCTGTTCTGCCATGCCAGTAATGGTCTGTGCCTCACTTTGGATCTCTGTTTTCCTATTTGATCACAGTCTTAGACAGCGCTGTATTCTGAAAGAGGCTGTTAATGACTATCTTGATCTTCCATAGGCTTATTTCCAAGTTTGTGAACATGTTACGTCTTAAATATTACAGAGTACAGATATAATTATATATTATCATAGTTTGTAGCTGTTAGAGTAAGCTTGTGGAATTTGCATTTGTATTTATCTACATGATGGACAGACAAGATATTGTATTGTATGACAAAAGACAAGTGACTAGAAAATCATGTATAAGCATAACTGTGTGCACTTGTTATATGACATCTGGGCAGGTATTAGAGGTACTAGAGCAGTTGTTGAATAGTAGAACAATATCTAAAAACCCATGTTATTTTGTGGTCAACGTTTGAGGGTGGGAATAGTAGAGGTGAAGTTGAGTTGAGTTGAACTTCTCTCTCAAAATCTCTTTTTTTTCATCCTTTCCACAATCACTTTTGTCAATTTTCTGTCACCCATTAATCTTTTTGAGAAAAGATTTCTGAAAGCAGTCAAAGTCAGTCACCATTCCTACATGTACCATTAGGCCCATGTTTTAATCAGAATTGTAGCTTGCCTCTTTCTGTGTTGGCAAGGCTCACCCTGGCTTTGTGTGGCAGATTTTTTTCTCAAAGCAGAAGTGCCTCATTCTTTTTCTGACCAGCCTTTGTGGCTCAGGTCTCTGGGTAACAGTCATTTGGGGAATATATGGGATGTGAGGCCAAAAGAAAGTCACCAGCCCTGCTGAGAGAAGAGACAATAAGTCTTCACACCCTTTTCTGTTGCATAGGGAATGCTGCAGAACCTATTGTCAGTAGGCCAAGGAAATAGTAAATTTTACATTTAACTTTACGCATCCTCCTCGTCTATTTTGTTTATGCTGTTCAGTGAATTTTTAGTAAGTAGATTTATTAAGTGCAACAGTTGTGACAGGAAAACAAGTCCAATGTCATCTAATACTTGATTATTTCTTCCTGAAAAGCAGGTGGCACATTTAATTTGTGTACCTACAAATTAAAGATGATTGGAGACAACCTCCATCAGCATAAACTAGTTTATACAGACATGTCACATTAGACTCCATATCACCTTTCAGGTTTCTGTTTGCCTTTGTTCAAGACCCAAGAATAATATGTGTCTATAGTGACATACTAGCAACACCATAAGTAAATGTGCCTCAGATTTAGTTGCATCTTATAGTGTTATAACTGTTCTTGTTGTAATTTTGTAGTACATACTGTACTACAGTACATACTGTACTACAGTATAGTACATACTGTACTACAAAATTGTGTAGAAAACTCTGTGCAAATGTAATTTCAGGTTATAATCCTTTACATTTACTGATTATATTAATTTTTACTTATATAAATAATTGCTACATGTAGTACATTATGAATTATTATTTCAGTCATTGTAAGGTTTAAGACCTTACACACAGACACAGAATATAAGTATATACAGAATAATGTAGAAATAATGTAGATTATGTTAGCTACACTATTATTTACATTATTTACATGTTGTGTACATTATTTATTAGTTTAAAACACTGGTATATTCATAGTCAGTGGCATGTACCGTGTAGTTGCGGATTATCTCAGGTTTTCAGGTACCACAAAGATGGCTGACGTTTAATTTGATCACCATGACAACCTTAGTTGCATGGGACAGCAGACCTTATCCACAGCACGAACACTGACCAATCAGATTAATGAAAAATCAAAGTCATCATTCCTACAGGATCCTCACAGGGCCAAAAGAATATCTGTCAGATAATAAAGAGCAATATATACATTTATATTCATAAATCATTCACATTATAAATAAGACAAACACTGAAAAAAATATTGGCTAGATAAAACAATAACTTCTAAACACCTTTGTTGTCTTTGATGCTTAAAGTGATCAGGTAATGCCACACTGTACTCACAGTATGAGTGCAGGAAATCTATGGCACTATGTTAACATTCGTGTATTAATCTGAATGAAAATATTAAGAATGGGTTAAATGGTCAATTGGAAGTTGATTCTAATCCTAACCAAGTGCTGATCAGGCGTATAACATACCATAAATTACCTTATAGTCTAACTCTACACAAAAATTCACGAGTAAGACTTTATCTCTAGTCAGTTTTTGTATAGCATTAAAATGAGATCAAAAGTGTAAACAACTCACAGTTGCCTAGAACTCGATAATGATATTTCTTATTACATAGAGGTAAACAAAGTAAATTAGCACAATAACAAGCATAGCTGAGCCACAACTTGGTAATACAGTGCCTCAAATGTTATTAACTACAAGAGCAATAGCTTTACTTCTATAATCCAGATTTGATTTTTATGTTCATTGTTGGGAATAAAAACTCATGGTTGGAAAGGTGATTTTTGGAATGCTCTAATGGAGCTGTGGAGAGACGAAGAGACAGGATCTAGATGGAGTCTAGCCACAGGTGGTCTGTAATTCTGCACCATAATTGCCTGGCAAAGTGTGTTATGGGTCTTCAGACCACTCATCCACTCAGTAGGGGTGGACAAGAGAAAAGGGTGAGTGAGGCAGAAAAATAGGATGGATAACATGATGTCCTGCCGTGAGACAATTCTGCCAGACACTTACAATACGTCAAGGGAGTATTATTATTGTGTGCATTCAAAGAACACATTCTGTGCAGGCTATTAAGTCACACCAGTGAAAATAATGGTAGTAAATGGGGAGACAATCTCCAATTCAATTGAAATGTCATTGTGTTTTAAAGACAGGTGCAAAAGATGTTTTCGGCTGTTAGAGTAGTGTAGATGATGTCAGTGAGCAGCTCTGGACCAGGAAAAGAGGCATCTTTTCTCCTGTCAGGCATTAACTTCCTTTCAATGTGCAGAGTTAAGGGACAGCAGCGGGACAGAACTTCTGATATAACTGCATATCCAGTGCCTGGTTCTAGGCATGGCCTAGGTCACTTTGACTATGCTGACAGCATCCATTGTCCAACCAGAACCTTACAAAAGTTTCTCACATTCTCCTTTGTTACAATATCCAAAAAGCTAATTATACTAATTGTAGTCAGGATCAAATTGAGGACTAAGTACATTTTTAGCAACCTGACTAGTCAGTCTCAGTAGTCAGTCTTTTTTTCTGATGTATAGTCACTGCTGAAGTATAGTATACATGTGCTTAAGTACTTTCTCTGGTGCACTGGAAATGCATAGCTTTAAGGTGCCACTTCAGTTCATCACTTCAGTCAATGTGGGCTATTGCTGAATGATTAGCCCAAAAAATTATTTATCAGTCAACAGAAAAATGCTTATATTTACTTGCATATCAAGTATTTAATAAGTAAGAAAAATATTTGTTCTTAGAGAATCAATTAATTTGCTGCTCTTTTTCATGTGGTGTGTTGTATATGATACTTTAGAGTTTTGGACTGATGAAATTAACCCATGCCACCATGGGAAATTTATATTTTATTGTCAAAATTAGTGATTGTGAAATTATAGTTATTTAATATTAATTTCCAACTTTTTGCATACAAATGCTGACCTTGATAACACACCTGTACATCTTACAACAACAGCAGGCACAAGAACTAACCTGATCTGGACGTAATCAGACAGTAATCCAAAATTAAAATATAGAATGCATGTGGACATGGAGCTCTGCTGCCTATCACTCACTTCAGTTTGATGACTCATTGCAAAACGTACTGTATCTCTTCTCTTTACCAACTCCATAACTTCCTGTGCACTTGCTTTGTACTTTGTTTGTGAGTTGAACTGTATAAAAGCATCCAGCAAATGAATAAATATAAATGTGTTCTTAATAGTTTCTGAACAACAAACTAGGCAAATAAGTTAAACCAGGGTGTGGAGACATTACAGTGATTAGATGCTGTTCAGTATTGATTTTAGTCTGTAAAACATGCTAACATACATAACATAATAAATACAAGTTACAGTGTGTTCTTTTGATCTGTCATTTTCTGCAGATGTGATGGCTAATCCTTCTCCAGCAAAGAGCATGGGTGACCCAGGAATCACCCCACTGTCTCCCTCGCACACTCAGGTAAATCTGCTCTCTTATGCACGTTGTCATTTCTGGATTCATTCATTTGTCCCTGTTGTGCTGTGTGTAGAACAAACAAAAAGACACTTATAACCTCCTAAAATGTTTGTTCTACTGTCAGCATGGGTTCCCTTTAAATTTATTTTACAGTATCTGAACTACCTGTCTGACTGTTTAGTGACAGAAGACAGGACAGAACAGTCAATGTCTAATAAAATCTATATACATCAATTCATTAGTCATACTGCTTATACTTTGTTGTTGTGTTGCAAAGGGGCTGGATTGAATTCTCCCAGCTGTTAGCAGACGTTACGCTACCTAGAGAGACTATAGGATTCCCTTCTCCACACATGTTGAACTATATGCTGTGGTGCTTCTAGTGCTGAACAATATTGTACAGTTTCCTACTTACTAAAGCATTACAGCTTGATTTAGGTATGTGATGGTACCATACTGTATGAATCAGTATACTGCCTGCCTAGCATATATGTGTATCATAGTATGCCATGTCCTTACCCTGTCAGACTGTAACATGTATGTTCTCTTTGTGCAGCAGAACAACACAGAACAGGTCGAGTCAGAGCCTTCGTTCGTGGTGGTGGTTGCCATTGACTTTGGCACCACGTCCAGTGGTTATGCTTACGCCTTCACTAAAGAGCCAGAGTGCATTCACACCATGAGGTAGGTTAGCACTGCAGTGCAGACACTCACTGAGGTAAAGTGTTGGGGTGGGCTGGAACTAAATCAACACATGACGTCAATTCAAAAGACAGCAACATTTATTATTATTTGAACAGCTGCACATTGCGTCTTAGACTCTGTGGTTAAATTATAAAATAATACGTATTGCATTAAAGTGACAATTCACAGTATTCTTTACAGTTTTCATTATTTTGGTTCTGTCTGGTTCTCTCTATACCACCACAGTGAATTTGAATTTAAACATTGTACTTATGATGTCTGCTTTTATTTAAGGGTTTCCAAACTGTTTTTATGAAGTGTGTACTTTAGGTATTACAACCATGGGGGTGGCTGTGACACAGGAGTGGTCATACACCAGTTATGGAGTTGAGACTTCAACCTCTGTTTTTCCAGCAGGTTCAAAACTCAGGGTTCAGAAACACTTTCATTTTGGTGTCAGTTTTGGGAGTAACACAGTTTTTCATCCACTGTACAGAGGGGATGTCTCACTTTATTATTTTTGTTACTATTATTATTACTTTCGGTGGCCTGGTAGCTCAATGGATTAAGCGTCAGACTGGGATGCAGAAGGTTGCAGGTTTGAATCCCAGCCTGATTCCTAGCCCATCCCCCACCAGGTGTGTCCCTGAGCCAGACTCTCAGCACTAGCTCCCTGTAAGTCGCTTTGGATGAAAGTGTCTGTAAAGTACTTTAATTGTAGCTCTAATCTGTATTGTTGAACTATATTCTAGATTTATTCTGTTTTGATGTTTATACTCCACTCCTGTGGCACCTGAATGTCCCCTTTTGGGTACGTGTTACCTTACCCTAACTTACCTTACTCTAATCCGCACACAGTTGACTGAGTCATGTTTTGCAAAGTGCTTTAATTAAAGCTGACAGTCCACAATTAAAACACATTTTCATTCATTGTGTATTTTCAAATCAACTGCAAAGGTGTACAAAGCCAAATTGATGAAAAATGTTAAACATATTTATGGACCTGCACCTGCCAGTAGGTCACAAGGTTAATTTTTTGATTTAACCTTACCAAGTAATAGGATCTGGTTTATGACTCCAGTGGTGGGTGGAGTAAGACCATACAAAAACTAATCTTTGGTCACAAAGACAAACATTGAAATGCTCTTCTGATTTCTTTTTGTATTTGGGAAACCAACACCATATCCTAAAAACTATGTTCCTATACAACTAAACTGCAGTCACAAATACACTTTTTGTGTTACATTTTCTTCCACCATAATGACAGTATGTTCACAATTAAAGTAAATGACAAGTCACACATATGTTCATACTTAACATATGTATAAAATGTACACTCCTACCTAATAAGCAAATAGTCAAGAGCCTTCCATTGAATAATAAGGATTCACTGGGCTCAAATTGATATAGTTGTTCAGGGAACATTAGACGTCATTTTCACACATGAGACCAGACCTTAACCACATCAAGAATCTTTGGGATGTGCCCGAGAAGACCTTACACAGCAGTCTGATTTCATCATCAATACAAGGTCTTAGAAATTAATGCCACTGTGGTGATGTTGCTTATTGAAACTTTTCTACAGTGTGAATGTGTGCTGTAATCAAAGCAAAAGACAGTTCAAGAAATGCTGGAGTGTGAGATTTGTTATTTGGCCAGGTGCTGTCGATATTACTAATAATAGCTGACGTCTGTTGGTCCAGAAACCTTGTGATAGCTTAAATAAGCCATGTTTCTATACCTTTTCTCAGAGAATTTAATTTAAAAAAAAATTTAATAGTTTTCCGATGCTAAATGGCAACAACTGAATGTATTAAACATTTTAAAGGTCTATTTTAGGTCATCATTAGATTAATACAAAGTACTGACAACAGTAATTTACATCTATTGACCACTGACTGGTCTTCTCCCAGACGTTGGGAAGGTGGAGACCCTGGTGTGTCTAATCAGAAGACTCCGACCACAATTCTGCTCACCCCAGACAGGAAGTTCCACAGTTTTGGCTATGCAGCTCGGGACTTCTACCATGATCTTGATCCCAGCGAATCTAAACACTGGCTCTACCTGGAAAAATTCAAAATGAAGCTCCACACCACTGCAGTAAGGAGACAGACATACTCTACAGACATGGAGAATAAGTGCATAGCTGTTTCTCAGTTTACTCTTTGTGCGAGTCTTTTGAAATAAAATAAATGTCAAGCAGCAGTATAGACACATTACATCCTCATCACTCTGACTTTGCTGCCTTAACCGATGTGATGTATTGTGTTGGAGCTTTATACTGCAGCACTAGCTGACTTCTTTCTTTCTTTAATCACACACATGCTACATATTAGCACTATTAGAACACTATCTTAAGACTCAGAGTTAGCTCAATTATCAGAATAGTAGGCAGCAAAAGATAGGAATTGTAACCCAACCAGAGATGAAAGCAGTCCCCTCTGTCAGTATTAGAACAAGACTTAGTCATCTGCACACATTGATGCACAGGATAGCACCTTTTGTATAAGATGACCCAAATTTTCAGTGAAACGTGTGACTGACAATCATGTCTTGTCCAGCTTTTATCTGGATGTTAAAGGTAGAGAAAAATGTAATCATCCTCAGTGACTTTGAGTGATAATGCACCAAGACAACAGTAGTGCAGCAGTGTCACATATCAGCCTAAAAAAAACCTGATCAGGAATGGTCTTTGTGAAAGGAGAGTAGCCAAGAAACCAATTTTTGTGTTTCTAGTTGTTCTAATGTAAAAACTGGCTGTATGGACTTCATAGCATTGCTGAAAAACTAATCCAATAGTGGCCTAAGACTTTTGCACAGTACTGTATATCACATCTAATCCCATGGTTCCACAGTTTTGTCTTTGTGGGTTATGACTTCTTTGAGCCACATAAAACAACTGAGGTTAACTGAGAAAACCATTGAAAGTACTTCTGAATGCACATTTCTTCAACAGTGTTTTCATTCAGCTCTAATTTTGATGTGTTCTCCCTGCAATCAGAATTTGTCAATCGACACAGATCTCCACGCAGCAAATGGGAAGCGAGTGAAAGCCCTGGATATTTTTGCATATGCACTGGCCTTCTTTAAAGAGCAAGCACTGAAGGTAATCTCTGTCAGCACTACATTTTCAGTTTTATTATACATTTAGTGTACTTTCTTATTCAGCTGATATGACTTTTATTGCATTCTGTTGAATTTTGTGACGTGCAAATTATTATAATTATTATTATTATTATTAAGGTTCTTTAAGATTCAGCAAACAATTTAGAAACCACAGGTAAAGGAAGGGTAATATACAATTTAATAAAAAGAATTGTTTATAATTTAAAACAAGGTATAAAAACAAGTAAAAAGCGCTAGCAGAAATAAAAGAACAATTTATCTAAAACAATAACTAAGAGATTAAGAGAGATTAAAACTCAATATCAAATAAAACAATATAAATAATACCGCACAGCTAACACGTGGCGGTCCCCACACACCCACAGTCCTCGTTAGCAAGTATCTCTTGTTCAGTTCGCGGTCTCCGGCTTGAATCCCTTTTTGTCGGTTCCACTGAGGAAGGCAGTCACTATTTCCGTTCCCCGTCCACCGTCGGCTACAGTCTCCTTCCTCTACCTCCGGCCTCCGTCGTCCTCCTTCAAACACGCTACAGGGAGGGGAACAAAGAAGGCGTCCTCAGGCACATGAACACACAAACACAGACACCATTCACACGCCAGCTCAGGCCTACAACGTTCCAGACACGTTCCTTTACTTATCTGGTTTGTGCACGTTGACTCAATTCTCGTATAGCAGCTCAGCGGTGGAGTCCCGGCGTCCCACCGTTCATCGGCACTTCCTCTGTTCTGATGTTCTGACACTCGGCTCTGTTCCCACCGATCCGCTGCTCACTTCCTTCCTTCTGCCAGCGTCCACACGCCTGCTGCGTCTGGCGATTCCGTGCGTCCGTGCCATGTTCCGGTCCCTTGCCGATCTCCTTCCCCGTGCCGCGTTCCGGTCTGCTTTCTCCTTCCCTTCTCTACCTGTATTTCCTCTTTTAATGGGAACGTCAGTGCTACTCTGCCAATCTTGGCAGCCTGGGAGGAATCAATCTTAATTGTTTGCCTCAATCTCAACGTTCAAAACATGCAATCACAGCAACACAATAAAATCCATGCTTAATAAAAACACACGCGATCACACACATTAAAACACAAACCATGCAAATTGTAAACCAATAAAACCAGAACACAAGAAAACATGCAACTTCAATACACCAGGCATAATTAGAAATCCCACTTCTGACATTTCCCCCTCCCTTTAACATTAGTCGTCCCAACTAACTATTCGCCCCGATATCTCAATGGAGGCTGGCCAAGGTTAGCTCGCTGCGAATGCCGTAATACCAGCGGCTCTACATTCTGCATTGAATTGGGGTCTACTAATTGTTCAGGAGGGTCAGGTGGATTAGCAACAGCTGCAGGTGCCGGTTGTCCACCGGTATTTATAAACAGTCTGGGAAGCCAGTATGTTGGGGGGGGCAATCCGGGCACTTGTTCCATTTCCATATTAGTGGGCGTTTCCTCTGGTCCGGCGCTGTCCTGCAAAACATCCAGGGGACATTGTCTATATAGTGTATAGTTCGTGTGGGTGCCTGCTTACCTTCTGGCTGCACCACGTAAACTGGGTTCCCTTCGCTCAGTGGGGCCAGCTTTCCTTTGGCCCTCCTGCGGAAGTTTCGAACTAAGACCCGCTCGCCTGGGAGCAGGGGCACAAGTTTTGCTTGACAGTTGTAACGGGTCTGTTCCTCTTGTTGTCTTCGAGTAGAGTGTTCTTTGGTCACTTGATACACATGTCGGAGTGCCATATGGTGCCGTTTTACCCAGTCCTGTACAGGGTGTGCTTCTACTGCCGGACTTAGGTCAGCTACCCAGTCTATAGGCAATCTAGCATGCTGCCCGAACACTACATAGTAGGGTGTCAAACCAGTTGTGCTGTGTGTGGTGTTGTTATATGCCTGGACCAATGCCGGT
>JAUYWH010000007.1:561247-571366 GCA_034779795.1 Ctenopoma multispine | reverse complement strand
CTGGGGATTCCTACCACACATATTATACATCAACACGACCGTCTCGATCATGACACATCCCCTGTTGTGGTTAGTTGTCATTTTGAGTTACCATGGCAACCTAAATCACCAAAAACACACAGGATAAGCTCCTAGGACAGACTGGGGATTCCTATCAGACATATATTACCTCAAAAAGATTCGGCTTGATAAATCCCGCTTTCTCATTGGCGTGATGGGTTTAAAGTTCAAGGGCACAAGGTGGCAGGCACCTTCAAAGTTTCCCCAGGAACTTCTAGTTATATCTATTATGATATTTATATGAGAAGTTCGCTGTCGGAAGCTAAGAGAAGATCATTGGTAACTTTAACGTGTGCCATTCCTATAATTGAATGGAATAAAAATACACTGCATGTAACAGGATATCTCTCTTCTCCTCTAGTGTGGATTTTGTTAAATGGTCGTCTCAGGGGATGCTGAGGATGAGTCCAGATGCTATGAATTCCCTCTTCAAGCCCACCATAGACCACATCATCCAACATCTGAGTAAGCTATGTTAATATCTTCCATACTCAACACACAATCACATACAGTATGTCTCACCATTGTGGTCAAACAAATCTTTTAATTGAATATACAGTCAATACAATCAGTTTGAGTATACAGTTAGATATGTTCCATTATTCACAAACCTCACTGTAGTTGAATGAAATAGAGCTTGTCCTGCTGACATGAATAAAACTAAACCAAAAAGCTGACTGAGCTCAGTAACACTTTATGTTCTCTCCCTAATGCCTGCAAGTACATTATTCACAGCATCTCCTTAACCAGTAGAAAGTAAGGTATATTTGAGCCGATCCCCAGGTCCTGCAGGTTCACTCTATATAACATTCGAAAGATTAGGCCTTTTCTCTCACAACAGGCTGCACAGCTCCTCGTCCAGGCAATGGTCATCTCTAGACTCGACTATTGTAACTCTCTCCTAGATGGAGCTTCTGCAGTCACCATAAAACCCCTCCAGATGATCCAAAATGCGGCAGCCCGCCTCATTTTCAAGCAGCCAAAATACACCCACGTCACATCTCTTCTCACCTTTCTCCACTGGCTCCCAGTAGCTGTTCACATTGAGTTTAAATCCTTGATGCTTGCCTACAGGACTGTAAATGGCAATGCACCCTCTTATATCAACAGGCTATTAGTAATTTACACTCCTGCACGCCCTCTCCGATCTGCAAATAAGAGGAGACTTCCCTCTACATGGGGTCTCCGATCCCAATCGAGTTTATTCTCCTTTGTTGTCCCTGGCTGGTGGAATGACTTGCCCTGCTCTATTCGATTAGCTGACACTATCAGCATCTTTAAAAAACATTTGAAAACTAACTTGTTTAAAAAGTATTTCAAATGAGTCTAACACACACACACATTAACAAAAATTGTCCTAACATGATTACAACATATAACATGACACAATTCCTAACATGTTCTTTATCTTGACAAGTTGGGTCTTATCAGGGCTCTTAGTTTGTAGTAATTTAGAAGTTACAGAAACCAAATGGTAACTGCTTGTGTCTTCTCCTTGTAAGACACTTTAGATAAAAGTGTCTGCCAAGTAAAGTAAAGTAAAAGTAAAGCCTGGATTATTATGATGAGGAACTGACTAGTTTTATCAGTTAGTGATATGTTTGACTTTCCTTTAAAAAGACAGGAATTAAAACCAGACATAACCATCCTAAATGTGTAACCTCTTTTTGCAGCAATATTCTTTTATCTTAATGAATGCATTCAATTGCAGTATAGGCTGTTTTAGCAGACTCAAACTTCTAACCCAAAAATGAGGACCTACAGTTTACTTTGCACACACTTGGTTCATGCAATATTTTATTATTAAAAAAATCAGATGATGCTGCAGACGCTCTGCTTCCTGTAAAACATCTTATAGTTGCTTTCTTACAGTTAACATTCTGCTTCTCTCCTCTAGCCGAGCTCTTTGAGAAGCCAGAAGTAAGCGACATTAAGTTCCTGTTCTTAGTGGGAGGTTTTGCTGAGTCGCCTCTGCTCCAGCAAGCTGTCCAGAACATGCTTCAGGGTCGCAGCCGAATCATCATTCCACATGATGTTGGCCTAACTATATTGAAGGGCGCTGTGCTGTTTGGATTGGATCCCAGTGTCATTAAAGTCCGCCGCTCACCACTCACATATGGTGTGGGCGTCCTCAATCGTTTTGTGGAGGGCAAACATCCTGCAGAGAAGCTGCTGGTGAAGGACGGCACCCGCTGGTGCACCGATGTTTTTGACACCTTCATCGCTGCCGACCAGTCTGTAGCGCTTGGTGAGATGGTGAAGCGCAGCTACACGCCAGCCAAGCCTTCACAGCAGGTTATTGTGATCCATGTCTACTGTTCTGAGAAGGAGATTGTGGGCTTCATTAGCGAGTCCAGCGTCAGAAAGTGTGGGACACTTCGCTTGGATGTGAGTGGAACAGAAAGCACAGCCCCACGCCGTGAGATCCAGACGCTTATGCACTTTGGTGACACCGAGATTCGGGCCATGGCAGTGGATGTCTCTACTGGACGCACTGTCAAAGCTAGCATTGACTTCCTAAGCCATTAACTAGGCCAGCTAATGTTACACAATTGTTGAAGATGGAAACACACAGCTAACACACATACACACACTACAAGCTGGGGATATTTACTGGAAAACAGTTTATTATAATGAATTTCAAGGCTCATTCGTGCTCAGTTGAACTGGAGATAATAGGTTATGGGAAGTTGGATTAAAGTGTTAAAGAGGCCTCTTAATTAGACATCTTCAGGGTATCATGAACCCGTGGATAACCTTCTCATACATGATAGACATGAATAATTTTCAAAAAAGAGACCCGATCCAAGGGGGACCTGAGAGCAGCCAGACTTGATCTAAACAGAGAAAGAACACAAACACTTACAGCAGTTTGATGACTGATCAGTTTATTAGGTAAATTGACAAGAAGCTGTGGTATAGCAATATATAGTCTATTATTAACAATAATAATAATAACGCTAAAACTAGATGATTTGATTCCATGCTTCAAAGAAAATTGAAAGACTGACATCTATTCCATGTACCAACAGTAAAACTGTATGTATCCAACTGGGAAATAGGATAAAAGAGAGTGAACCTCATGCATGAACAGATGTAAAGATTTGTTCTGAAGTGGCAAGTACAAGCAATGAATTAAGATTGTGACATTCATCAATGTACTGTATATTCACCATACTCCAGTACACTGTTTCTCTTAGGTACAAGTGAAATTCATAAGGGGTCCAGTGGTCATACATGTCAGTGAAACAGCAATCACTTATTTGGTTTAAAAATTATCGCTTCATATGAAACATTTATGAGTTGAGTAATCAGTTAATATATTATATGTACGTAAAAAACTTAATGCTAAATTAATATTCTTTTCACCATATAATATATTAGATTTTTGTATTTTTTATTATAATATTTTATCGCTGCTTGTACTCATTGCTTCTACAGTTCAGTAGTTGAGAAAGAAAGTAGGATGTTTCCCTGCCTCCAGTAACAGTAACACTGTCAACAGTGTAACATTACCGATTGGCATAACTGGAATACTACCTAATATTTCAGTCATTGTCATTGCTTAATTCCAACTCAGTAGTTTACTTGAAGAGGATCTCCACAATGGTCACCTATCACTCATAACAAAGCCATATACTTCATGTCCCATGTTGAAGTTACAGCTTTGCTGAAACAGGAGAGATAGAGGTTTATTCAGTGTTGGCAAAATTTCTCTCTGGTGGCTCATTTCACCTCCTCACAAATTAGCCACAGAGTGCGTTGCTTCAGAAAGTTGTTATTAGCGTATAACCTCATGCAACCTGAACCATTCACTTTTTATTTTCCATCACAGTACAGCTGCTTACACATCACTGACATGTACTTAATTTACATTTCATCATTGTTAGGCACCTCTAATACAACAACTGTTGTAACAGCTACAGCTTTGTTGAGGAGAGATAAAAGCTTATTCAGTGTTGACACTAGAAAACAAGTGCAGTAGAGACAAATGACTTAAAGGCCAGAAAGTCATCCAATACAGTATTCCTACATAAGACATTCAGAAGACGTATCTACACTTCAGGTTATTGTTTATCATTTATTATGCTGATATATGGTGTCAGGTTGTTCCATATATATATATATATATACAGTCCCCTCCAGCAAAGCCAATTCATTTATGTTTGCTGTACAAGACATATGTGTGTAAAAAAAAAAGGTGAATATGAGACAAAGGTTTCAAGTGAGCAAAGGTATTAGAACCAATAGTTTCACAGTATATAAAACCTTTAGATAATTGCATTAATAATGCAAATCGCTCATATTACCAAATTAAATTGATATGTGTGTATGTAGAGCAGGGCTATTCAATTACGTTTTAAGTTGGGCCAGATTTTCAAATCTAGAAAGTTATGTGGGCTGCACATTTTCAGTGACAGATAAGCATAAGCAAGATAAGCAACAAACTATATGTCTCTAAATTCATACAAAACACCACAATAGTGAACAGTATCAGCAACAATATCATTTTCTTTAGAAATAAATAGATATTTTGATCACATTTGATTGACAGGTACAGAATAAATAAAACTATATATATAACTATATAATAACAAAGAAAAAACGAATATTAATAATAAATATTAAAAATATATTACCAAAATATTACTACTACTGATAAGAGTTGACAACAGTTACACTGCTAAGATTTCAGAGGGAGAAGTGACAAAGGAGAAGAGCACACACTTTTGGATCACATGGTCTCAGAACAATCTGATGCACAGGTGAAGAACACTGTCACTCTCACTGAGGGAGCAACGAGGAGAGCTCATTTTTATCAAGTTCATGTGTGAAAAGATTGATTCACAAACCAACAGTCTCCTAAAAATTACGTTTATATATAACTAAACTACAATTCCTGATTATGTATTTGTAGAGAAGGTAATTGTTAAGTTGTACTGAAACATATTTTTGTGAATAAATGACGTGATACTGTTATGAACGCAGAGCGATTTGGAAAGAGGTGGTTGGGGTGGATGGATGGCATTTACTGTACAGGACTGACAAGCTGGAGATTCAAGTTAAAGACCAAACCTCCTGTCTGATGTTGGGTTTACGTAAGGAAAGTACTGAGGTTAGGATTACAAAAAAAGGAAAGGAAAAAAGGTTGTGTTTTTGTATCATTTTTAATGCAGACATGGTGTGCGAAGCAACTGTGTGAAGTAAAATTTTTAACAATTAACCAGCCCAGTGTCTTAAAACACTTTAATATCGCTACACTTACACATCTGATGTTGAAATGTAATGGCTATTTTCGCAGACAGAAAACCAGATGTTGTACATCGGATATTATGGCCATCAGAAATACTTTTCTGTGTCCATTTCATTAATATGTTCAGTAATTGCGACTTGTCATTTATGTTAACTGTGAAAATATGATCATTATATTAACAGAAAAAGTAATGGTAATCATAATCACCACTAAAAGTCCTTTAAAAATTTCCTAACATGAGGAAAGTCAAGATAGTGTGTTTCCGGTGTTTCTCAAAGTGTTGTCTCTCTCTCTCTCTCTCTCTCTCTCTATATATATATATATCTATATATATATATATATATATATATATATATATGAGTCACATGTTCCAATACTTTTGCTCACTCAGAATTTGAGTAATCTGATACAAAAACTGCTATGTTGTTTAATGCATGTAGGCGTAAATACCATCAAATAATCTCTTTTGATTTTAAATCCAGATGTCTTCAGTACACAGTGAACACAAATTAATTGACTTAACTATTGTCTGTAAAGATTCTCAGTCATACAGGTGAAGTTGTCAGAAGGTTTAGTCACGGCAACTGGACTTCTTTCTTTGAGGTAGAGACGTTTCGCTCTGTGGAGAGCAAAACCTTCTGATGACTTAGCTATTTCAATACTTTTATGGGGACTGTATGTACACTACTAATTTTTTGTGATATAAGTATACAAATGCCATAATAACATGCCATCAAGCTTTGACTGAAAATCTGTTTGTTTCACATAGGACTATCATCTGCAACTCACTACAGTTTTGAAAGTCATACTAGTGGTTTTGCATGATTCAGCCCTTTAAACATCCTGGAATGTAAACAGTTATTATGTCACATTGCTTTCATTTTCCAAAGCATGCCATTTTAATTTAGATTATGGTACTGCAAATTTCCCACTTGTGGGACTAATAAAGGATTATCTTATCTTATCTTATCTTATCTTATCTTATCTTATCTTATCTTATCTTATCTTATCTTATCTTGTTTTTTCACAGACCTATTAATAATATAACCCTCAGTAGTGGACATGAAGTCAGATTTTTCATTTATGTTATGTTCCAGTCTCAGCATTTTACAGACGCTTGAGGTTTGGCATCCATATAAATTCCATGGAGTCATTAAGCTTAAGTATGTCTTAAGATTCATTCTACCATCTAGTAAAGCGGATATCGTTAACATAGGAGACATAAGGCAACATGTGAAAGAACAGTTTTCACTTACTTTTCAGCTCTGGTTGGTGAGTAAAACTGAGTAAAACGTTATTGGGCATCAGTACTTGAAACTGATAAGATTACTTAATCAAGTATTCTACATGTGACAAATGATTTTTCAGTACTTCAGAGTACTTAGTACAGTGGCATATCAGTTGGTACCACAAAGCTACTGAAATTCTAAATCCAATATTCTCTGAAGAATAAGAAATCAAATTAAAAATGAATGGCATGCTTTCCAGAATTACTGGCAAGTATGTCAAGCATATCTGATTTCTAATCAATAGGCTGAATCATGCAAAACCACCAGTATGGTCCTGTAATATTATCCTCAATTAAATCTGAATCCAAGAATGTGAAACATGCTGAAGTGCATTTTAAAAAGCTAGTTCAATCATCAAATGCGCCTAAATGCTGCCTTTATTTCTTTATGCTTCTAAATAGTAATTAGGGGGTATTCTGCATCGTGGTGCAGTTTAGTTGAGACAAGCAATGTCTCAAAGTTTTTTTTTTCTGTAAATACAGTATTTAAATATTGTACAGATTTTTAGCATTGTTTCAGCAGCTTTAGAGCCATGAGGATGTGTATGTGTGCTTGGATGTGAGTGTGTGTCTGTTTCTGTGTATGCATGTTTTCACATGGACATCTCTCAACCAGCCATATTATGAGAGACCAAGGCAGGTTTGTTTGCCTTGTTCATTCAAAGTGAGAGATTATTTTTTACTTTTTTTTTCCAATCACACAAGAAACTTAAATACCTCTGCCCTTAAAAAATACTGTACATTCAACAGGTTTTCTGTTATTTTGTTTGAAATGGTAGCAGTATGTGTCTAGTCTGCTTTTTCATCCATTCTGCAGTTCAAGTCCTGCAGAACATTCATACTGATTTATTAACTATTCAGTGAAAACATTGTAAGACAATATGTTTCCAGCCTACAGCTGAGAAATTGAGCCATTGATTTTAGCTGAATTGTTTCAATGTTTAAATCTGAAGGATAATCACCAATAATCATATGAGGAGAAAGCAACATTGCAAGGTTTATATAAAATGTTAAAGTTTGAAGTCATAATTAAAAGAGTGCCTAGTATGAATCAAATGTGATGTCAACATTCAGTTATTCTATCAGTCAGTCCATACAGTCCATTCCTTCTCCCTCCTAAGAGTATATTTACTGTAACTTTATATACTGTATATCTTTTGTGGGACTTCAGACACTGTTTGAGGTCATGGCCACATCTACCATAAGTGTTAATTGTATTCATTTAATGTAGCTGTGGAAAACATTAAGGTAAAGGGACATTAACCAGTCTCTGCTGGCAGTATATATCATAAAGTAATATTCTCCATTCTTGACTTTGCTGGGTTTTGTTCCTTCAGTGTTCATCACTTCTATACTGTTGTCAAAATTAACATGAACTGTTTGTCTTTACTTCTCTTTGTGCCTCTGTACGGTTCATTCATTTGTACTTTCAGGGGACAGTCTTGACTAGTCTTTCATGGTGTGACCACAGCAGAAGCACTGTTACCAGTGACTGTGTGCAGTTGGCATAATTGTCATGTTATCCACTGTAGAAAGATAGAGAAGTTGCTTTTAGACAATCCTGACAAGCACTTTGCTTGAAACATACTAAGGCCACCAAAGTTCACTGAAGCCACTTTCAAGGCCCGGCCCAGATGTCCTTTGTCTCCATAAGTGAGTCTGTCCACTGATTTCACAGATTGTACTGAAATAACCAAATGTTTTATTTAATTTGTTTGCGCTTCAGGAGTCACATATGGATACTTATTTGTGTAAACTGACCCAGTATTGGATGCAGATTGTGTTTGTGCTACATAAGAACTTCATATGTCCCATACAGAGGCAACATATCACCATGATAAATACTGGAAAAAAATAACCTTTTGACTTAAGGAACCAAGCTAAGTAATCATAGAGTCACTGATAGTGACCAACGCCCCTATTAATATATCAGTCATTTTGTGCTATAGTGACATCTTTGAAGATCTTAATATTTGCTTTTACGCCATTTTCTCAGATTCTGCATTTGAACTGTGAATCAAAGCTTGTTTCCCTTTTCAGTGTCAATATACAAAGTCTCACAAGCTTCAGTGCACTGTACTATCTTCAGCACTACTTCTGCAATGCACGTTTCGCATGACTTACATAGGAATGAATAAACAAGAAGCTCATTGCTTTTACTAATACACAAAATCAAGGTTTACTACTAAAGATGATAATGGCCACGTTTTCTGGTAGAAATTGTGTCCTCAGCTGTGTCACAGTTTTGGAGATTGACTGGGTTGTGTATATTAGTTTGCTGAGCTGATACAGTTGATGTTAATACTCAAAACTGATGGCAGCTCATAACTACCATAGCACTCCACATACTTCACTGATTACAAACAGTAACTTTTTCTGCCTGCACATCTCTGTATGCAAAGGAAAGATAATAGAGAATTTCATGACACCGTCTTTCTATTAATTTCTTGGTTAGATGACTATAATGTATTTTGTGCAGCTGTAACTATTATGTGATGCACAGGATAATTTTATGTAGCAGCTTTATACTGAAATCTATAATAAAATGATATGATGTGTTTAGCTTTTTGTTTTCTGTGTGCAAGGCGGCATATGACGTTTTTGCCGACTTGCCACATTTTTGGTTGATCAGTTTGAGGTCAAGTGGTTCTGTGTGGAAGTGATTTGAGGTATTTCTCTAGCCAGCTTGCTTTATGCAATAGTGTCTGCTGAACACTATCTACAATATACAGTGCTTCACAAAAATGTACAGCTAAAATGTTGGAGCTTGTAGTAAGAATCATCTCAACCATTCTAGAACACAACACAATGTAAAATTGGTTTTGTTTTTATCTTGAGTTAAATGTCTTGTTCTCTTGCAATTTACACATAGTGCTGTGTATTTTTTGATTGATGCCAGTTATTCTCTAACAGATTATCACCAATAAAATGTATGTGTATTTCAACGAACATTCCTAATAGGCTTCATTGATTTTATTATCTCTTGTACAGCGGTTCTGCTGTTATCTGGGTCATTTTCTTATAAATGCTTCTCTGGAAGATCCCCTGTCTTTGGTTTCCTTAGTCTTTAGGACGTCTACTGTATTTTTTAATAACAGTCTAAATTAGTCCATGAGTTTAAGTATTTTAACAGCCTACATGTTGGGGTTTGTTCATTAAAACATGCAAATATATCCATCACTGCATTTAATAATATTAAATGTGATACATAACAGCTGAAGAGACAGAAGAGAACATAATGGTGCAGTGCAATCATTAGTTTATTCACTAGTAGTTTAAGAACTGATTATAAGAACTGCCTTATGCATTATTACGGAACTGATATTCCGTCAACATACAAGAAGAAAGATGAACAGTTGCAACTTAGTCTAAATTACTGTTAAAATACCAACAACAGCAACATCACATTTTCTTTCACTTAAGACAGGAGTGTCCAAACATTTAATGAGGACCAGAGTTAGTTACATGAAGAGTCCTCCGACATTTTTTACAGTAGGATTAACACACTACCAGTGAA
>JAUYWH010000007.1:545497-555548 GCA_034779795.1 Ctenopoma multispine | reverse complement strand
GGAGAGGAAAAACTCCCTTTAACGGAAGAAACCTCCAGCAGAACCAGGCTCATGGTGGGCGGACATCTGCCTCGACCAGTTGGGGTGAGTGGACAGAGGAGAGAGAAAAGAACAACAGGCAACAGACAACAATACAACAACAAGGAGCAGCAGAAGAGGCACTGGGCAGGTTGGCTGGACCAGCAACTACAGCTCTAGGGTCGACTCTACTTCAGTAGTTTTTCTTTCTGTTTATTATTTTTATCATTGTACATTAATAAAGAAAGGCATTCAAACTATGGAAGACCACGCATGTAATTATGTAGTCAAGCCCTTTGCTTTGATGACAGCCTGAAATGGTTTTCTAACAGTCACAAAGGAGGTGTTGAGTTTTCCTTTTCCTTCTAATTTGGATTCAGATCAGGTGACTGTGGAGGTCAGGTCACCTGATGCAGCACTCCATTACTCTTCTGTGGGCGGCTGTCGTCTGCTAATTGTACGATGGGTGGTTTGATTTCTGGCTCCTCTTGTAATATGTTGAAGCGTCCTTGGACAAGACACTGAACCCTACATTTCCCCCGGTGTGACAGCTCTTTTCTCTTTAAGCAACTGAGTGTGTCTCTTGACATATCACAAATGAATTCCTGACAGAGCAGCCTGTGAATTGAAAACAATCTAAAATATTTTAAAATTATAAATATACATATTTTGAGTTATGTAACATTTCAGTTGAGTGCATGACTCAATATTTGTTCTGTCATAATTTCAATACCCTCAATAATGTAAACTGTTAAAAAATCAATAAATAAAGACTAGCCACTAAAAGAGAAGGTGTCTCAAAAGTTTTGATCTGGTAACACAACTGAAGACATGTATCTTTTCATGAAAAACACAGTAATTTCTATGTGTGTCCAAATTTTTGACTGGTAGTGTATCTCTCTCTTGAAGTGAAGGTACATGTGACTTGTCTTTGACTTGTGTAGTGTCTCAGCTAATGTTAGTTCGCTCATTTCAATTAAAACTATCTTCATGCCAGAGTTATTCATAAAACCAAGGTTCAAAGAGAGAAGAGGGTGGTGTAGTTCACATTACTGTTTTTGATTAAAAGTACACAGGGTTTTGGTGTCTTGTCCAAGGTCATCTCCACATGTAGCCAGAAGGAACTGGGCATCAAAGTATTGACCGTGGGATTCATAGATTCATAGACGTCTGCACTACCACCTGAGGAATATTTCTAAGATCAGGAGCATCCTGTCTCAAAGTGATGCTGAGAAATTAGTCCATGCATTTATTAATTCTAGAGTTCTGACTGGAATTGGCAAGAGAGATCATATTTCTCCTACATTAGCTTCTCACGACTAGGCTTAAAATTAGTCTTTTTGATAAAGCTTATAGTTAGAGATGGCTCAGGTGACTCTAAACCATCCTTTTCACACCGATTGTTCGATTATTTGGTCCGAATCAGTTGGTGAGTTTGTAACATTGTATAATTTCCTCTTGGTTCGGTTTCCTTTCACACAGGGAAAAATCCAAGCGAACCAAAATGCGTCACAGTAAATCACGCGAGAACTTTCTCTCTGCTTATTGGTCAGACGTGTCTGCCGCGGGATCAACAAAAGTGAATACAGGAAGTAGATCCTGTGTCATTGACCGCTGCATATTTCTGTGACAGGGGAGAAAATTACATAACTAATATTAACGCGGGTCACTCGTCCTCCCGGTGATTGTTTATCACGTTAAATCACTTGTATATTCATCCGATCAGACGTGTGTGACACGTCACCTTCTCGACGCATCACGTTTGTCCGAGATTCATGTTTTACGTGTTCTAACGAAATAGTTATGTAATTTGTAAGTCTACAAATGATTTAATGCTGTCAGATAATGCGATTCATAGCGTTTGGTCCTGTTTTGGTTCGGTACGCGTTCTCACCAGGCGGACCGCACCAGAGTTTGGCATTTGATGCGGAGTCAAGTGAACCGAGACCACCTCTTTGTGGAGGTCTCGGTTCACTTGATTTAGTGAGGGGGCGATTGATGCTTTCACACCAACGAAAACGAACCGAACTAAGGGCTTTTGGTCCGAATGGGCCGTTTGGTGCGCACCAACTGCTGTTAGTGTGAAAGTTTTGCTTAAGTTTTGCTGCTATAGGTTTAGTCTGCTGGGGGACCTCCCACATTACACTGAGCTCCTCTCCTCCTTTTCTCTCTCTCTCTCTCTCTGTCCACTATCATGCCATCATTGCACGTCATTAACTTTGTGTCTTCTCTCTCCCCTAGTTGTACTTTGTCCTCTCTCTCTCTCTCTCTCTCTCTCCCTTCCCGCAGGTATCCTCTGCTTTCCAGTCGAGGCAGACGAGCGCCCACCCTGAGCCTGGTTCTGCTAGAGGTTTCTTCCGTTATAGGGAGTTTTTCCTCTCCACTTTTTGGATATGCTCTAACACAGGTATATATCTATGACTTTTAGCTTTTTGCTGTGGTGTCTCTTATCTTTACATTTACCCATTTCAATTACCTTCTTCTTACATTACCTTCTTTCAATACATACAAGACTGACTGTTAACTTATTGCCCATTAACCCTCATCCCTTAGCAGGTACTGTTTACTTAAATAATCAGTGTTATTTACTTCACCTGTCAGTGGTTTAAAGGTTGTGGGAGTGGTATATACACTGTATATAATTTATTAATTTTTTTCCATTTTGGCTAAGCACATTTATTAAAAGCATTTTTTAGAGACATTTGTTCCTCATCAGTGCTAATATGAGATATTTTAAGTTGAGAATTTGGGTACAGACAGGTACAGGCATAAACTGTAAATTAAGATAGGCTACTTTGTATGAGGAACTGAAAATCTCATAGAAAACCCATAGAATCTGTGCAAAACATCTTCAGCATCCACTTTAAAGACTGTACCTGTTAGTACCACCTGTGTTCATTCAATATAACAGATATAATAGATTATAACAGAACTCAATATAACAGATTCTTTTATTATTTTATATTTATATTATTTTAAATTGTTTTAATGTGGTATTTAATTGTTATTTAAAAGCTTTGGAAAAACATCAGACATGTCAATATCCTTATACATCCTTGGCTGTTTACTGGCTCTGTGCTCCCTTTCAGAATTGTCTTTCATATTAAAGCATGTAACATGTTGTGTTATGTGTTTGTTGTTGGAAATTCGTTTCTTCCCAACTTTGTAAAGCATACATATACTATTTTTATCTTTCTCTTTAAGGTGAATATGTCTTGACTAAATAATGTCCATAATGGCCAAGGGTTAAGTTTGTTGTGCAAGCATTCCCCAGGGGAGCTCATTTTCTCTTGCCACCTACATCTATACTTCACTAATTTATGACCTGTCTACAAATGCTTTGTAAGTAACAATGCCACCCCCAAAGCTACTGGCTTAAAGATCAGAAAAAGAAGCGCTGTCATACACAAATTTCCTTTGACAAACACACATAATTACAGGAATTAGCCCGCTATTTTGTCATTAGCCTTCACTTTCAATGAGCCAATAATGAAAAGAGAAACAAGAGTCAGAGACAAAGACAGATGTCTTTAGAGGATTTCAAGACACTTTCTCCCCCCACTTCTTAGCCCACACATTCAATTTGCTGTTTTATTAATATCATTAATGTAGTCAAGCTTGAAGCTTTGAAGCCAAGAGTTTTTTCTTCTGATTGGTATTGTGTGAGCCCTGATGGCTCAGCTCAAGAGAAGTCAGAGTGATTTCAAATGCACTTTGTTAGCGCCATGATGAAAATGGCAGCTTGCCTTTTTTAAGCTGTATATTTGCAAGCGTGATTATGGGGTGTGTATTCAGATAAAGCAAAAACAATGACACACAATCAGGACTTCATAAGCCAACGAAAGGCCACGGACAGATTAATAAGTGCTTTGCAGACACCTTCACACATACACACTTACATGCAACTGCCTTTTGGAATTACAGATATATGTGACACATTAGACAAGATTTTATCCAGCACCAGTCTGTATCCAAATGAGCAGGAGAAAGCAGTGATCTCACCATGTAATTTACTGTTGATTTGTGTATGCACAAATAGATCCTTGTTTCTTTTAACATTAATGAGGGTAATATTTATCCTATCCTTGTCCTGACAGGCCTTGACAGTGAAGAACAGTTAGCTTTGAAAAGAGAGAGAAAAGAGAAAAGGACAAGAGACGTCAACAGTTGGACATGTGCAATATCCCTCATACTCATGCTGCTGCGTTTGTTGGGCCTGTTTAAGTGACAGTAATAACACTGCAGTAATGGGGGATTATAAATAGCAATGCAGTTGTCAAGATGGTTTTATGTGAATTCTTGTGAATTCACACTACTAAAAAGATGAAGAAAAATAATGAATGGAGATTGTTACACTAGTTTGAAGAATCCATTTTCAGATAGGAATTTAGTATACATTTTGTGCATAGTTTTCACACTGTAAAGCTGCAAATTCCACATTTCTTCACCATAACAACAATAAATCAGTAGGTTATATTTTAAGTTTGTGTCTTAATTCTTAGATCGTTTTTTTCTGTCCATTTTGAGGTTACTTGAGGTGATCTTTCATCTCTTTTCTTTGAGGGGGGCTGGATCTGATGCCAGTTTTCACATTTGGAGAGAAGTGAGGGTCATCAGCCTATCATAAGACTGACACAGAAAGACATTCACACCTGCAAGCAATTTAGTCATGCATGTTTTTGGACTGTAAGAAGAAACTAGAATACTCACAGGAAAGCTATACATGCACAGAAGATCAAATAATTCCACACATAAACGCTCATTTGGAGGCAGCAGTGTTAACCACTGCCCCACTGTGCTACCCCATTTGTCATCTCAACATATCTCTTATGTCACAATTATTAGTATGAAATTTGCTATATTGTAAATGCAAGTGGCTCTTTGTTTTGTTACAGTATCTGCTAAACTGTAGATGTAACAAGTGTTTGGTACTAATCAGTATCCAGCTGTTAAGATCTTGGTCCTGATAGAAAGAGGGAAGGTTTAAAACCCAGTGTGTAGACAAGGAGTTGTGTTTTTCTTGCTTTCATAATTCCTGACTTCTTGAATTCAAACAAACTTACACAAGTTTCACTAGTTAATCAGACACCAGTTTATGTTTCCTTTCTAAACAGTTTCTTTGTTAACTGATTCAAATTTAATCTGGTTATCCATTTAATCCATTTAAATCTATTTAATGCTCTCATTGTCTAATGCCTCTACACTGTGCACAGCAGCACACATTCAATGATTACTTTTTATTGAAAGACTTTGATCGACATGGTGATTGCAACTGATTAAGCTTGACAAGGCAGCACAGACTGGATGGCATTTTCCACCACTTTAGCTGTTCCACAGAAAAGGACACTAAAGGAAGAAAAAGGAGATTATAAGAGACAAAGACTGTAATTAGACACAGCACAATACACTAAAGAGAAAATACTGATACACAGTATAGATTTTAAAAGTGTCTAAATAGCCATCTCTGATTTTTTAAATATTAGTACTGAAAAATAAATCCTAGTATGCACACAGTTTAAACTGTGATGGGCTCACATGCAAAAATGTAATAGTACCAAAAATGATGAATTGTATAGTTATGTTCAGTTGTTATTCATGGACACTGTGTATCGTGCAGTTATGTAAGAAGGGGGGAGCATATGATACCACAAAGAGAAATCTTCAGGATGTACTCCACCATATGATAACCCCACTCCCACCACTCTTAATGCTGTCGCAACCAGAGGGCATTAGGGGCAATCTTATGCTGCCCTCTAGTGGTCATGTTCTATAGGTCATATGCTTCTGACAAAAATCAGATGTGTGTAGGTTGAGAGTTATTAAATCCCAATATACTGTAATATATTGGTTATAATATATTAATTAAGTCTGAAAAAAGAATTTGCAGCAGCATTCTGTACCTAATTATCACTGTGTTTACACATCTAATAAATGTCTCCACAAATATAATTTCAAGAAATATTTAATAGAATAATCGTAGCTGTAAAATAATCAAAAAATCAAAAAACACTTTCTAATCAGAATATATTTTAATTCTATAGAAATATTCAGTTTGTGTTATTAAATGGCATTTACTATTTATGGGAAAGTACCATTATCCTTTAGCAGCACTGACAGTATACACAGCCTCTACCATCAATAGCATGTGAAATTAGTTTATGATTTGCAATATGTTAGTTTGTAGGTTTGTTTGATTTTCATTCTTCGTATCTCCTCACATGAAGGTGTGAGGAGTGCTGCCTCACTGTCATATTTACAGGAAAGACAAACTTACACTTTCTTGTCTTTTCCTCTCTGTAGCTCCACCAAAGATGCGCCATACTTGGGTCTTAAGGGGTTGAGAATGTAGTTGTTCCAC
Source organism: Ctenopoma multispine (assembly GCA_034779795.1). Taxonomy (NCBI): domain Eukaryota; kingdom Metazoa; phylum Chordata; class Actinopteri; order Anabantiformes; family Anabantidae; genus Ctenopoma; species Ctenopoma multispine. Next base: position 549,172 of record JAUYWH010000007.1, on the reverse strand, counting down.
CGAAACTTCACCTCCTTCACATCACCCACATCTACTTCAGCATCAATTAGTGCTTCATAAGTCCATCCAGGCACCAGGGAACCCCTGGACAGCAAAAAACCTTAACAAATATTTCACCAACTACAGGGATTCAAGTAGTTATTTCCCTGGGATGAGTCCCATTACTGCAATAGAGTAGTGTGGTGATATGTTTATATGTCCTTACATACAGTCATTCAACAGATTGTACTAATATGATTTGTAATTTCCTACACAAACAAACTATATAGTTACAATTTATGTCCTTTTTTTGTATGATAACCAACTGCAGGCTAAATAGAAATATTTCTATGTTATATCATGCATGCTTTTCATCTTGTGTCTGTAACTCTTGCTGTGAAATGAGTTCATGACCATGGCATATGACCAGTGCCCTCTTAGGTTTGTCTTAAAAAGAAAATGACAGTAGACTTTATCTTATCTCCAAAAACTGTAGGAAAAGACTTACAAAGCCTGGACATCATGAGAAGGCATGAGTGGAGTAGACTGAGCAGGTCTTATTATACTTCTTTTTTAACCTTCCTTCATGGTGGAGCCACTAAGTGACTATTTGTTAAACTGCAGCTTGAAAGTCCTATTAGCCACTAGCTCTGCTTGTGACATACCAAACAAAGATAAGAGGAGATGGAAGATAGTCCAGAAGAAGAGCAGTAAAAGTACACCATCAGTGATTAAGTCATCTGATCAGTCAAGAGGACATCTGGTCAACAAAGAGAAGCATCCTGGACAAAGGAGGCAGGTCCACTTCAGCAGCTTTATCTCCATGAGGGATTCCACATGGACTGAAAGCCCTTCATGCATTTCACAAAACAATGTACTGTACAGTATAATTCTAATAATTCTTACTTGTATAACTGGTGCTCCTCGGTGCTTGTTTTGCCCCCAGTCAGGGCCACAAACATCAACCCTGGGTTACGCCAGCTGGGACCATCAAGGGTTACTGTCACTCTGTATGTGTAACCTAGAAATGGAAAGAAATAGTAAGCAGTAACATTATTTCCTGATATTATTCTGGGCATATAAACATAAAGAAACCATACTAGGATCAAGAACAGCACCAGATGATAATAAAGTTTGTAGTTTATCCATCAACTGAGCTAAAAGCATTAAAACAATTAAATCAAAGGTACACATTTTTCACTCATCATTAATGGTATTAATCTTCAGTGTGTAAGTCACTGTTATTTTGTCAGGAATGGAAGGAAAGGGCACTTACGACAAAAGGGCTCTGAACGTCCCGTATTGAGGAAGTACTTTGTCATTGAAATGCCATCACTCACAGTGAACTTGTCAGCAGAGTGGCCCATCAGAGGACACTGGCTGTCTGCACATGGGAAACACTTTCCCTGTGAAGACAAGGACATGACAAGGTGTGAAGAATGAGCTCAACTCTATGTTGAAATGTATGAGTCTTTTTCCTGTCAATAAAAAGCTGGAGAAAAGTGATAACCCTAAATGAGCTTGAGCCCCCTGTGTTCTTTAAAAATGTTGCAGATTGACAACTTGTAAGAAGGTGGAGAACTGAAGGTTTTTCATTAAGTTATTGTGTTGGAATAGACCGACTTTGCAGCTGTCAGGTATGTCTGCAGGAATAACGCCAGAGAGCGTTTACGAGGTGAACAACAAGGAGATGCTGTCATCTCTCAACAGGGACATAGTCATATGAGGTCATGGTTGGCACTCCCCAGGCCTCCTTTGATAAGGATATGTGTCCAAGGCAAGGATAAACCATCATTAACACTAACAGCTGCAGTACACCCCATGGAAGACATACAGTAGACCTATTTATACTGGCCATTGCTGTAACAGAAATCCAGTTTTGGAGGTGCTTCCCATCTAATAGAGCTGAGTCACAATGTCAGAATACTTATTGTATTTAACAAGGTCATGCACCTTAATTTCCTCCTGTCCCACTATTAATGACATTATTAATTATTAATAATTGCCTTGAGTTTCTTATTTCAGAATGGTTATTTAGGAAAAAAGAGGTACAGGTAAGAAGTCAGCAGAGACTTACAGCTGCAAAACTCTCCTGGTCAGAGCAGGAATATCCCACAAAGCCTTGGGGTTTACCAATGCTCTCACTGTAGTACTGGTAGGCTCGCATATGGTTGCATGCATTGAACTTTTTGGTACCTGTGAAAGGATTGAGTCAGTTGATGAAATGGAGAAGGAATATAAGTGAAATGCACATGGTGAGAAAGAGGGTGAGGTACAGAGGAATAAATGGAAAAACATGAACATTTATTAGAGCAAGACAGTGCAGTATGAACTGATGACCTTCTGATTGATATGTATTTAATTAAAATTATTAGGAATAATGGGGAACACAGTAGTGAAGTGGTTAGGACACATAGAATGCAAGGAAGTGATGGATTTTAACATGCCAGCCAGTTGACTCTGGCCGGTGTTTCTGAGTGGGTTTCCTCTCACAATCCATGGACATGCAGTTATGAATGCTTGTCCATTTCTCTGTCTCAGCCCTACTTAAATGACCTTTTGAGGGTGTTTGGTGGTTTAGATGATGGGTTGATGGATGGAATCATATTGTTAATTTTGAAAATCAGCACCAATTAATGTTAATGTTAATTAACTAGTTGTAGTTTTGAAAGTGTGCACCAATAGAACAATAAGAAGAACCTTAAGAGAGACCAGAGAGACAGAGAAGCTAAACTGGTCAGAGACAGACAGGTCATGCATTCTGTTGTTTGCTCTTCTCCAGCCCAAGGCAAACACAAGGCACTCCAAGACTTCCAGTTATGCAGCTCTGGCTGACACTCTCCCTCTCTTATCTATAGGATCAAAAGTGGCATATTCAGCTGTGCCAACAGTCCCACCCCCAAACCAGGCATGGAATCAATGCTGCCACTTGAGCCTTGCTACTCAGCAGCACATTTCAAAAGAAGGCCGTTGTCATCCATTTCAGAAAATATTTGCTCAGATAGGTCTATCAGTAATAACTCTGCCTAGGGTTTCTTTACGGTTTTTCCATTGGGACAACTCCAATATTCCACAGGGGCCTCTGCATTGCAAGTTTCACAACTGAGAAAATAAAATCTATGACTCACTGTGTTATGTATAGGAAGAGTGGCTGTGATAAAGTCTGAAGACTTAAGAACACTGGGCATGTAGTGAGCAGAACACATCAGAGCAGTACTAGCAAAGGTAATAGTATTTCCCTTTGTAGATACATTTAACTCTAATTATTTTAAGCTTCTTAAGGAAGAAACTAAGTGATAAACTATATATCGTAGTAACCTTAGTGGATATATACCAATCAGAACTGCGTAAATTACTTAAAATTTTGCTCTTGTTTAAAGGTTTTAAATTGAAACACTGGAAACACTGGAGTCATTAATCCTGATGAAGCAAAATGTTAATGCAAAAAAATTGCATTAACAAGAAGACAAAACAAAGGAAATAGCTCCTAATAGCTCACTTACCTTACTTTTACTGTGCAATAACCCTGGACAATAATGTGCAATTTATTTTTTTATTTTTATGCCACCACCACCTATTTCATTTCTAGATTGTTAAGTTAGTTTTCTTTTGTATTTGAACAGTGTTAAGTTAAGTTAAGTTAGTTTCCTATTTTATTTTTTACAGTGTTAAGTTAAGTTAGTTTTGATATTTAGT
>JAUYWH010000007.1:493653-509070 GCA_034779795.1 Ctenopoma multispine | reverse complement strand
GTGTGTGTGTGTGTGTGTGTGTGTGTGTGTGTGTGTGTGTGTGTGTGTGTGCGTGTGTGTGTGTGTGTGTGTGCGTGTGTGTGAGTGTGTGTTTGTGTGTGTGTGTGAGTGTGTGTGTGTGTGTGTCACTCTTGTTCTCTGTCCGTGGTCTCCCGTGGCCCTGGTAGCCACCTGCCACCTATCAATTTCCTCCACATACCCAAATATTTTGACCTCAAAATATTTTCACAGCGTCCATCTCTGCGAAGCGAGCCACGGACGTGAATCAATTTTCTCCAACACACTTTATTTGCCACCAACAGGCCTCGCACATGGACAGAGGGGAATTCGGGGCTGTAGAGCAACTTTTGAACTAATGTCCATATAAAAGGCGCTGAAATACTGTCTAAAAACATTATCATTTATAAATAAGTGAGATTATTAAAACGATTAAAATTCTAACACATTTAGTCTGATATATCGTCTCTCATCCGCACTGTAAGGTTCGTCGTCACACTCAAAAGTAAAGTTCTGCTGTACATATTTTCATTTTGCAGATCTACTGGTAAACCTTTGTGACTTCGTACGCAGTAACTGAAGTCCATACACTACACCTCTGCGAGATTTAGTCAACTTCTGAGCACAAATAAATACTGATGGTTCCATACGCACACGCACAAACAGTGAACCAGAGGAGAGAAAATGCTGTTATGAAGACTTACGTCGAATCCCTACGTGGTTAAATTATTCCGTGGAAAGCACAGATAGCTCTGCTGCAGGCTGATGGATGTCCTGGCCTCAGGTTTGCTGGTGGCATGGACAAAAAGTTCCTAATCAAAAAGTCACAACGTGCGCCAGACGCTTACTTTCTTCGTCGTCCCCCTGTGTTGACAGGCATGAAGACGATGGAGGAGTGAGGCTTGATCCCCACGCAGAGTATAGCGAGGGAGGGAGCGAGGGAGGAGGTGAGGAGGGGGTTGACTTCAAGCTAAATAATGTGTGTGATAGTTCCACTGTTGAAAGGACGGCCCCCACTCTCTCCGTCTCTTTTTCCGTCGTCTCTCGGACTTATGGAACACACATCCACGTACAGATACACAGGGAGTGAGTACCTCTCCAATTCCCAGTGCTCCCAGTCTACAAACAAATGCCCTGCAGCCTCCACTAACCATCTCTATCTGTAACACTTGTTTTCTTAATTTAAAAAAAAAATCATTCAATTAGAAATTCACCTGCTGCCTACAAAGTACACTTTTACTTATTTCAGGCTGAAGGTCTGAATTAAGTAAAGTAGTTTTATTTCTTTTATTTTTTATATAGTTTATGTTGTGCTCTGATTTGAAGCTGTAAACATCCTGTTACATATTTGCTTTCCTTTTACATTTCTCAGTTTGAGAGTTAGTTTTTCTCTGGTGCTGTTAGTTTTGCACATTCTGCCTCTGTCTCTTCCTTCACCTATACATCCTAAGTTCCCTGCTCTCTGGAAAATTCCATGAACTGCCATTCTCCTGCTAGCCACCAGATGCCCCTGGACTTTTCCTGTATTCCCAGTCACCTGACCACACACCAAACTTAAGTTTCAGTTGACTCACCTGTTGAAGGTTGGTTCATTAGTTCTCCTGTTATTTAAAGTGCCTGATTTCAATACCAACATTGATCATAGCAAAGGATAATTTGTATTGTTTTGTCATTGATATGTTTTAGAAGCACACAACAAGTTTCAATCATGAATGGCATTTTCAAATTAGACATGAGAAGGATGTCTGAAAAGTTGTGACTCTAACAATGCATGCTTGGAAGTCAGTTAAAGGTTTTGCTACTTTAAAGACGGCATGTTATCAGTGTGTTCCTGTAAAAGAGTGGTAGACTCTTAATAAAAACCTCCAACTCCCTCACTATGACAGTTTGGTACAATGTCTGCATCAATCCACCTATCAGTATACTGCTCCTTTTTACCCTCACTCTTGAGCAAGACCCTGAGATACCACTAACCAACCGGAAGGAAGCAATCCACATTTTCATGTAAAGAAATGCGGTGTCAGACTTGGAGGTGTTGACTTTGATCCTAGTCACTTCATACTTGGCTGCAAACCTCCCCAGTTCATGCTGAAGGTCACAGTCTGAGCTACCGACAACAAGACCACATCATCTGCAAAAAGCAGAGAAGAAATTCTGAGGTCCTCAAAGCAACCAATCTCCTCCCTCAAGCAGCACCTTAGGTTTCTTTTCCCAGTCTGCCACAGACACTGTCACTGTCACTGTACAGAAGAGGTGTAGCAGCCAAGACAGCTCAGTAGTGTCTAGAGCCTTCAGTATCTCAGGGCAAATCTTATCTAATCTTAGCTGAGGAGCTCCTTAACAACATGGGGGACCTCTGCCTCCACTAACATACGAGTGGATTCCTCCCAAACCCAGGTCACCTGTCTGCAGCCACTGTAGCTGGAGCCCCTCTGCCCAAGCCTACTATACCAGTAAGGTCTCCTTCTTCTGATGGTCCATCGTTTACCTTTGTTTGGTTTGTTTGGTGTCTGCCAGCAGGTCCTCACTGCCAAAATAAGCACCCGTGACCTTCTGACCACAACTTCCAAAATGGAGGATCTGAATATGGTCCATCCAGATTCAATGTCCCCAACTTCACTTCGGGATGCTGCAAAACTAGTGCAGAACTGTCATTCTCATCAATCTCAGTTGTTTAAGGCTAAAAAGCAAAATCTTGGCATGCTAACATGCTAAACTATGATGATAAACATTATATCTGCTGAACATAAGCATGCAGGCAGTATCACTGTGACTGTGTAAGCTCTCTAACATTTTTTTTTTAATTTGTTCATTTGGTCATTTACTCCGATGTGACTCAACTCAATCAAGTTAAACATTTTCTTAAACATATACAGATTGTTTTATGACTGCCACTAAACAGGGTGATAAATATATAATGCGAACCATTATAAACTGTCTATTTTATTATTTTGCCTAAAAGGAAAATGCACTGGTAACTTTTACTTTAAATGCACTGAAGGCTTGAAGCTGAAATGTAAAGAGCGACAAATGATCCTACAGTTACACTGATTCAAAGAAAGATATGAATCATATGTGATAGTGTTAGCACATTCTTAACACAGCTGTGAGCTTTGATATATACTGTTGGTGTACACAGTGGCAACACTTGTCATCTTTTAGTGACCTTTGTTTGTAAAGCTGGAACTTATACTTGCAGAAGTAACCACCAGAGGAATCAACCACCAAACCCATAAAGCAGGTGTATTTGTTTTTCTGCATCACCTGGTGTGAAATGTAGCTCATGCTACATGCCAGCACTGATAAACCGTTTTTTAGCATTTAGTGGTTCCGATGATAATAAATAATACAGATGAGGACACTAGAGTCTGGACTAACAAGAAGCAATGTTAAGATACCGATGGCCCAACCAGCTAAAATATATCCCCCGGCCTTAAGTAGTTCAACATACAGTAACAACATGAGGACCTGACTACATGTGCTCTGTACAAAGTCAAAAATATGACTATCAGCTTTAAAGCTTTCGTCTGGAAGTTACGTGTTTAAGCTATTTTCTAGTAAACAGGATGTTGTCAGGTTTGGCAGCAGGATGAATGTAAAGAGGCCAACATCAAAACACATGCTCAGTGACCTTATCTGCAAAAATCCACCTACAGATAAATTTATACATTTTGTATTAACTTACATGTTTATTTTATACAACAGCTTGAATACAATGTGTTAACCAAGTTGCAAAAAAAGATGGATGGAAGTTTCATGAATTTACCGTGTTAAATGACTCCATCATGTCTGTGGCTTGGATTAGCATGAAACTCTCCCAGCTGAACCAATGGTGAAAAGATGAACCATATCAGTTAAAGATGAGAATCAAGTATGTCTTCTGAGGTGCATTTTTCAAAATCCAGTCACAGAGCTTTAAATCCTGTTATATCCATCACTAACACAGAGTGGAAGCTATAGTGTTAAAAAAACTGAGAACAGTCTGCAGCTTCATTTCAATTAATTTAGTAATTAGACACTGTTTTGTTCCTAACTGTAACAGTGCTAGTACTCCCTCTATATAGCTTTGGTGGCCAAGGCTCATGGGTTACAGTATTTAGGGCTGTCCACTTTTTCAAACAAAACATGTCAGAAACAAAGCTGAAATAATAAATGGTGGCCACAACATAAACATAGAATAGTCATATCATACAGGACAGTGCTTTGTTTATGTTTATCAGAAACAATGAAAATGAATGAAATGTCATAGACACATTTTCATATTCATCAGGCCTCCAGTACTGCTCAATGTACCTCTAAGAATGTTAACTTGTGAAAAACAAGCCTCAATTTATCACTTCTATATCTTTCAAACAAGATCATACTCACTAGTATGAGCCAACAAGTTTGAAACACAAAGTATGTTGCATTGTCTGGGTTTTTCTTATGTTTCTAAAATAAATACTACTCATTGTCTTCTTGTCAGACGGCACGACAGACATCACTCAGTAAAGCATAAAACCCTCACCTGTATCAAGGAGTGTAGATGTCTAATTTTAGATAAATTCGTTCTGGCAAAACGAGATGGTCAAAATGAAAGGAATCTCACTACTCTTATTCTAATGCTCGTATTTAATGACGAATAGACTCACATCCAAGACACAAGCTTATATAAATATTTTCAGTTTGGGTGTGTAATCAAGAGAAATCCAGCTGTTTCATATGCAACTGAAAAGGGATGGGACAGGCATGTGGTGGATCAAATGAGGATTTGCAGCACAAAATCATGAGTATTAGGATGGTCTCTTAGAATGTTTCTATGATAACTTAAGCTTGCTCTTAAGGCAGTTATAATTGAATACATTTTTAAACCATTTTTATTTCCCACAAGATACAGTTGATATTCAAACAAAAATATTTGAGGGAAAGTTGTCACGATGTATACACAGGTTCATGACAAAGAGATAAAGAAGTGCTGTGATTACTTCTGTGGTGCAGACATATGGTCTGCTGCTTTGGAAAATGACATGCATATATTTGTAGATGAAGTATTGCAATTACAAATCTTGCAGGTGACCAAATACTTCACAAAGAGCAAACAGAGATCTGACACAAGTAGATTTTACAGGCTGTAGATTGGCAGTGTAGTAACATGACAGCTTCTGATTACACACTGAGATAAGAGACTGTAGTGTTTTAGAAATTAAATCTTTGCAGACCCTCCACCCAATACAAAGCAAATGCACACACATTTAAAATGTTTTGTGATTGATTGATTGATTGATTGAATCAATTTAGCATGTGCTCTAAGTTTTTTCATCAACTTTCATTTTTGCATGCCCTGAAAAGCAACCTACATAATACCATATCATCATACAGCAATTCTCCCAAGAGATCAATAACATGTATGTCATTATTGTTATTATTATTAATATGATTATTATCACAGCATCGCCCGAAGACAGCTGGGATAGGCCCCAGCAACCCCTGCAACCCGATCTCGGATAAGCGGTTGATAATGGATGGATCGATTATTACAGCAACACATTCAAAACAATAAACTCTTTGAAGATTTTTGAGTGAGGCTCATCCTTCTTACAAATCAGAAATGTTTTCTCAGAGATTTCTGCTCGATTAGTAAGTTTTGGCCCATTTTTTTCTTTTGTAATTTTATAAATAACAAATAGAGTCTTATGCTACAGCCAGCTTTAAGAGTGTAGTGCAGCACCGTATACACACAAAGCAAACATTTCACCTGCCCATCATGAACAAAAAGTACAAATACATCAACAGCAAACATAAATACGCTCATCCACAGTTAGAAACATAATCCCAAACACAATAAGCTTTTATTACAAAAATACATTTAATGGCATTTATTGCAACACACTGAAAAATTTTCAAAAAATATATTGGTTAGCCATGTCTTTGGACTACAATGTCTAAATAGTTTTCAATATTTCTTTAGTATAGATATCCTCCATAACTATCTTATTGTGTTGAGGTGCTGTCAAAGCCTCCTGTGATATTCACAGTACAGCACTGTGCAGAAATATTCCCTTCTAAAGGTTTTCTGAGAGGGGTTCCCTCGTTTAACCATTCAAAAAAAATCAAACCCCGTGCTTTACATACTGACGCAAATAGATATCTTGTGCGTTTCTGTGACACACCATGGGTTTAAGACACAGATATATGGTTTTGACACAGTGTCAGTATTTGACATTGGTATTCATTGATGACAACTTATTAAGCATCATCACAGTTCGTAGGAGTAAGTACAGGGATTTATTGACATTTTGAGCAGATTTAGGTAGAGCAAACATTACTAATCTTATGTTTATTAAGGAACTTATGAGTTATTAATTTTAATTATCTAATTACACAGTAAGTATTTACAAAATTATAAAATGATTTGTTTTTCATTTTCTCTAAACCCTCCCTTAAAATTTTCATGCATTTGTTATGTCATTGGTTTGTGGAATTTATTGTAATTTGTTTTCACATTTGACAATTTCAACATAATTGTCAATTTCAGCAACAAATGACTCAATAGATGGGTGAGATTTGAAAAGTTCGAACTTGAGAATATGACATTTAGGGTAAGCAAGTCCTTTTTTCTTAATAATCTATAAGATAACATTTGGATTTGCAAAGTAGGCCCACAGTGTGTGAAGGTACTCTTCTGTGATACAGACCGTGCTTTCGTCATCAACCCGGTGCAACCAAACTTTCTCCAATTTACTGCCACCTTTGTCCCGCCCTCCTATCGCTATATCATGTGATATTTTGTTTTCTTGACAGTCTCTCTCGCTCTGAATGATTAGAAAACTATTAAAAACAGTAAGGCGGCTTAAGGGTAAATCATCTGGTGTGTTTTAACCCAATAAATAATAAATAAATAACCTTAAACCGATCACTTTATTAGCCTGTCAATCAAATCTCTATCATCGAGCTAGGTTGAGACTGCATAGCTTTTTTCCACGTCAGTGTGTTTACCAAACCCAGATTGACAGCTGCAGGAAGGTGTTTAATCTATACACGTATGGAGCATTTTTCTCAACAGTGAATGACTAAGCGGTGTTTATAATAATAGTATTTCAAGCAGTGGAATGCCCGAAATTTGTAGTATATCTGTTTGTCGTAGTGAACTGAATTTTGGTCTTCTTCATTCACTGTTGGCCGGCTAGCCTGCTAGCTTGCCGAGCTAGGATAACATTAGCTACAGGAGGACTCCCACCTTTGGAAAAGGTGCTAAACAGGTAATACATTAATTTCCGGATATCCACTGAAGTATGTTCATTATGTATGAAACTGCACATTGGTATATTAAATCGAAAAATAAATTATTACCGTTAAATACTGATGACACATATAGTTACCCTTAGACACGCTAGCTAGTTGAGCTAGGCTAGGTTGTTGCCTGTTAGGTTTATGTGCTGTTAAGCAGTCGTGTTTGTACAACACAACAAGTACATTGGTTGATATTTACTAAATAGTATCTGTGTGTTCTCTTGTTGTATTGTTGTTTATCCCAGAGGAATATCGAAAGTCTTGCTTCTAAGTAGTGTGGTGAAGAGTTAGCATGTTAGCTTTGTCTTTGAGTACATGCTACTGACTTAATCTCATTAGCCAGCCGGCAACATAGTATCGCACCTGAAAGCCATGGAGCTGCATTATGTGTATGACTACATTGTGTTGTACTGAAGACGCATTTCACAATGACTGTGTTATTTATAGGTTGGGAGTGTTTGCTTTACCTTGGTAAATGTGAATGTTACAAACACGTACATTACAGGCCAAAAGTTTGGACACACCTTCTCATTCAGTGTGTTTTGGGGTGAGCTGGACCGCAGAGTGAGGTCAAAGGGGCCAACAAGTGCTAAACACCTCTGGGAACTCCTTCAAGACTGTTGGAAAACCCTTTCAGGTGACTACCTCTTGAAGCTCATTGAGAGAATGCCAAGAGTGTGCAAAGCAGTAATCAGAGCAAAGGGCGGCTATTTTGAAGAAACTAGAATATAAAAGATGTTTTCAGTTATTTCACCTTTTTTTGTTAAGTACAAAACTCCACACGTGTTCATTCATAGTTTTGGTGCCTTCAGTGAGAATCTACCAATGTAAATGGTCATGAAAATATAGAAAACAGATTGAATGAATTGAATGTGTCCAAACTTTTGGCCTGTACTGTATGTTGTGGTTTCATTACATTCTGTGTGACACTGTCATAAACCAACATGAACTGCCCGCTAAAATGTAATTGCCCCATAAACCTAAAAACTGGTTGGGTCAGCCTTGGCAGCAACAACTACAAATAAACGTTTCCGATAACTGGCAATGAGTCTCTCGCATTGCTGTGGAGGAATTTTGTCCCACTCCTCTTTACTGAATTGCTTTATTTTAGCAATATTAGAGCGAGCATTAACTGCCTGTTTAAGGTGATTTCACAGCATCTCGGTAGGATTAAAGTCTGAATTTTGACTAGGCAATTCCAAAACCTTTTTTTTTTTTTTTTTTTTTTTTTTTTGGAGTCATTCAGAGGTGTGTTTTAGTCCTGCTGCTGGTTCCATTATGGCAAGTCATCCAGGTTCTGAAGCTGCAAAACAGCTCCAGACCATCGCACTACCACCACCATGTTGGACTATTGGTATGAAATTCTTTTTATGAAATGCTGTTACTTCAGCTGTGGCGTTCGCCTTGGAACTCTCCCATAGATGCCACTTTTGGCCAGTCTCTTCTTTGCCTCAGTCAAGTCAAACACTGGCCTTAACTGAGGCAAGTGAGGCCTGCAGTTTTTTTGTTGTTCTGGGTTCTTTTATGACCTCTTGGATGAGATGTCCTTCTATAGGAGAAATTTTGGTAGGCCCGTCACTCCTGGGAAGGTTCACTGCTGTTCCAAGTTTTCTCTATTTGTGTGTCTCTGGAGTCCCAAAGCCTTAGAAATGGCTTTGTAACCCTTTCCAGATTGATACTTGTCAGTTACTTAGTTTCTCATCTGTTCTTAAATTTCTTTAGATCACAGCATTATGTGTTATTTTTTTAATCTTTTAGCTGCTTTACTTTGTTAGACAGCTTCTGTTTAAGTGATTTCTTGATTCAACAGGTCTAACAGTAATCATTCATGGGTCTAGAAAATGAAGTTGAACTTAGCTTTCCAAATAATTTAGCAAAAGAATTGCAATTACTTTTTTTTCTTTGGTTGCCATGACTTAACTTCCAGATAATTTCAAAGTAATGGCAATGTAAAACTTGCATAACTGTACTGTAGATAGTGACACTTGTGTTAGCACCGGGGCAACTTCCAGGTAATGGCAGACCCGTATCCAGGTGATTCTTGGGTAGTTTTTTGTTTTAGACTGTATGAAGGGTACTGTGCAACTATATTGCGTTGAGAAATTTTATATAAAGGCTTAGATTAAGATTGGAATTGGTGGTTTAAAAATGAAATAGTATATTTATGTGTCTTTCATGTTAACTATAAACCTTTTACTTTGCTTCTACATCCAGTCTTCTTCATTTTACACTGTCATCTTCTTATTCTTTTGAACTGGCACCTTACCATGAATTTCAAAGATGGCCCTAGCCACCCAGCCTTTATACTTGCAAATCTTCATGTTAAGTAAGAGTATTATTTTGTGTGTCTTTCATGACACAAGGAAAAAGGTTTATCCAACCATTTTAAGATATATGGCTTGTCAAATATGAACAGCATGTCATTTTGATTGTGTTTGGTTATCTGTATTGGTTCTAGGCATTGTAAAGGTAGACATGGAAATTTAGATTCTCAAATGTCTCAAACATTTTCGTTTCTCGTGTAGACAAAATATTTTTGCAACAAGAAACCATATAAAACATTTTTCTTGATGGGGTTTGTTTACTGCCAGTAGTTATTTGTTATAATTGTTTCAGTTTGGACTAAATGATGTGTAACATTTTACTTGTCAATATTAAATAATACCATGCATACGTTTATTAGTTAAAGTATTGTAGATGGTACTGTCCCTTCTGAAAGTAATGGAATGGCAGGGCTAATATTTCAGTTTGCTGTACACTGAAGACATTTAGGTTTAAGATCAAAATATGGACATAAGATGAAAGTTGAGAAATTCAGCTTTTATTTAATGCTGTGTACAGCCTAAAATCTAAACACAAGATGTCATCTTTTGTGGCAGATGATCCAGGTTTTAGGTGAGCAAATAAGATGCTCTGCTCCATAGACTGTTGTGTTCTGATGCATGTGTTAAAGACACATTAAAGAGATCTGTAAATCCAGAGACTACAGCAGTTAGCATTGCCCTCATTTTATTTTACATTCCTTTACTGAGTGGAGTGCAGTTTGCCCTGGAATCAAGATAATCACATTTGGCTATTGCCTGGCTGTCACTCACTGACTGCTAAAGTCATATTTGAGTATAAAGTACAAAATGTGAAATGCTCTGAATATTTTTCAAAATTATTTATGTGATATTTAATGTATGTATTTACTGTATCACATTGAATATGATATATTGATAAAATTATTTAGCAGCAGTACATGTATATACAGGGACTATAAGTGATAACATAACACTTTTACATTTATATACATATTTCTGTGATTCTCTCAGAAATACAGCATGGTTGAGAAGAATATCTACATTGTCCAAGGTGAAATCAGTACGGTTGTTGGAGCTATCAAGAGAAACTCCAGATGGAATACCCACACTCCACTGGTAAGTTAAATACAACAATTATATGCAGCTTTTTAACAGTGTTTTAATTTACAAAAAATATTTGACTAGTGTCTAGGGTAGAAATTCATTATGGTCACCAAAGTTGCAGAGTAATTTAGCAAACTTAATCTCCAATAATGTCTGACTGATATTGCATTAAAGGCTGGCTTGTAATGACAGTGATGATGTTCAGATTAAATGATTACTCAAATATGTATATATTTGGAGAGTGATGGGATTTTCACCAGTCTGACTGACGCGACAAAAGTATATTTAATTTAATTCAAATATACTATATAAAATATACAATCAGGAAGTGCTTAAACTGTAGACTCTTTAGTGGTGTAAAATTATCTGAACAGTTGGCAGCTAAGCTGCTTGTGGAATCAAATAAATGTGAAACATTGTTAATTGTCAGTGAGAAATTACAGAACTTTTTGCTGAGCTATCATTAGGCTAAAGACCATCACTGAGTCATGCAAGTTAGCATAGTATGTTGTAAAATGTAATGGTATTCACAGGTTTACAAAGCATTAGTACATGTCAACATTTTTACAAACTCTTGTTGAACCATTATTTTAATGTTAGCAGTGCTACATGTGAAAAAGACTAGAACTGCGCTCTTTTGAACAGAGATCTCAGATTTTGTTCCTGGAATCTTCTGGATCCAGTCTGCCAGTTTGGGCTATTCAAATAATGGACTGCGGGCCACATGCAGCCCAGAAATAACCCAATCTTTGGTCCTAGCAGTGGCTAGGACCAAATGCAAAAAAAGTGAGCAAACCCAATCTCTAGTTGGCTAATTTTCACAGAATTCCCAAATTCCTACAGTAGTGCTGACAGTAAATGCAGTACTCTCCTAGCAACAGTCAGCCTATAACGCAACATGTTGTTTTTGTAGCGGTGTTAGGATAGTGCTAAATGTGTTTTTATCATCTCAGAAGTGTAAAATAGAGGACGAAACAAGACTTCACGTTAATAACAGTATCAAGTCATTCATTCACAAAAATAAATTTCAGTACAATGTAACAATTACATTCTCTACAAAAACATAATCGTGATTGCAGTTTAGTTGTATACAAACACAATTTTAAGGAGACTTAAACTTACTTGTCTTGGGAATCAATCTTTTCACATATGAACTTCATAAATAAAATAAAAAATCAGCTCTTGTTGCTCCCTGAGTGACGGTGTTTGTCACCAGTGCCTTTAGATTGCACTGACATCTTGTGATTGTCCCAGGGGCATCTTTGCAGAGCCTGCAAATAGGGTCTTGCCTGGTGTGGTAGACCCCAGCCTAGCTGGCTAAATTGTTAATGCTACACAAACCCCTTAAGGTCTGAAGGTAAAGCTGAAAGTCTTCACTCACATCTTGAATGTTTAATTTTAGACAAATTATTGGGTATTTTTTCAGAGGCAAAAACTACTAAATGGGTTCTGCATGGACACATATACAGTATTTTGGTTGTCTGTGGATGTACATAGAGAGTCTGCCCTGAGCCTCACAGAATTGAGAACTGATGAAATTTAATGTCATGGAAAACATAGCAGACATTCTAAAAGTTTGAATTGCCTTTTAGATGTCTTCCCTTGCTTCCATTGTGTATAATATCTGTTTTTTATCTGCTTAGGATGAAGAACAGGACCCGTTACTCAACACCTTTGGCCACCTCAAAGAAGTACTCAACAACATAAAAGGTATGAAATGGACCGAAACTTCAACCAAAACAGCAAATGCAGTTATTTTGAATAGTATGACTTGATTAGATGTAAAGCACCCTGAATTCCTCTAAAATACTAACTAATGAAATACTGTAAGTCTACTTGAATAAAGCTCTGGGAGGTAGCATTGTGAGTCTGAATGCTTCACCTTTTTTGTCCGAATAGTCACAATTCCATATCAAACAGGTTACATTTTAAACATTAAATATTAAACAAGCGATCTAAAGTTGAGATGTCAGATTGTATAGATACAGAGAAAATAAGAAGTATGTGACTCTGCTCCTAATATCTGTATTTTTCAAACTGTTAATGGCACATTATTCAATCTATCAAATCAAATCTACCCTGTTTGAGAATGTTCATACACTATGTAATATATTATTATATATTGAATAGACAATTTTTTGTTAGGTAATTAGTGAAGTCAAAGTTCTTTCAATCATTCTTAGTGGAGATTAGGTGTGGAACAGTTCAAATAAAACTTTTGCTGGTCATGGTGCGGATATGTTATGTACTGTTTAGTTCATTTGAAGCAAAAACATTTTTGAAAGGTAAAAAAAAGCTACTGGGGCTACAGAAGCCTGTGTCAATATAGCCTTACAGCCCTATGTAGTGGTGGAGAATTGGGGATTTCAGCATATGATTGAAAAGCTTGAGAGGTATTATACTATCCCACATTGCTGACACATAAGCAACACAGTAATTCATAAACTTTATGAACAGACATGATGAGGATTTTTAAAGAATTGTCCAACAGATTTTCCATTAAGATTGACAAAAGACAGAATTAATAACTGATGTTATGTTTCAAATTTTAAAGCAGACATTTCACTTTATTTGACAAAAATATAAAATTGTTTTGATTTTGGGAAATGCACTCCCTCCTGCTTTGTATAAAACATTTCTCACTGAAAATCATGAAGCTGTAACATGAACCAAACTATGAATCGTATATACCATCTGCTCCTAGTGGAGAAATTGTATGTTATATACAGATTTAGGTCAACATATGAAACTGCTGTTTGTTTCAGGCTAAGGGTAGGGTGATTGTGATGTGTGCTGCAAATGGAGACCTGATGGTCCATAAGTTTGAAATGCACATGTTGTGTATGTGCTTGGCTGAGGCTTCAAAACCGATTATACTACAGGTTCTTTTCAGTTCTTATTGGTGATCTGTGTGCTCAACAAATATGTCATAGAGTTGCAGTGACATTGTAAATCACTTTCTTTACGATTAGTCACTCTTATAGGTGTGCATTTCATAGATGCATTAGGAGAATATAGGAGAACGATGCGCTTACGTTTTCTTTATCTCTATGCTATTTTAGGTCAGTGTTAATCAAGCTACAGGTGCTACACATGGAAAAATGCCAAGTGTTGCAAGTTGTGTAATAGTTGGCTCAATGTATAGGCTGTAAGAAAGCTCAAAACACTGTATTTTCTATGGTATCAGAAAAACAGCATATTATTATTCAGCAGTAGTGAATTATTGTTTATATACTTTGCAACTTTGTTTTATACAAAAGTGACATTTACCATAATTGTTTAATAAAATCAAACTAAAAGGATTACTAAGCAGCCATTATACTTTATATAGAAAAATTTAATGATTGCACACATCAGGGACTCTGTGCTAAGAGTATTTAAGAGAAAAATGTTGTCCTTTCTCTACTGTTACTGTTGTTCATACCTTTGAGCTTTCTTAAGCCTGTCATCTAAAGAGACATCTGCAGACTGACAGCTGGATCAGGCACTGAGAGCTTCAAATGTCTTGGAATCCACACTTTATTAGGTACAGCTGTACAATGTAATGCAATCTAATATAGCAGCTCTGTCATAAGGTTATAATTTCTCGTTTTTTAAGTTTAATCTGTTAGAAAGGTGATAACTTTACTATATGTTTATTATTGAGGTCATAGGTGTTTCTGTGGCCAAAACATTGAAAACACTTCCTAATAGAATGCACGCTTGTGCAAACTGCACACAGATAATAGGTTGTCATGTTTATACATACATATTTATTTAATTAAATCACAGCCTTTTGTAGTAAAGCAAGCTGACATTGTAATTTGAATAATCATGCAGCACTGGGCCATAGGCTACACCATTTGTGTCAAACTCAAGGCCCACTGCCCAAATCTGGCCCATCCCCTCATTTCATGTGGCGCGAGAGCTTACAAATAAGTTTACCGTTATAATTAATGTTACTTTCGAAATGCCGCTCTATTTTCAATGTACCATATGAACACACGAACTAAACAAAATTTTTATATAGCATTTTACCACAAAATCCCTTTTCATATACTTTTAAATATGCCACAATTATTTCTGTATCCTCAATCATGTGTGCTGAGAGCTGCGGGTGGGAGATGGACAAGCACGCAATCTCTGGAGCAAGATGGCAGGATACAGGACGATGCTTCACCTTTAAAAAAAAACAAAAAAAAAAACATATCTGCGCTCTGTCCAGTGTCTATGCACTCTCACAGCTCTGGCACCAAAGTGCACACAGTCTGTAACGCACTGTCCTCATCAGAGATCGGCAAGAAGATTTTCTAAGAAAAACTTACCGGTTCATTAGTTTTTTTTTAAAAGATCTGCTCACATGTGAGCACCCCGGGTACTCCGTGCAATTGCCTACTTTGCTCATATGGACGGCCACTGCATATAGTCACAATTACAGGTGACCCTTTGACATCAACCGTAATGGTGATGTGGCCTGCGATGAAATTTAGTTTGACACCCCTGGGCTATACCATCAAAACATTGTCGCCTTTGAAAATGGATGAAATCAAAGGAGAAATTAAATCTATGACCTCTTAAGGGCTGCAAGATTCTGGGTAAATGTCGATTGTAAAATGTGTGTTTCTCTCTATTCAATTTTCAATTCAATTTCAATTCAGCTTTATTTATATAGTGCCAATTCACAACATAGGTCATCTCAGGGCACTTTACAGTGTAAGGTTTAAGACCTTACACATTATATAATATATACAGAGTAATGTAGAAA
>JAUYWH010000007.1:473064-493553 GCA_034779795.1 Ctenopoma multispine | reverse complement strand
ATGATCTCTCTTGTTAATTCCAGTCAGAACTCTGGCTGCAGCATTCTGGATTAGCTGGAGGCTTTTGAGTGAGCTATCATTTTGTTACAAATTGTAACAGATTGTTACATTACCTGCTGTAACTATTGAGATATACTTGTCACACTATTTAAATGTCCATATAACTGATCTCATACCACAGCTGTCATCAATCTATATTTTGGTTACTGATCAGGTGGTGTAATTGTAAAAATATTAAGTTTGTCTGCAGCAAACAACAGTGTATGCAACTGAAGGAAAGTTTTAAGTTTTTTAGTGAGAGAAATATTTCAAGACTCATCAAAGTCTCCTTTTCAGGCTCATGTATAGTCATAAATATAGCCAAATCTTTACTTTACTTCTTCATCTGTGCTGTGAAAAATAACAGATTTCCATATAGTGAAAAGAATGAGATGTGTTAGTTAGAGCTGAATTGATTAGTTTACTGATTGTTTAGATAATTGAGAGATAAATAATCAGCATTTTTTCATAGACAAAGTTGTGTTTTCTGATATTGTTTTTTTTTTTGTTGGTTGAAAAAAGATGATCATTTGTTAGTCCAGTTGTGTGTTGCCTTAGAGCCCCCTCACCCCACCCTACCCCCAAGTTGGCTCTGTGGACAATCCTGCTGTTGTATGTTGTCATACCTTTGCTATGAGAGCCCTGGCAGCTCCCACAGCACAGTTGTATGCAACACATGGAGCTGCATTGTCTGAGCCCCCACCACTTCTGACTTCCTCCAGGGAATGCCTCTGCTACTTAGAGATGGACAGGCACTGCTGGCTGAAGAGGACTCCACCACACTGGTTAACCCTCCTTTCTTTTTCCTCTTACTGTAACCCTTTCACTTCAGCCCTTAAATTACCAAAGGACTATGTTGCTCTGTAGCATTCCTTTAAATGTTTTCTCATAGTTCTTGTATTTGACAAGAATATAAGTTGAAATATTTTTTTAGTTATTGTGTGAAGTAATGAGCCTACACCAAGCATTTTCATTGGCTTTCTTGTATCCTTAAGCCTAAATCCCCTGTGCATCCAGCCTGTCAAATATTACAACCATGCCCTTATAAGAGACAAAATGGAGCTCAAAAAACCACAACAGAGCAGAATTCTGTGCTTAACAGACTGATCAATTTGTTTTGTTTTTCAGCTGCACTACAACCTTATAGGTCTCTCTAGCTGAGTCTTTGGGAACATAGCAATATTATGGTAGGAAATCTTGCGGGTGGGCTATATTATCTTGCTTTGAGGCGTCGCAGTGGCCCAGCTGTCTGCTAAATGAAAGCATAGTAATTCCATTCACTCTGGTGTGTATCTCTGTTCTTTCTAACAACAGAACCCAGCCAGCAAAGGAAATATGATTTAGTCCCCACAAGGCCTCTCAGCCCTTCTGACTTTCTTCTTTTATTTTTTTCTTTCTGTCTTTCTCTGTCACTTTCTCTTACTGGCTGAGGTTTTCACTCCTCTGGCGGTGGTGCTCTTTTGTAACTTGTGATTGACACTGCCATGTGCCACAGGGCTGAAGAGTAGTGCATCATCTGCAATTTTAGTTGGATAAATATAGCAGGGACTCTCGTCAAGCAAAGATAAATATTTCTGGGAAAGGAAGTGTTGTCTCTCTTTTCTGAAAGCAGCAAAAAGTTTTCCTTTAACTCCTGGAAAATGTAAGCTCCTCTCCACTTCTTAACAAACAGTTGGAGAAGCTATGAGAGATGCACTATGGTTTGTAATGCTAGACCCATACGACACAGTGGCCCCATTTACATGCACACTAAAAATCAGATCATCATTTGATTTCTGGAGTTATCAGATTATTAAGTGATCGTGATTATTCCTAGTTTCCGATTTTTTTGTGGTCATGTAAAAGGGCCCAGTGATTTCCACAGCTTTGTCGCTAGCGTCTGTCATTTAGTGTGGTCTTTTCTTTATTTTTAAACTTATATGTGAACTATAAAAAGGTTGTACATATAGTGTGGTATAATTGAAAAATAATAGGGCTGAAAGTGTAATGAAGTTTTGCATATTTATGATGGGTATTGGGTAGAGAAAAGAGTGAGATGTCCACTCACCATAAACCAGTATATGAACATACACTACATAATGCTGAGATCATTCAGCTGTCATTTCAGTCCTGCAGTAAATTATTATTTGTTGTTTTACAGATTTAAGGGTTTGTGTTGGGGTCACGAGCCAAATGACACTTGAGGATATGTACTTTGTCATAATGATAGACAGTTACTGACATACTGATATTTGTTTACCAAAAAGGGTTTTAAAAAGTAATAGTAGTAAATAAGCAGAAATGAAGGCCATTAAAAAGTATTAAAATGTATTAAGTGTCATTTCATGAGGTATTAAATTTCCTATTAATTTTTTTTTAAAACTATGAGTTGTCTATCTGTGTTTTTCTGCTAAAGTACGCGTAACTTTATTTAAACGTGAGATTAGGCCTATCAATTTTAATTATATGATGTCTGTGGTTAGGGTTAGGGCTGACGTCATCTTTGGTGGTCGCACATCGTCTCACACAGTTCACGCGCTGAAACACTGGCTGCTGCTGATGCTCAGAAAACTAAAGAAATGGTTATTGTGGGTAAGTGCTAATTCACGGACAGGTTGTCCGGCATTTAAATACTGGATCAGGTTGGTAGTACAGAATAATCAACAGGTTTACTGTTCGGTTTGTAAATGAACAGTAATGGATGGAGGTTAATGCTCCGTGCTAGTCAGAACTCAGGAGCAGTTTTCCACAGGCTCAGTGAAGACGAAGTGCCAGGTTAATAAACTTTGATTATTGACCTGTCAGATTTTTAGACTGTCGGGGCTAAAACATCTGTGCAGGTGTTATTTTAGTGGTGTGAAATGAATCTGTCACTAAACAGTTTAGCTAAATACAGCTTTCAGCTTTTCAAGTCAGCAATCATTCTGTAAAATAATCTCCATAGTAAAAACTCTGACTCCAGTTGATCCAACACCTGAATCATAAGTCAAGCATTCAGTTGACTTTTTAAATTGTGTTGTACTGGAAAAGACCGGGGCGGCAGCTTGGTGTAGTGCTGAGCACTGTCGCCTCACAGCTAGAAGGACCTGGTTTTGTGTTGGTTTTAAAAAAAAAAGGTATTAAAAAGTAAATAAATTCAACTTCAGGATTTATGTGTATACCCTGGTTTACTTTTTCTTATTGACTATTTTTATTTTACTTTATTTTTTAAAATTTATTTAACCAGGTTTGTCCCATTAACTATAGAAAAGTGCCCTTGTATTATGACCCCTGAACCTTGGTGTGTTATCATTAAATCCATAGACATTTTTTAATTGGTCATGTGTTGTGATATGACAGTAATTGGTTAGGGAACATTTGACCAAATTACCCAGTAGCTATTGCTATGACACGTATACCCATAAGAGCACTGGTACAGCTAATTCAGACACTGCCCTGGAATTTCAAATAAGCTACTTGTGACAGATTGATTTGTTGCTGCATATAAACAAAGATGCTCAGAGAACCTTATTGTAATTGGTGTCCTAACATTTGGACCATTGTTTTGGGTTGTATATTCAGAAAAATCTGCCTCAATCTCTTGTTAAATTATTCTGTGGATTTATTTTTATATTTATTCCTGTGCTGTACTTCAGACAGTAAAACAATGCAGAGCACAGCCTTACCTTCTTTTTACTTGTTTTTTTTTCCTAGCTGTACCCTTTTTATGCAGAAATCACTGAACCTCAGCTTGTCAAATCTTCAGTTCTTTCCTTCCACCCTTCACTCCCGTCAACCCCCCTCTGCTTCAGCCAAGGTCAGATTATTTGACAAGTCTGCAGAAGAAACAGTCTGCTCCTAAATCCCTTCATTTTTATTCATACAAATAGAGGTTTAGAACCCCTCACAGACCCCAGATACAAAGCCAGAGTGGCCTTTTGACTGACAGCTTTCTTTTCATCCAAGCACTAACGAAATTCACAAGCACACCTCTAATTGACTGGAATCACCAGTGGTATATATATCAGAGGGCATGGCAGTGGATTTGCAGCATGAACATCAATGTGGATTATTTGATTACCTTCCAGCTGATTTAAAATAATTACCCTGGTTCCCCAACTTAAATAACAGAAATATGATACTTTGCTATGGAAGTATCCTATGGATTATTATAATAACATACATACTTTAGATAACATAGTGAAGTAACATAGTTCATCTATGTAATTGTTCATTTATGTGTGTTGAAATAAACAAAAGTTCTCAATGAAGATGTTCCCCTTTCATTTAGGGAGATCCGTGTGTTAATATCAAACTTAGTAATTTATTATGTTGGTCATTAAGACACACGTGCTGGCTTTCGTACTCTCATTTCAAGGTCGTGTGTGTGTGTGTGTGTGTTCGTCTCAGTCCCCAGCTGTGGTCTTTGGGGGTTGCAGCCCAAGCTCTTGGGAACTAGATGTGGCCTTTTACCCCACCTCCATCTCTTACCCCCGTATCCCTCCTCTTCCATGCCAAATGATCTTCACACATATATCACTTGCAATTGAACCAGCACAAGGCAGCTGGCAAATGCCAACGAAGAGGAACCATAATTCATGTTGCTGAGCCACTTATGCAAATATGTTTACTCATGAAGGAATTCTGAGCAAAAAGAATGTGCCTCATGGCAATTCTTTACATGTCTGCCGCGTGGCCTTGGTGTCCCATAACTTTAAGTATGAGATCACGGGTCAGATTCTCAGTACTGCTGTTGGTGTTATTTTTATGACACAGTCAAAAGACAATGAAGTGAGTAGGCCGTGCTGTATTTATATTTATGCCTGTCAGATTTACTGACCTTGCATGACATTGAGTGGGCATTGAACCTGGAAAAGGGAATCTCTTAAAATTTGTAGCAAGGCATTCATTGGCTAAAAAATATGCAAAACATATGAAGGTCAAGACTAAGCAACATTTATGCTAAAGATTTTTTAAAATGAAGTCTCACCAATTATGTAGTATATTGCTATTCCAACTTGCCATCACACATGAAGTTGTAGCAGAACACGTACTTTACTGTTCAATGAATCCTACAAAATGTACCACTTGGAATATAAATACTAACTGCATCTGTGTGTAGTTAAGGCTCATGGATTAAACAGGTATTATACAACTGCAGGTCTGTCATCCTGGTTTTAAAGGCCCCATCAAAAGAAGTGTGATTAATCAGCGTGCCCACACCCAGACAGGCTGCCACCTTGTGCTGGTTAGTTGCTGTAAATCTGGCCAGTTAACATTGTCCTAACTGGGGGCTGACAGGCAGGGCTTAGGCTCAGTGTGAAGAGGGGATGCAACTGTTGTCCTGTTTCAGAGGCTCTCAACAGTGTGCTTAGTGGATGAAGAGTCCCTGCATAGGGCTATTAATCATATCGGCCAGGGTGTCTCTTGGGTGGGTGTGGGTTAGAGGGAAGAGAGGGTTGAGGGTGCCACGGAGGATCTGTATGTGCTGACAGGAACAGTGGCCAAGATGTGAGCAAAACAAACTAGCCCCCATGAGCCCCAAAAGAGGGGAGGAGGAGGGCAGGCTGGACGAGGGCTTGGACAAAAGAAATGTACTTTGCATTCACACCAAAGCCTCCAGCATGCATGGGGGAGTCTGTGCACAACTTTGAGCTTGTTTACCTCAGATTTCTTTGCACTTAACACACAAATTAACTTAAAGCAGTGCATTAATACATGAATTTCTCTTTATTTGGGAAACTGATCATTAGTTTTATCGTAATATTGTCCTATGCTGTGGTAACAGGTTTATGTAAGGATGTGATAAGGGAAATCGAATGTAGAGACAGAAATACGGTGGGTTAAATGCCGTTTGTTCTTTTATACACACATTTAGCTATTTAGCCATTAGGATAGATATATACACCTACATGCTGCTTCAGGGCTTCTGAAATGCATTGTTTGCATCACCATATTGGATCAGGACCCTCCTGTACTGTCTAGTTCAAGTAACAGAAAACAACTCTCTTTTTTTGCTGTTTTTAAATGCTCTAATGAAAGAAATGGCAAAGCCAAGCAATGAGGAATGCTATTTCACAGAAAAGGAGTTTATCTTAAATATTACAGTATATTAGTTTCACTATCTTCAAAAGATTTGTGTTTTGATATAAAGAATTTGCTTTTAAAATTTAACCAACTATCCTGTATCATAAATTGGCTGTAAATTAAGCAAGTTATGAAGATTTTATTTTGGGATAAACCCCTGCCTCCACACACACACATATTCAAAAAGAGGTGCAGATTCTCTTATCCGACATGGCAGCTGAGGTGATGCATTGACACCAATGGACAGAACGGAAGAGGAGGCATCTAGGTCTATATACTGTATCTGTTGCCATTAGGCTGGAACCCATATTTGGGTTTTTAGATATTCCTTCTAATCTTTATATACACAGCCTATATCTCAGCTTGGGTGTCTGACATCCCTCTTACTCACTGTGGTGAACCGTCATGCCTCTAGTCCACCATGGTAATGCGTGTATTTGGAATAGCAACCGCAGTGATTATGAATGAATATGTTGATCCACCCCCTCACCACCCCTCACCTCCCTCTGGAATTAAGCTCCAGATATTAGCTTGCTATTAGAACTAAAGCTTCATACCCCAATCAATGATTCAGGTGTGCTCACCCAGTCAGAAGCTGTAATTGCATGAATGGTTGAAAAACAGGACCAAGACCAAAAAGGATCCGGGTTGGGCACCTCTGGTCTTGACCTTGCCTGTTTTGTCAGCTCTGACTGGATAATGAGGATTGAGGATTTTCCTCTGTACAACTGGATTGCAATATCAATCAATCAATCAATCAATTTTATTTATATAGCACATAAAAAAAAACACAGTTAACCAAAGTGCTTTCCATAGCATTAATAAAAACAACATAAAAATTACAATGTCTTATTCAAGCAATATTAAAAACCAGCGAAAATAGATGGGTTTTAAGTTGAGCTTAAAACTGATTCACCGTCTGGGCTGATCTGATTGTAAACGGCAGGCTATTGCAGAGTTTAGGGGCCGCCACTGAGAAGGCTCTATCACCTCTAGTCTTAAGTCTGGATCAGGGGGTGTCTAGTAGTAGCTGATCAGTTGATCTAAGAGCCCTAGTTGGGTTATGAATGTGAAGTAAATCTGACAGGTAATGTGGTGCCAAACCGTTAAGACTTTTAAAAGTAAGCCATAAGATTTTAAACTTAATTCTGTAATTGATAGGAAGCCAATGAAGTGATATCAATATAGGAGTAATATGATCATGCTTAGATAATGTTCTGCTCCTGGATACTGTTAAGCATATTGTTATGAAGTGGTAACTGGAGTTCAGCAGGAGACACCTATGTTCTAAGCTCTAGTTTACTCTCAAGCTCATGGGCTTTAAAGGTCAGTGTTACTTAAAAGACTGAGCTTAGTGCAATAATAAAACCGAGGATATGAAGCACAACTAGGGGAGAAAGAAGAGAAAAAGTTAACATAACATGCAATGATGGCATGATGGTGGACAGAGAGAGAGAAGAAGAAGAGGAGAGGAGCTCAGTGTAGTGACGTCCCCCAGCTGACTAAATCTATAGGAGCATAACGAAGAGATGGTTCAGAGTCACCTGAGCCATATCAAACTATGAACTTTATCAAAAACTAAAGTTTTAAGTTTAGTCTTGAAGGTAGAGAGGGTGTCTGCCTCCCGAACTTTAACTGGGAGCTGGTTCCACAGGAGAGGAGCTTGATAGCTAAAGGCTCTTCCTGCTATTCTAAATTTAGAAACTCAAGCAACCACAAGCAGACAAGATTTATTTCCATCCAGATTTTCATTAATTTTTCACCAAGATCTTGCATGGTCTGGACTCTGTGGTGGCCAATCCATGTGTGAAAATTATGTGTCATGATCCCTGAACCACTCTTTCACAATTTGAGCCCGATGAATTCTAGCATTGTCATCTTGGAATATGCCCGTGCTATCAGCGAAGAAAAAATCCATTGATGGAATAACCTGGTCATTCAGTATATTCACTTAGTCAGCTGACCTCATTCTTGGATCACATACTGTTTCTGAATCTAGACTGACCTGACCAACTGCAGCAACCACAGATTATAGCACTGCCCCCACAGGCTTGTACAGTAGGCACTAGGCATGATGGGTGCATCACTTCATCTGCCTCACTTCTTACCCTCTTCCTACCCCTGATACTGAGACCCTTTATGCTCTCTAGCAAATTGAAGCCTTTTTTTCTGGTTTGCCTCACTGATTAGTGGTTTTCTTACGTCTACACAGCTGTTCAGTCCCAATTCCTTGAGTTCTCTTCCCATTGTGCATGTGGAAATGCTCTTACTTTCACTAATCAACATAGCCCTGAGTTCTACTGTTGTTTTTGTTCGATATGATTACACCAAACGTTTAAGTACCACATTAAATTTGAAATGTTTATAAGTAACATTTAAAATGCAATATATTACTTACGGCAAAGACGTTGAAGAGTTTGACATCAGATATGTTGTAAACTGGATTAATGGACCCAAGTTTCTTTCTGCCACTCGGTGTCATTTTGGTTTCTCTGTCTGCAAGCTAAAGCCCATACATTAGTTAGTTCACATACTATACAATAAACAATTCAAGTGCCCATTGTCTTTACTACTTAACAGTAGATGCACTGCTCTTATAGGTGTGTTGGGTTTGGAGTGTGGGTGGGGGAGAGTTGTTGCGATAGAAAATAATGGTTGATATTAGTATTTTGGAGAGGCACTGTCTTGCTTGTGTGGCGCTCACGTCCTTAAGCCTTTGGTGTCTCAGTGTGAATCCTACACTGCCTTAATGCACTGGGTTAATAAACCTCTCAGCAGCCATTCCTCCAAACACAAACACACACAGACTCGTGGACGCTGAGCACATGTAAAATCTCTTCACACACACAGATACGCATACAGCTGCTTGTTATTTCATGCCCCATAAGGGTGCTATGACCACAGACATTGTAATACATATATCCAATTAGCTAAGCACACTAGTCTCAAGCTGGGGTTCTCACAGCTACATACATGTATTGTACTGGACAGAGAATTTATTTTCTTGTTGGTCAAACATCAGTAAGCATCCAAGCACAGAACACTCTGGAACTCCATAACTTACTTTTGTGTGCATGGAGGACTTATCAACATGAAGTTGATTCTGTTTGAAATTGGGATCTATCCTATAGATAAGAGTTAAACTAGCTTAGTGCGGTTCCTCCAATCTAGTCTGTGTAGTAAATGCTATAATCTATAGTGTTGAATGCAGTACTAACATATAACAATACCAGAATCCTATATAATTAATTCCTGAAACTCATATAGTTTATAAAAAATGCATGTATCCAAATTGATGCTCTTAAGAAGAAACTGTTTGACAAATCTGTTAATTAAATCAATGTGTGGTATTTAGATAATGTCAAGCAAGATAGTGAGGACTATGTTCAGCTCAGTCATGCTAAAAGATGGATAATATGGATGAAAGAGTATATCTTTTCATCTCTTTCAGGTCACAAAAAGAAGCAGGACCCTGAAACATGTTTACGATGACAAAGAAAGAATGTCATATCAGTGGTGGAAAAGTGCCATATATTTCTTGTAAAGATAATGTTAAGAAAGTTTCTGATGTTCTGTCTGTCCAAAGAGTGTACCAAGATAAAATCTGTGTGTACACACACACACACACACACACACACACACACTAAGGCACATTTGTCTGGCAGGTTTAGCTAGTAGGTTGTTGTTTAAGGCAACAGCTTATGTTATAGAGTGTTTTAAAAAATATACTTCAATATATAGTGACTCTGTACAATACATTAAGCTAGCAGCTCCAATGTTTTGTTAGTACTGACTATTATATTTAATGGTTAATACTGTATGACAAATGGTGCTTGCAGCAGGTAATTTCAGTTGGTGCTAGTGAAGATAAATTGTAAGTGCTTTCTGTATTTTCAATTGGTGGCTATATGATGACTCGATATCAACCTGAAATAACAAGAAGGTGTTAATTGCTCCGAAAATGATACAGACCTGGCAATATCTACAACCATCTTTACTCCGTGCTCTCTAGTCCATAGTTTGTTTGTTTTTTCCATGGCATTGCACTGCCTAGAGATGTAGCTTAGACATTCTGGACAGTCATTTGCTTTCTGTGTTCTGTTCTCCTCACTTAGAATTACTTATTTATCAGTTTCAGTTAGGTAAATAAAAGCTTTCCTACACTCAACATTCAACAACATTCTGGGCTCTGCATCCTCCCAGGTTACATGTACATGTATATAAAACGCTAGCTAGTAGCCCTTCCATCATACCAACATATGTTTGTTTTAAATTATAAAAGTGCCCTCTCAATTTCCAGGGCTGAGCAGTATTACGTTTTTGAGTGTTGCGTGGCCACAGAGTATCTTGTGGCGGATTTGTTGTCAGAGTAGTTTTAAGGTAGGGCTTGTGTTGTGGGGTGGTAGGGACTTCAGATGTTAGGGTCAAGGGAGTATTAACTTGGGAACCAGTGGGTGTTATTGATGAATGCAAGGATAGGTCAAACTAATCCATGGCTCAATGGACGGACTGCTCTAAATGCAACACCATTTGCCCATTTGTCTGGGCTTTGTACTAGGGGTGCACAAATAATGGTTTTAAAATTATGATATTTTGATGATTTTTTATATGCTCACACCTGTTCACCACAACATTAAAACCGATGTTGTGGATGATCAGTGTGGTCTATCTATTAGGGCTGGGCGATATGGACCAAAACTCATATCTCGATATTTTTAACCTGAATGGCGATACACGATATATATCTTGATATTTTTTGATCCCATAAAGTAGTTACAAAAAGACAACTATGGGACAAATGTTCATGTTCCAAATGTAATTAGTTTTCTTTTTCTTATTTTTATATTAATTTTTATTGTTATTCTATTAATGTATGACACACTATTAGCAGTTTAAACAAATTTGGCACAGGTTTTGGAAAAAAGATGCATTGCTGATTAATAAATTAAGAGTTGTTAAAAAAAACAAAATGTCCTTTTATGCACTGTATAAAAAACGTCTTGTTCTACTGGTAAAGTAGCGATTATGATTAGGGCCCTATGAAATCCATTTTATTCTTTTTGTTTGTATAGTTCTTCTCTAAACGCAGCACTCAGTGTTGAATGATTTTGGTGTTTCAGTGAGTCTGTTCGTCATAACTGACTGCTGACTTTTTTCCTGTGTCTGTGTGTATTTGTGAAGAGCTGAGTCCCGTCTAAACAGGTGACACGTATAAGACGCTGCAGTGGCCGAAATTCATTATAAACTATAGTTTTGTTGTGTTTTTTTAGAGGCAGGAGGTTGACGCGACCTCATGGCCGGGGTGGCGGCAGCAGTTTAACACACTGTTCGTACTCATCTTACGGCGCTGTTTCAAGATTTGAAGTGCTCGAAACTTTCGTTAGAATTTGTTTTTGGGGTTTTCTACATAACATATTCTGCTGCTCATTTGACGCCTCCGAACCATCTCCACATGATTGGGCCACTGCTTCTCCGTCTACCAGCCTGCTCCTCTCCTGCTTTTGTCTTTTCTCCACTGCTATCTTTAAGCGACATGAAGGGGTAAGCTGTGTTCACAGGCGGGGTTGTCTGTGAGTTGTCGGACAACAAAACAGGAAAGATATATATCGAGTTTTACGATAGCGTCTCATTTCATATCGCATTTAGAATCGCCCAGCCCTACTATCTATGTAACTGATGTTGTGGAAACTACAACATTGACTGAATTCATGATTGTACAGATTGAACAAATAATCTGGATGAGGACAGTAATATTTGTTGTCAGCATTTTCTTGTTCACTGTGCAATACGAAAGACAGAAGAAAGTGACTTCTTATTGATTTTCTTTTGTGTTTATTTCATTTTCGGTCATATTTAGACGAACTTTGATTTGAAAAACGAGACAGGATCTATATAGTCTATCCCTCATTCAGCCATCTAGATTTTTTTGTTATGCACATGAGACACTGACAAGAATAAAAGTTCCATATTTTTAAAGTAGCTCCTATTTTACGTGTTTTATTGTCATTAGAGGTTGACACACTGCTGCTCTTGCTCTCAGACATTGGGCTTGTGTTACTGTTGTACATGCTGGGGAACTTAATTGAGTCATACGTCATATCATATACTTTTTATCTCACGTTCATACAAATTTATATCATGGACAATATGATATGGCACACCCATATTATGTTGTCCATTATATACATTTTTCTTTACAACTGTAAGAGAAATGTTATGAGCTTAGTGAATCTGTGTTTTGCCAGCATTTTTTACATTTACATTTACTTAGGCTGGTAGTTTTAAAGGAGAGCAGTGCTGCACAGGTGAGGTGGACAAAACACCAAGTTGATCTATTAAAATATGAATCCAGTTCTTCGAACTGACTCAATGAATCCATTGTTTCCAGTCGTGATTTCCCAGTGATTGTGTGTGGGTTAAAGTGTTTCAGGCCACAGTGTGTCATGTGACACTACTGTATATTGAAATTGCCTCACAGTCTATAGCTGTTCTTAGGGGTTTGTGATCATCTATGTCATCTGGTTTGTGATGAAAGAACCTACAAAACTAATGACATCTCTGTCAGCCTCTTCTGTAGTTTGTTTTTAGTGCCAAGTTTGCAAATATTGTTATTCTAATAAACTAAACTCAGATGGTGGTGACACCACATGGTAAGAATGTTAACATTGTCCTTGTAAGCATTTACCAGCCGCTACCATTTTTATGGTTACTTCATCATGACTGGTGAAGTAAAGAAGGATCTAAACAGAATTTTGGACCTTAGTGTTTATCCACCTTACAATTTGGTTTGCTGTGCAAAGCACATTAGAAATGTTTATTTCCTGTCTTATTTGAGGAGCCTAGTGTTAATGCAGTATGAATGTGTACTGTATGTTTATCCTGCATTTCTCTACTGTTGACAAAGAAGTTGCTTTTAGCTATACAGACATACTACCCAAGCCATTTTCTTTACAGGTGACAAAAGGGGTAACCAATTGTTTTTCTGTTTATCAGAGGTGACATGACCAGTGGCGCAAGGGGGTGAGGAGGCCCTGTGTTGCGATAGCTAAATATACATCCCTGACAGCTCCATAATAGGTTCCAGGAAGTTCAGTCGAAAATAAAAACAAAGCAACATTTCTAGCTGATTGGCTTTGAAAGGCCGTTTTTTCTTGCTGAATGGGAAAAATGTGGACTTCAGCATTCCATGGCCGTGATGCCAGTCAGATTGGATAGGCGCAGCCTTGCGTGTGCAGAACCAGCTTGGTTAAAGGGAGGCATATTGCAATGCAGAGACCAACTTTATGGGAAAGATTTTGTCTACATGATTTAAATAATATTTTTTTAATATTCTGAGCAGTGCACATAAGTTGGTCTTGTGTTATAAGCCTACATTACTTCGGATTTTGAAAATAGTTGGCATTTCTCTGCTTATAAACTGGTAAAGTGTAGTTTCTCAAACCTTGATGCTGACAGCTCTTCACTTTTTGTTTGGAGCTAATTAGGGATGCTCAGATTAGGATTTTTGCTGATGATTCTGATCACCAATGAGTGCCGATACCGATCACATGGATTGCCTGTAAATTTGAGTTTAGGTATGAGTGCGACTGCGTAATCTGGAAAAATTTAACCATAAAATCAACCATTAATTTAGACAAAAAACATGTTTTTGCTTACTTTTTTAAGAGGAAAAAATACAAACATTGAATAAAAAATACAAATACATTTGTTCTTTAAATTTGTTGTGTTGAAGCATTTAAACGAGCTTCCCCCGCAAGGTATTTTTTCGTTGCATGTGTTGCAGTATGCAAACTTTACATCACTCTCGCAAATTGTGTAAAAGTTCCACACAGGAGACATGTTTATGATTTACTGCTGTGCGCCTGCGCAGTGAAAAGGGAGAAAGGGGGAAATGGACACTGCACACAGGGCCTTTGCAGGCTGCAAAATATGAGCTACAGGTGATTGGCAATGAAAGGCATTCATCAGAATATGCTGATCACATACTTTTTCACAGAAATCGGCTGAAAATGATTGGTGGGTAATCGATTGGAACACCACTAGAGCTGCTTGTGAAGCCTCTATCCACAACAATTGGAAACCATATAGTCCCACACATGGTGCTATGTAGTGTGATAGTCATTTTTGAAAGGGTGGTGCCTGCTGTAGAGATGTTACTCTTTTCACTGGAGTGATAATGCAGGCAGAAGTTAAATTACATCAATACAGGAAAATTAATATTGTACATGTTTGGTTTTCAACATTCTGGTGTAAGAGCAGACCTCCAGACAATGTGTTTACAAACACATTCGCCTGTGTTACTTTCAGTACAAAATTCATAAAGATAATGCACTTCCTGGATCCCATCCCAGCTTGGTTTAGAATTACTGCACTCCTGGCAAGTATTAGACTCCACCACCCCTTTAGTAACTTATATTTGTATTCATTTTTTTTTTCTTTCTGCCTCTCAAGTTTGGTTAAATTATGTGCTGAGAGATGGTTTATGACAAACAGCGAGCCCTAGGGAAGTGCACTTACTATACATCAGTGGAAGTGGGCTGCCATGTGAACAACAGTGAAGTGGGAAATTTTTTTTCTCCTCCTCAACTACTCAACCCCCTCATCGAGTTGACAAGCAAAGAAAAATTAAGAAACTTGCATCTTATGGAAGCAGAAGATAAGGCTGCAGTGGATCTAAAGCTTGTTCCTTCTAAAAACATTTGCAACAAGTATGTAGAAAACCTAAAAATTTTATTATTGAAGTGTATGTATTTTTACATAGATACATAAATGTAAAAAATGCAGTGCCTTTCCAGAGTAAAGATTAAAGGTTAATCCAGCCCTGTTACCCCTAGGTTTTGCTGAAGCTGTCTAGCACAGCAGACATGTAATCCCACAGGGGAGTAATTCATGACACCTTGGTCTGCTAAGCCAGCGTGGGACATCTCGAGCCATCCATCTCAATTAAATGCCCCAATGGGGATAAACCTGAATAGGATCTAATCTTTCCCTGCCATGCAGACTGTGTGGCATCAGTAGTTAGAAATGTCCCACGTAAACCTCTGTTGTTCAAAAATCACCATGTGTTGCTCTAGAATGACCAACCTGTTGTATAAGGCAGCTTAAATGTCTGTTGTGTAAATGGCTGTTATGAAGTGCAAATGATGTTTAGACAAAGAGATTAATTGTACACCTCAGTGTGATTTGATATACTTGGTGGGGTCTGAGGTGGAGATGCATCCAACAATTATTCTGAATTTTTAAAATAGAAGATTTAACCACATAATTGTAGTGTATGATATGTAAATAATCTAAAATAAGATCTTAATTGTTGTTTTAATGGTGTGTGATATGACATTATTGAGTATATCAATCACTTTGAAAAAAAAATCAGTTTTATGTCTTGAGAGTCTAGTAGGATAGACTTCTGCCCGAAACGGAAGCGAGGCAGGCGGGGAGGAGTACAACATAGACTCAGCACAGAAGCAAAGGAAGGCTACCGCTTCCGTTCATACTGTTTGCCAATGTCCAGTCCTTTAAAAATAAAGTGGATGATATCTTTAGTTGGATGGCTGCACAATGGTGCATCAAGGACTGCTCTGTTTTATGTGAAACATGGCTTGGACTAAACACCCCCGAAGAGGCCATAACACTGGCAGGCTACACTGTTTACAGAACTGACCGCAACGCTCATGAATGGGAAAAACTTGCAGTGGAGTAACGGTGTTCCTGATGAAACAATCCTGGAGACAACATGGTAATATAATATATTATTAATATATAGTATATTACTGTTAAATGCAGACCATTTTATTTGCCCGGAGAGTTACGGTGCATTATTCTCTCTTTGGTGCACGTTTCCCCCTTCAGCTAACTAGAATAATGCACTCAGAGAACTGTGAAAACTCATTAGCAGACATGAGAGCATAGAAGCTGCTGTTATTGTCCTTGGAGACTTCAACCACTGTGGTCTCTGGAAAACCATCCCCAAATACCACCAGTTTGTCATTTTCCCCTCCAGGGCAAACAGTTATTTGGACAAATGTTACAGTAACATAAAAAATGCCTATGCTGCTGTCTCCAATTCACACTTCAGGAAGAGTGACCACCTTGCTATTCTGCTACAGCCCACCTACACCAAGAGAGTCAAAGCAGTCCCTGCCACAGTCAGGAGACTTGAGAGCTGCTACATGGAGACAACACCAGGAGCAGGTGACAGGGAATAACATAAGTCACCAACTACAGGATGGATACTAACAAACCGGTCACCAGAAACTCCCCCTACTTAACAGCTTTTATGCTAGATTCGACCAGCAAAATAATGATATCCACAGGACTCCCTGTGGTCTAAATGAGACACCTCACATAAACACCGTGGTACCAGATACAGTAGACCCCCATCGGTTTGCATACTGCTCGAACAGATCAACAGATGATGCAGTGGCTCTGGCACATCACCACATCCTGCAACATCTGGACACCCACAACTCATATGCACAGATTATTTTCCTGGACTACAGGTCAGCCTTCAAAACGATCAGGCTGCTGAAACTCACTGTAACGCTGGCAGACCTGGGAGTTCCACCACTCATCTGTAACTTATTTTACACTTTCTGTCAGACAGACAACAGGTGATGAGGATGGAGAAGCAGTTATCAGCTGAGCTTACAGTGAGCACGAGGACCCCACAGAGCTGCTGCTTAAGTCCAAAACTCTTGGCACTGTACACATATGAATTGCACTCCACCCAGGACAAAATATTATTATCAAGTACGCGGATGACACAACCATCCTTGGACTCATCAGAGGGGTGATGAGTCAAAACCAAAGAACTTATTATTGACTTTAGGAGATGAGCCCCGCGCAACAGCCACTCACCATCAAAGGGACAGTGGTGGAGTGGACAGACAGCCATAAGATCCTGGGCCTTCACATCTGTGCAAGTCACAGCTGGGCACAAAACACTGTTACTACAGTGAAAAGAGCTCAACAGAGAATGCACTACATCAGGATGCTGAAGAAAGCAGGACTTAAACGCCAGCCCCTCACCCAAGTCTACAGAGGACTCGTTGAAAGTATCCTCGCCAGAGTTGTCACAGTGGCTAAGAGGAAATCCTTGCAGCGTGTCACAGATTCCGGTTACAACCTGAGACACCGCAGACCAGTGAGCATTAGCGCTCACAGGTCTCGCCTCTACAACAGCTTCTTTCCAGCCACTGTCAGACTAGTGGCACAGGACATTAAAGAGGGAAGGAGGTACCTCACTCCACAAATCACTTAACTTCACAGAAACTGACTATTTTTAGTTTTCCCTTACACTAAATAGTATGTGCAATAGAACTGTGTTATATCAGAAACCTACACTGCATGAAAAGAGGTGTATCTGTACCAGGAAACTCTTGTATACACCACTGATTTTCCGGAGTATCTACAAGTACCACTGAGCGTATACATCAAATTCCACCAACCTAGGATACTTCCGGATTGATACCAATTCAGATGTATCTTGCTCAGGGATTCTTCCATGGTACAGCCATTTGTTACCATGGCAAATAATCCACTCAAGGCTCTTTCAAAGAGACAGTCACACCTCAAGAACCATTTGCATTTTACACCTCTGCACAACTCTGCTGTTCCCCATTGGTCTTTTATCTCAACATTGATTGGTTGATTTAAAAAAACAAACAAAAAATGAAACATGAAATGTTTTTATCAAAATAAAAGCAAACATACACTCACTCACTTAATACACTCAGGGTCTGCATCTGCAAAAGTCGTCTTCAATTCCTCCAGCCGATATGTCGTTACTGCCTGGTTATGAGCTGAACTTATTCTGTGTGGAAAGAGAGTAGTGTCATTAATTACATTTAAAATGATTACATAAAACCCCATACATAGCATATAAAAAACACTGCTTACCCAGTTTGTGGATCATATTTATGCAGGTTGTTTTCTGAATTATGGAGGCGCCTTACAGCTTCCTGTAACATTGAATTAAAAACGCTTTAGTAGATATACGCAGTCATGCAGATGAAACAAAGAATTTTCAAACATCATATAATTCAGATGTGACAAACTGTTAGATAAGCCAGATGGAAGGAACAAAAGTAGCTCGGTAGCCAAGCGCTAACTTAGGCCAACTTGGCGAGGTATAATTTTCTAATATATTGTCGGCTAACATAAAGCTCAACTTACCGCAATGCCCACGTTATGCGCCCTCTTGACTCTTAGCATGGCATGAGTCTTGCTCCAGTCTTTGCTTGCTGAACTTGCGCTCGCATCAAGCCGCTGGATAGCCTCTTTGAGAAGAGCAGTAGAGCTGCTTCTCCTGCAAAGCCTCATTCTGACGAGACAAAGCTCTCTGACCGGAGATCAGCTGCTTCATCAAGTCATTCATACTCAGTGGACTTGCTGCTGGTTGCTGACCCTTAGGTCACAGGAATAGAAAAGCTTAGGTTTCTTTTACATGCCATCACAAGTAGTATTTCGTACTTCCACCAAGTCGCAATTCAGAAGAATAACTTCCATACACAATGCTGATAAATTAAGTTGTTTTTTTGCGCAATTGAAAGGACACAGTAATGTCATTGGTTGCACCCGCCTTACGTCACCGACGTAACGCACGGAACTGTTTTTTAATGGACGCTTTACAAATACAACCCTCCCCATTTGATGCTTTCCATGACACCCCGCCCACAAATGCTTGTTTGTTTATACTGTTATTGTGCATTTTCATATTTTTTTGTCATTTTCTGTAAATGTAAACCTTCACAATAAAACTTTTTCATGATATTCTGAAACAACGTTTGCTGTCAGACACGTACAAAAGTAACTTTCACACATTAAAAAAGGTAATCATGTCTATTGAATTTAAATTATTTTGAATGATGTACACATTTTCTCAAAAACACAAATGAAGCTATCCTAATATTAAACATATGTAGTAAACACAGATAGGCTGTTTTATCCAGTTTTTATGTACAGCAATGAAGTATCTGCTGTCCCATGGTTAATCCCCCCACTCGGCTATGATAACAAAGCCAACACCTCTACTTGATAGTCATTAACATATGAAAAGCTCTTAACACCTCACAGCCATCACACTTCACTGCTAGCTATGAGGATTCCTTGAAACTTCCACCGATTCCTGTATACATCCACATACGTAAGGTATCTGGTTGTTTCACGACATTTCCTTTTTCATGATACTTTTCAAAGCACTCCACCTCATACATCTAGCAAACATAGAGTTTAGCGGGGATTTCCCATACCATATTTGTCTGGATACAGCTCTTTTCATGCAGTGCTACTAGGTGCAATCTTTTTTTCCTTTTACACACTAAATATGCATATTTTAATCATTACGGAAAAATATTTCAAGCAAGAACCATTAGCCAGACACTGTTTGCTGTCATGAATGTACAAAAATAACTCATACATATACTTGTGCTGTGTCTGGTAGGAGGCCAGGAGCAACACAAAGGTCCCCTCAAACCACCCCACCCATTCAGTCCAGGGTAAACTGAAACAGGCAAGATTAGTATTAATCCTTCTTAATGCAGTGGTTCATAATATAGTCATTAGATGACTTGAGTCTAAGCCATCCTATCTAACTGCTGTGATTTATTAAACACACAGAGGATTTGCTGTCAGTGCTGTGTGGGTATAAAACAAGAACCATGTCTAAGTACAGTGGTATCAGTCTATTAATACTCACGAGCTGTGCTTTGAATGATGTGAGTGGTTACATTCAAATGATGATTTTTATTTTAGGTAATAGACATGTGCAAAGGTAACTTCATATCAGATTTAACTGTGTATCCATTCAAATTCGATTTTTTTAAGAAGTGAAACACACAAATTCTTTATACTATTAAATACATTTAATTCACAACAACATTGCAGATTTGGAAGCAGAACAACTGCGGATAAAAATTTCGGCATGTCTAAGCAATGCAAAACCCCCTGCATCCAATATCAGCACTGAGGAGAGGAAGACCCTCATGGCACTCAGTAAGGACAACAACAACAACATCATCCTTTCAGCTGACAAGGGGAGATGCACAGTTGTGCTAAACCAGATAGACTACCATAAGAAAGTTTTGTCTCTGCTCAGTGACAAAACTACTTAAAGCGAGATCCAGGTAGTGGTTACAAGAAAAAGGTGATAGATTGTCTTAAGCAGTTACTGCAGGACAATGCTATTGACCGGATTGTACACCACAGATTATACCCAGGGGAATCTACACCAAGTCTGTATGGGTTACCAAAAATACACAAACAGGGTGCTCCTTTAAGACCCATTGTCTGCATGATCAATTCGGCTAAGTTGAGTTATAATAAATAAAATGAAATGACACAGGGAATAAGTATTGAACACACTTTATTTAATACTTCGTAGAAAAGCCTTTGTTGGTGATTACAGC
>JAUYWH010000007.1:452500-467728 GCA_034779795.1 Ctenopoma multispine | reverse complement strand
GTGTGTGTGTGTGTGTGTGTGTGTGTGTGTGTGTGTGTGTGTGTGTGTGTGTGTGTGTGTGTGTGTGTGTGAGAATCGGAGCTTCTGTTAACTGTAGTTTTTCCTAATTTCAGGTAGTGTTGATTATAATTATCGTGTATACAGTATGCAGTAATTCAGTTTGCTGCAAAGAAGAAAAACCTTAATAAAATCAATATTTGTTTGGAGCATCTCTGGACAGCACCAGCAACGATTTTCACAGAAAGAAATGTTAGTGATTGCCTAAACTTCAGGAGCTTATTAATGCTTGTAAGGCGATTGGTTGAGCCTTATTCCTCAAATGCAAACTTCAATTATAAATTACCACTGTTGTCTAATAAAACCACCATATGAAGTGCCATTGCATCGTTCGGTCCTAATTGCTCCTTGTACTAGTGTCAGTTTCATCCAGAGGAATACGGGGGCCGAGGGCAGAAAAGAAGAATGAAACAAGGCTGGGGGTTAAGGAGAGTTGATCAAACTTCTCCTGACAGATAGTTA
This sequence comes from Ctenopoma multispine, assembly GCA_034779795.1. Classification (NCBI taxonomy): domain Eukaryota; kingdom Metazoa; phylum Chordata; class Actinopteri; order Anabantiformes; family Anabantidae; genus Ctenopoma; species Ctenopoma multispine. The sequence continues at coordinate 467,209 of JAUYWH010000007.1, read as the reverse complement.
AGAATACTTGTGTAGACTTTGCTCTGCAGATAAACTGCAAAACTCTCCCTGGTTTTCATTTAACCTTGCTGGTCTTGTTAAATCATCACCTCATTCCTTAGCACAAGGACCCTCAACATTGAAACTAAGGACCCTGACTCTTAATTTTAGCCACTGAAGAGATTTGGATCAGTAACAATCAGTGTTGGTTTTGGGCCACAGTACTACACACACACACACATAGAGACACAGGCACTGACCCTCCCTAGTGATGTACAGTGGCACTTGCAAATGTTTGTGAACCTGTTTTCTCTAGAGAATTTTCTCTATTTTTGCGTAATATTTGGGAGGGAAGGAAAGACAATTAAATACATTTAATAATTAAAGTTATGAATTATTATAATAATTTTCATTCAGTAGTGACCCTCTTTTGCAGCACTGAGGGCAGCACTGAATGTTTAAGTTCAGGACTTTGACAGTCTGTTGAGCTTCAGCTTGTCCATGGATACCCTTGACATATTTGTGTAGAATCTGCTCAGAATTTATAGTTCAGTGATGGCAAATTCACCTGGTCCAGAAGCCAAAAGAAGTACAAAAAGAATATGATAAAAAATGCAGCTACATGAGTTCTTATATAACTGAAAGGTTATATGCAAAACCAAATGAGGTGGGAGAATACATTTGTTTGTATTATCCATCAACAATAACTGGGATTATCATGAGAATGCAAACCTATGAAAGTTTTTTTTTAATTGTTCCTGTTACGAAAATGAAAGTTGAAGTATCACCATTACAGATGTACCATTTTCACATCTTGTATGTAGTAGGCCAGTCAGTCACAACATTCTTGACATGGTCATGGTAGTTTCTAATGCTGTGGTGAACAGATGTCAGCATGGGCTATGGCTGTGTGGTGTTAGTATTACTCTCAGAATTAATGTTAATGAGTGAAAGCTGAAAAGACTTGCTCTCTGTGAAGTTGCCCAGTTGACCAGTAAATGCTGCAGTCAGTTTGCTAAAATATTAGAAGCTGCTAGCTAAACATTTTCTGCACTTGCATTTTCTAATGATAAATATAGCTACATCAGAGTTTACCACAATTTATGAGGCTCACTATATGAATTGGGAGAGTCAGCAGCTCATTTTCTCCTGATGTTGCTCCCTGTTTTAAAAATCTTTTCTGCTCCAGTGCCAATAGATGTGCAAGTATTAAAGATGGCTTCTGTGATTTGCGGTGAGCCAGCTTCATCTTTAGGTGCTCTTTGGGGGCAAAGGTTCCCCTCACTTTCTTTGGAGGGATAATTTGGAGAAGTAATTCACACATGGCTAGATATTCTGACTGTAGCTCCACGCAGAAAGATGAGGCTTCAGCATGTTTAAGGAGTATGGGATTAAGATTTAAAAGAATTTAAGAATTAAAGTTGGTTCATTTTACTCTTCTCTTCTTTTTTTTATTAATTAAACTGTATTTGATTGGGACTTTTATGCACTTTGTTTGTTGTTTTCAGTAAACCCAGCCCTTTTATGGCAACATCGACTGTTGGTTAAGCCACTTTAATCCTAAGTTTTTTTTTTTTTTTTTGGTCAGTGTCAGCCAGAGGTCAACCTGGTTATCAAATGATTACCTCACCATGGCCACAAGACCCGGAGATTGAGTTGAAGTAGAGAGGCTGTATTTAGACTTTATTTAAGAAGATTGATGGTGGCCACTGACACCTTGCTCCAGTCAGCCCTGTGTTCACCGATGGCCAGCTGGATCAATACAGCACAATTGAGTTTTCCAATCTGTGGTCTTTGGAAATGCAGCCATAGCACTTATAGGGTGATCGCCTCTAATGAAGTCTTCATCAGGATCTATTGACAGATTCATTTGAGCACCCTCCTTCTATCCTTACTACATGTTTTTTTTCACACTGTAAAGTAATTGGACACTAAAACAGTTTTCTGGCAGCTGATGGACAGATTGAACCAGAAGAGCCATCTCTCTTTCTGAAGACAAAATATTTTCAATTTTATTGCTAAATTCTTGAGTTTGTATGGTTACATGCATTGTGTTGCTGATCAGGTTAAAAGTGTTTAGAACATAACAGTATTTCTTGTACATATATTTATTTGTGCCACATATATGTTTTTTGTTATTTACTTTCATTTAAAATGGTTGAGAGATATTTTATTGTAAAGCTATGTGCAGGGCATTTATTAGCTCAGCATTTCTGTCGCTCTGTCTCTTGCTCTGTCTCCCACTCTGTCTCCTGCTCTACTCAATGCTGTCAGCAGTGTCTTGACAGTCGTAGTGACTCAACTCTTCAAATTAGTTATTTGCAACATGTAAAAGCCTAGCTAGTGAGGTAAGTAATAACCAAGCTAACATTAGATCAGATTGTATATATATTTTTAATCAAGAATATTATCTTTTTGGTAAATAAATGAATTTAAATTACAACTGGTAACTGTTACATTTGCATTATTGTTTACATAACATATCATAATGTGTTTTAGAGCTCTCAGATGTTGAGCCCAATGTTTTCCTGAGGCCCTTCCTCGAAGTCGTCCGCTCTGAGGACACCACTGGACCAATCACAGGCCTTGCCCTTACTTCTGTCAACAAGTTCCTTTCCTATGGCCTTATAGGTAAGAAATTGTGATCTTCACTTACAATGGTCACCTACAAAATTAACCACCTAGTGGTTTCATTGTTGTGGTGGACAGCAGTCGCAACAAATTGCAATGTTCTGATGTTAAATGCACTTATATAGCACTTTTCTGTTGGTACTCAACTCGCTTTTACACTGCTTCTCATTCATCCATTCAAACACACAAAGACACACACTCACACAATGACAGCAGACACTTTGACATATGACAGGAGTAGCTGGGAATCGGAGCACCGATCCTACAATTGGCAGGCAAGTGGTCTACCTCCTGAGCCACAGCTGCCCTGATCATGGCCATTTTTCCCAAGCTGACCCCTGTCCACTACAGCAACATCACCAGGTGGTGTGTATTTTATGGCTAATCAAACCACATGGCCTGCTAGTATTTTATAAAAAGATTTTTATGTTAGTCAGCATTATACTTACAGGGCTCTCAAGTGCCACGCATGGAGCATGACAGTCTTTTGTCTTTTGTCACGCACTCCCGCCACACATTGTATTTCTCACGTGGAAAATTTATTTGTAGGCTAATATGCTGCAGCGCCCAATATTTTTCAGACCACAGCACAGTAGCACCTCACTATGAAACAAGCGCGTCTCTGCTGGAGTCCTAGAGCCTGTCACTTTCCAGCCAATCAAAAAGACGAAAGGGCCTACACAATAGCCAATCAGAAAATAGCAGTATTGTATCTGGGTAAAATGCAACACAACAACCAATAAAAAGGCATCCTGGAATTATTGGCGTGATACTGCTGCTACTCTGCTGAATCTACAAAAAAAAAAAAGGTTGTGTCTTAAGACGTGTAAAAACGTGAAATGTATTACATTCTAACAAGAAACGTATCATGTTATAATAAGATACGGAGCTTTTATCTTTTTTGGAGCAGCAATACGCTGCCATATAAAATAGCTTGCCACATACAGTAGTATTTTGTAACTGAGCAAGTTCTTGTTCTACCAACAGTGAATCCATATCAGTAATAGAGAGAACGACACACAATGAATGACGGCAGCTGGTCTGTGTAGTTCATTCTTTTTAATATTCACCAAGTGATTACTGTGAAGAAATTAGTTTTGAATATTTTTTTTAGATATTATGTTTAATTTAGGAAGATGTAACACCCTGTATAAGCCTTACAAAAGATTTAATCTAAGTTTTTGCTGGTTTCTGTGGCTCACTAGAGGTGATGTTTAGAAGTGAATTCAATTCAGTTCAATTCAGTTTATTTATATGGTGCTAAATCACACAAAAGTCATCTCAACGCACTTTACAATGTAAAATTGAAGACCTAACAGAATATTACTACAAAGAGAGAACATAAATATAAATAGTTGAATCATTACAACAATTAAATTCTTTCTTGTCAATTTTATGTTTTATTTATTTTTTAGTTGGAATACTTTTTGGACAAGTAAGTTTGGGTTTCAGACAAGTAAAACCATTGAGCCGCATGCCTGAAGGGCAACTGCATAGAGCTACATGGGGCTGCACACCTCAATTGTTTTAGTTATGTATGCCGCACTGTTTGACTTTGCATCAGTTTAAATGCTGGGAAGAGAGGGAGTTGTTCTTCCCTACTTGACATGTCCCTAGTTGTGCAGGAACCCAAGCCTTCTGATGCAGTGTGTCATTATACAGTATGTGTCAATATACGCATTTGTGTTGAAAATGGTTTACTGTTTAGACATATTTGACACTTATAGTGACATCTACTGGCTAATATATTGAAATTACATTTAACATTCATTACACCATGATAAACAGCTAGTCAGAATATAGACAGTCTTCATGCTGCTGCAATAAAGTCTGTATCATCACTTTCAGGCAGACTGTGCAACTTTGAACAAGCAAAATACAAAGTAAATTATTTGGAATGGTCATGAGATTTTAATGTGGTAAAGTAAGGCATCAAAAAATCTTGTAGCAATACTTTAAAAAGTTGATTCTGTGTCGATCAGTCTGCTTAGAGCATGACAGTATAAGAATCACTAAAATGAAATCATATAAATATATAGGATGTATATATTCCATGCATTTACCATTGGGCACTCCGACTGTGTAGCTAAAGATGTGAGCAGAGCAGCTTGGTTGAAAAGAGATCTTATGCTATTCAGAAGATGAACAGGTGAACAAACTAATTTTCTTTTCTAACCATAGAAAAACAACAGTCCCTTTATTTTCTAAAGATGTATTGGCCCTTATGAAGAGTGCAGCTGAAGAGTTTTTTGTGTGTTGCTTGCTTAAAAACTAGCCACTCTTCCCTTTCTGCTCGCTCTCACTCACACCATGTCTTTGATTTTTGTGACCAGATTTTGACATACTATATTGTGTTATGTGGCAGCTGATTCAACCCCTGTTGACTTTGCCCACATATCCTCAGGCATAGACACACATACTGAGCCTCTGCTTTCCTCTGTTATTTTAACAAAGCCGGCAACCCCTACTTTGAACACTGCTTGTGTAGTCTGTGTGCCAAGACAAAGATTAGTGTTTTATATCACTCATGGCATTCTGCTGAATGCCCCTGTGTCTCTGTTGTATTTTTTCAGGACAACTCCCGCTTGTTGTCAACCTCACCTCTGTTTTGATCTGTTTTAGTTGCTTCAACCATGCATAAACTCTAATCTCTTACATAACTTCTAAATGATATACTGTCTGCACTCAACAATAACTAACATTTTTAAACATTTGTTATGTTGGAACTTACCCCAAGGTGTAACAAGGTTTAGCTAATGTCAACTAGTAACCACAACCACAAACAGAAACTCCTTTTCTCCATCTCTTTCCCCATCTTTCTGCTTCCTTCTCCTTTTCCTTCCACTTATTAGTGTTTGAATTACTGCTCCTGAGGGCGATGAGAAAGAAAAACAGACTGGCTCCACACAGATAGCTGGACACTCATGTTTCAATAACTGTCTCTGCCACCATCAAAAGGCAAGATTTGTTAACTAAAACACAGGGTTTGAAGGGCAATATGGATATGTTTAAATGCTGAGTTACCTTCCCTGGTTGCTGAGACACAATAGAATATAATATCTTTATTATCTTTCAACATTTCTAGTGCAACAAAATATACTTTACAATGTGCTTTACATCCCTTGAAAACAGAAATGTAAATATAATGACTAACTACAAAGAAATGTGTAAAAAATATGCTTTAATGCTATGGCCATTGTGATGAGCTGAAGGGTTATCAGGCTTTCACCACATTCAGCTCCTCAACGGGAACTGTGAAAACAACACAGTGAAATAATATTTGTGTTCATTATAATTCATAATTTTAATATCAGTTCAGTATATCTCTGATGTTTGTTACTTGAAGGTAAACTCAGTGTTTCATTGCTTCAAGTCACAGAATACAAACGGTAGGAGATTGATGCTCATTATTGTCAAGTTATCAGGTTCTTCCTTTAAAATTTTTACAGAGCCCGGGAGGTGCTACGGAGGAGAAAAAAACATAGGGTGAAGAAAAAAAAAGTAAATCGTGCACACGGATTACTAAATCAGGACCATGGGTTACTAAACCGTGCACATGGATTGCTAAATCCAGAGCACGGATTACTAAACCGTGTGCACGGATTACTTAATCAAGTCAGTAAAGCCCCGTGTGTTCCTCTCTGACGGCTCAAATAGCCACAAAATCATCATAGGTGAACTGTTTCCGCTCACTGGACAACGCCTGACCGTTGCACTGTTACACTCAATATCTCTAACATTACAGCGTTGACAACATTACAGTCACATCCCGAAGTGTTAGCCTAAAGTGTGTGTCCATTCACATGATGTTGTAGCAGAAATCTACTTCAGGCAGTTTTTTACGCACGGTCACATGAACAGAAACAGTCTTATTCTCAGACGTAGCTGATGTCTAGTTGCTGAATTCTGTCGGTTGATCAGGATGTGCTGGTAAATCACATATTTCTGAATCAAGAGAAATCTAATGGGTGAAGCCTCTCGGGAACAAATAAAGTTTCTTGAATTGAATTGAAGTGTGTGCGTCTGCACTCAGCTGTTCGGCTGTCTGCCTTTTGCATGTCAGTGAGCACCGAACTACAGTCTAACAATGTTATTACAGACCTGTGTTTTCAGACTGTTTGCTCACGTGTCTCTGAATAAACCTCCCAAACAAAACTGGACATGGTTCTAATTAATGACATTCAGGTAGAAGATTTCTGCTACAACATCATGTGAATGATCACACAGTTTAGGCTAATACTTAGGGATGTAGATAGATACTAAATATCAAAACTAACTTAACACTGTAAAAAATAAAATGTGATGTAATGTAATGTAATGTTGTTAACGCTAATGTTAGAGATATTGAGTATATAACAGTCTGACGGTCAGACGTTGTCCAGTGAGCGGAAACAGTTCACCTGTAAACTATGATGATTTTGTGGCTATTTGAGCTGCCAGAGAGGAACACACGGGGCTTTTCTGACTTGATTAAGTAATCCGTGCTCTCGATTTAGAAATCCGTGCTCCTCGATTTAGAAATCCGTGCTCTCGATTTAGAAATCCGTGCTCTCGATTCAGAAATCCGTGCTCTCGATTTACTAATCCGTGCTCTTGATTTAGTAATCCGTGTGCACAATTTATTTATTTTTTCTTCATCCTATGTTTTTTTTCTCCTCCGTGGCACCTCCTGGTCTCTATAAATTTTGGATAATAGTAACTTCACACCACAGTAACTACCCCACAAGTAGTGACACTGACTCAGCTGCAGGGTAACCATTGACATGATTTAACTAGCCTTCTAACACAAAATTGTATGTCAATTTTCAATATATATGAACTCAAAGGTATCACCGGTAAAATCCCTGCTTTTCAATATGCTTTGATATTAATTTTTTTTTAAAGCAAATTCTGTTTGTTATGAAATGTAAGCCTTCATAAATACATGTGTTTCTTGATGATGTGCAGATGCTAATCATGAAGCAGCAGCAGAGGCCATTGAGAACATGGCAGATGCAGTCACACATGCTCGATTTGTGGGAACAGACCCTGCCAGTGATGAAGTTGTTCTTATGAAAATTCTACAGGTACAGTACATTTTACTAATAATGACACTAATTGACTAATTACTGTCATTTGCAATATAGTATGCAATGCAGTAATACTACAGTGGTCTTGCATTGACCTGATGGACCAGGCAAGTGAGCTCAGTGCCTGTTCAAGTACACTCAGAAAAGTGTTTTCAAATTTGTTATCTTACAACTGATGAACTACATTGGTGAAACGATTTTAATGCTGTTTCAGGTCCTAAGAACTCTGCTCCTGACACCAGTAGGTGCTCATTTGACCAACGAGTCTGTCTGTGAGATCATGCAGTCCTGCTTCAGGATTTGCTTTGAAATGCGCCTAAGTGGTAAGTCACATACAACACTGTGACACACTGTAACATATTTCAATAGTCATTTTCAAAAAGACTCAGAAGTTAAAAAAGGTTCAAGTCAAAAGGTTGTACTTAATTTAACAGTATTTTATAGTTCCTGCGAGTAGAAAAGATTTCACTGACCAACTTCAATGTATTTTGTAAATATAAGCAAATATTGATGCCTGCTATTAAAAAACCTGACTAAGGTGGGGAGCAAAGACTGATGCTCCATCTATGATACCCTGCTATCTACAGGGTGGGCCATTTATATGGATACACCTTAATAAAATGGGAATGGTTGGTGATATTAAAGTCCTGTTTGTGGCACATTAGTATATGTGAAGGGGCAAACTCCTCAAGATGGGTGGTGACCATGGTGGCCATTTTGAAGTGGCCATCTTGGATACAACTTTTGTTTTTTCAATCGGAGCAATAGAATAAAGTTATGTTAAAACCAAGCACATTATTGTGGCATTACCAGTAAGTTAGATGTGTCACATGGCCCTCTTCCTATTGGAAAAAACAAAAGTATCCAAGATGGCCGACTCACATATACTAATGTGCCACAAACAGGACTTTAATATCACCAACCATTCCCATTTTATTAAGGTATATCCATATAAATGGCCCACCCTGTATTAACCTGATATTCTGTTTTCTAACCTTTTCAGCCTCATTTTGCCTCTGTTCCAGCTTTTGTTTACAACATCAACTCTAAATCTAATTACACAGTATTTATAAAGTATTAATTCATTTTTTCAATTTAAATAAAGTAAAGTTAATACTTTACTTTACTTAACTGTGTCAGTAAATACATTGCTTTATTTAAAGGAAACACAAGCCACAAGGTTGAGAACAACTGCTGTAATAAACCATGACTAAAAACAAATACTGTATGTGTGAGTTTGGTCTATTACAGTCATCTTATTTAATCTGTTGAATGACATGTGTTATTTACATATTATTTTGACCAGCACACTGATTTATCTTCCTTTAAAATGGAGTGAGCACAAAAAATATCAAAAACAGCCAATAACTGACTTTAAACTCAGCCGGAGTTGGCACTTCTCATGCTTGACCTATGTTAGCTCTGCTGTACTTGTTTAAACTCTTTTTCTAGTTGTCTCCCATTTCTTTCTAATGGCTCTTGTATTGTTTGGTTCTGTCTGTTTCTCTGTCTGTGTTTGCAGAGCTTCTCAGGAAATCAGCTGAACACACACTGGTTGACATGGTGCAGCTGCTATTCTCAAGGTAATGCTCCAGTGGTGGTGAAAGATGGTTGTAGTGTAGACATTTGTGTTAATTTACAGTTTAGTGTCTTAATGTATATTCAAATGGCTAGGACTCAGTTGGCAACAAGGTTATTTTAATATGTTAAGTTTTGCCAGGTGAACTATCAAAATAAATTATGTAGCTTGCAGTGTTTTTTTCTCTCAATAAAAGCAGTGGAAAGCAATTTTTTTGTGCAAATTCTATGATGTCTCAGCACAGACAAAGTGAAGGTTGGACTCCTGCTTTATTATCTCTGGTTATCTGATTCTGCATACATCTTTTCTCAAGCCCCATTATTCTACTTGCAGCTCATGAAATTCATTATGCACTGTACACAGGGTCAATGAGCCACTGATTTACTTATGCCATAACATGATTTCCCCATTGGCATTTAGTATATAAATGTCACCCCTCCTACCTCACTCTACCCCATCCCAATCATCCAATACCTAACACACACACAGACAAATTTCCTGCCCCCAACCTTTAACCTTACCTAGCTAATTGTCACTCTAAAACCAAGTTAACCCTGAAATAGTGTTTTTTGTGTGTGAAATAGAGGACTGGTCAAATGTCCTCACATAATTCACGCATCAGAGTGCCAGTCACATTCAGTCACAGACAAAAAGATGAGCCAATTGAGTTTTACACCATCTGACCGGCATATAGATGAAGCTGATCCCTGCTTCAACAGCAAAACTCCCAGTCCCATAAATACTTAAAAGCATATGTGTACACACACACAGAATTAACTTTGCCAGCAATACCAGACAAAAGCAATCAGAAAAATCAGTGACAAATTAACTTATCTGCTCAAAAGAATGTGAAGAAGAACAAACAGAGCTCTAAATAAAGTTAGAGTATTATTTACTGTTTCTCTGAAGCTGTGTAGAACTCCACCATGAGTATTTGATGCAGAATTTGTCAGAAAGTGATGAGTTATTGTCCTTCTACTGCAACCTATTGATGTTTTTTGCCAAGTTTGTCACCATTCACTGACACTCCCTCCAAGCATTCTTGGCCTGTTTTTATTTATTGGCAAGTCTCGTATATGGCACCTTGTTATCATGCCCTCTCCCAGGATTATAATGTTGAAACTCACAAATAGAAAAGTATGGAAGCCATAGTCGTAAAGAAAGGCATTAACAGGAAATATAAATGTAGTGATACTGCTAACACACATAGGCTTGCTCATGTGCTCATGTTCAACCACCAGCCCCCACTCACCCACAGACCTTAGATAATAAAGATATAAGTGGGTCTGGGCTACTGCCCCCCTTCACTTCCCATCAGAGAATAATGAGCAGCAGCCTCCTTCAGCTCCTCAGAAGCAGGCTTAGATTGCCTGCTGAAAGTATTAGGCATGTTAATCTGTTGGACCCACAGATCATCCAATATTCGTGCTTGCAAGACAACACTCTATTAACGCAGAGTTGATGTAAGGAGAGGGGCTGCTGTCTTGCTTTTTTTTTCTGTGTGCGCGACTGGGGGTGATATCTCATTTTCCAGGAGAGCTTTAGAGTCCACATAACCTACTAGTGGCACGCACACACACAAAAGGTGTGTGTCACACACAGATGGTGGACATTTATTTGTGACTCCAGTTGGTAATGTTAAGATTACCACTGTGATATTGCCTCTTAAGCAGCTTAGGACAAGTTCTACATTCCTTTTGTACTAATTGTTTTAAGTTAAGAAAATACATAAGTGGTATTCCAACTTTACTTCTACTTCCAACTTCTGCTTTATATTTTAAACCATGATTTAAAACAAGGTTTAAATATCAAATCAAAAGAGGCTAAGATAAGATGACCTTTGGAAAGTCTTTTGAATCAATTAGGATAATCAGTTACGCTTTATAATCAAAAATAGTAAAAATATACTAGTTCCTGCTTCTCAGAGGCAAAATAGTATTTTCTTCTTGTTTTGTTTGTGTATCAAACTTCTGTACGTCTGTACACTATGACACTTCTATACTCACCTGTCAAATCACAAAATTCACGCAGCAGTTTGTTTTTATATGCACTGAAATTTATGTTACATAAAGATATCCTTTTTCTTTCTAACAGGAACATTCACCTTGGTTTAATGTTTGCATTATGTTTAAACCTTTTTAAAAAACATTTGTAAAGACATCTGTACCCATACATAAAGATTAGAAAATTAAGGACAGTTAACAGCTATTGTTGACATCAGCAACATTATAAATAGCGATTTAGTTACTGTTTTCCAGCTTTGGGTTTCTTGTACCATATAAGATAGGACTTTATTGATCCCACAGCGGGGAAATTTGTGTGTTACCACAGCTCATGACATAAAGCACAGAAAAGGTATATAACAAGACTATAAAAAGAAGAGTACAAAAAATTAGAATAAAAAATAGAATTAAAAATAAAATCTCCGTACCAGTTTGTCAATCCTACTCCTGTCCCTGTCCGTACATCCGCTCCCCCAGCAGGCCACTGCATAGAAAAGGGCGGATGCTACCACAGAATCATAGAAAGTCCTTAACAGAGTCCTGCATACTCCAAAGGACCTCAGTCTCCTCAGCAGGTGGAGTCGACTCTGGCCCTTCTTATACAGGACGTCTGTATTTGTTGTCTGCATCTCAAGCATAGATTAACGCAAGAACATTATCTTACCAAAGAATGTCTAAACTGAACTGTATCTTTTTGCAGACTACCCCAGTTTAAAGAAGAGGCCAAGAGTTATGTGGGTGCAAACATGAAGAAGGTAACTGCTGCGTTTTTGACCTTTAAGTGTGCTCTTGTTCACAGTTGTTACAGTTTTGTATGTTCCATCACCATCGTGCTGTTTTTAAATTTCTTTCTGAATGTTCAGTTTTTGACTGTGAAGTATTTCTATATACAATGTATCTGCACATTTTCCTTCCCACCAAAGCTATCATGTGTCCTTGGAAAGTCTCTGATGCAGGTCAGATACAGTTAGGTGAAAACCAGTTGGAAGTGCTTTGGAAGTGTAATTCCAGCAGTAAGTGAAGCAGAGACTTAGTTTATAAAGTTATAGGAAGGAATTTTCAACACAAAGGAATAGCAGCTCGTTACCATAGTCTCCAGTGTATTTACGACATTGTTGGTGTATGTATTGTATGTATGTATGTATTACTGTATGTAAATAAAGGTGTTCAGCAAAGTACACTTAGATGTGTTTTGAGGATCTGCATCATTTTGATGCCGTATGCACACAAAAAGAGAAAATGTCAAGGGATAGGCTGAGATTGACCGTTCACCTGATTTCATTCAGCTTTTCTGCTATTCTTCGTATTCTTACTAATGAAAACAAGCCACATGCTTGATGAAAACATGCTAACTCAACATTTTTCTGTGTGCCTTCTTATTCGAATGTCTGCCATACTCAAGTTAGAGTATGTGTAGTATTTCTGAGAGAGTTGAGTATTAAGCTGAAAACTGTTGTTCCAGAAGTGGGTTTTTTTGTTTGTTTTTTGCATGGTCTGTCAGTCTGCCTGCCTGTTGACTCGCACTGCCTTTTCATCAGCTGGCTTCTTATTCTCTAGTGGTTAGAGCCCACTGTGGCAGTGTCTTGAGCATAAACCTCTGTGCTTAGGTGTTTTATGTTTTGGTCCCACTGCTGACATATTTTCCTTCACTAATCACGGGCCTTTGCCCACTCCCCTTCTTTTCTGAGGCTTACAATATCTTGTGGAAAAACAAACGAGTGCAGGTAAGGAAGATGACATTAAGTATTTAGGCTGGGAAATCTCTCCCTGTAACTTTATCCCTGCCCTTGTTGAAATCCTCAAACTTCCCACTTCTTCAGTCTGTCAATTAGACTAAAAGTAGTTATGTAACATCTAAGCAATCAATTTGTGTGATTATGGCTTGTCTTTATGGTAATGACATGGATATCACATTTGTGGTACTATTGCCTTTTTTTAAAATTCTGTTGTCTTTCGGTTTAACATACTCTTGCATATTGTCAGCTACTCTATCATGCCACGCTTATGTTTTCTTCTCTGTTGCAGGCTAGAGCATGGTTTAGTAGTATTTTTTTTAATGAAAGGTTAGGTAAGGTCACAAAACAGATTTACAAGTGACTGAAACTGTAAATGATTTGATTAAAACATGCACAACCTTTAAAACCTTTAAAAAAGCAGCACAAAACATTACAGCAAATTACATTAGTCTAAGTGGGTCTTATTGGTGTACAGTATTTTTTTGTGCATGTGCATACTGTGCTGTTTTTTTGTGCATTGTCTCATGAAATTGCTGGATAATCCACATTATAAGCTGTGTTTGTTCTACTTTTCGCCATGATCACATAGGATGTTCTGTTTTGAACCTTTTTTCCCAAAGTGAAGTAACCCTAGTCTCTAAATAATTTTCGGGTTACCCTGGAAATCAAAGGAATTTATTATCCAGTTGCTGTTTTTATTTTTCTGATTTATTTTGTTCGATTTAAAATGCACAAGTTGGTTATGACAGGAGTATGTCAATGTTCATCCTCCATTGTTGTTGTTTTGAAAGCAACACTGGTAGGAATAGCAGATAACTTTCCAACAAGTTATATATCATATTAGATGTTTACATGCACTGCATGTCAAGGCTGTAAATCAGAATCCTGGCATCATGATTGGTAGTTGTGCTGTTTAGAGCTGGAGTTGATTGACAGCCATGAGGTTTCACATCAACGTTAGCCTTTTGTGTTTGGTTAGAAAGTTAATCTCTCTGCACTGTTTTCAGGCTCTTTAAGGAGTCTAGGTCACGTTGCCTTGGACATCAACTCTTCATAAGAGATATTATGAAGCGTATTTCTCCTAAAGAGTCAAAAGTCACATACTGTTAGCCTAATTGTACAATTTAAGCTTCCAGTGTGTTACTGCCAGTGCTCATACAAAAATAATTTTTAGAAAAGTAAAGCAGCCAATCTGATCATGGCCTTAAACAGTAATGACAGGCATCTCAGAGTGATCCATTCAATTTCCTCTAGTTAAAGATGCGTGCCGGGGGAATGAGTGAGTCATCCAAATGGAAAAAGCAGAAACGCTCGCCAAGACCACCTCGCCACATGGTGCGTAGTCCCTCGTGTCAGATGGACTCAACACAATCCACCACCCTTAGCAACAACAATCTTTCAGGTAAGACACACACTATTATAAAACTCATCAGTGACACTTCTCAGCTTTCAGGACTTTCTGGAAGAAAAGTTCCATAAAATTCTGAAATTGTTGATTCTCTGGACGCATGGGCAATAACCCCTTTTCTTGAGAAAATGTCTAATATTAACCTTGTTTTTCTAGCATATATACATATACACTGCCCGGCCCGAAAAAAAGTCGCCACATATGATCTGGGGTTACTGCAGTTGGTTAGGTCTAGGTTCAGCAACAGTATGTGCTCCAAGAATGAGGTCAGCTGACTACCTGAATATACTGAATGACCAGGTTA